>OY756983.1:14897714-15497714 GCA_963580505.1 Ennomos erosarius | reverse complement strand
CGTAAACATTTATACAAACTAGTACTGCATTGGTGACTTTATATTTTTTGTAATGTAGCTGTTTACTGTTCATAAAAAAAGGATCGATTGAAATAAGTACAAAACCAATGACTTTGATATTTGCTAGATACAAAAAAGCTCAAAAATCTACTAAATTCAACTACCATAGTAATTAATCTGACTGTATCTACTACTAAGTTACCATAATGAGTTCACTTAACCAACTCAACCCTAAACTACTGTATTTTTTATCTGTTTTTAAAATAAATTTCCTTTTCAAAACATTGACAAAACGCCTCATTAAGTTAGTACATCTGTCACCATGGGACCGTCGGAATAATTGTTAATATTATACCCAAAGCGTAATGCAATGTTGTCAAATACTGTAAAATTAAATTTTTACGCATTACCCAGACATACCTGAGCGAAACGACTGCAAGAGACTGCTCTATCTGGGTTGCTGAATCAAGTTTTTTTGAGAATTAATGTGACGAGCTGGTTGTTCACCTGATAAGCGACACGGCCGCCCATAACAGTTGCAGTGGCACTCGGAACTTTAAAATAATAAAGTTTCACATGACACTGCACTGCGCAAGTCATCCTGAGACATCACAATCTAGTAATCAGATTACTACACTGTGTGATCCAGGTCATAATGTCTCGTTTGCCCAGTGATACAAAAGTTGACATGCAACCTGGTAGGTACACATATACTATACATACCAATTACCAACCAAGTCGCATGACAAGTATTATATTACTAAATAAAAACTACTTAGTACATCTAGTTCTTTTCAACAGCATTTCACGTTGTTTCTCTGTAGTTGAATGGTCGCATTGGTATGTCTAGTGGCTTAAGTTTGCCAAAAATATCCTCAACAGTTGCGTGCATTTCCACCTGCTTACTGGTTCCATTAAAGTAAAGTGTTTTACTTTAAAAAAAAAACATAAAATAGAAATAGCCATCTTATTTCCTTCATTGTAACAGTAAAAGCAATTACAATAATTACGTTGTCAAAACGACTAACTAAACAATTGCTTTTGTTTATAAACTTAATTGAGAGTTAATCCATTGATCGTGATTACCGCTTGTATTACAAGAAGTCTTTTTGTTGACAATTTCAACCTTGTCCAAGTACCGTGAAAGATTGCTGGCGACATTTATTATTAGTGAACACGATAGGAAATTAATCTTTTATGTTATCCTAGTACTTTTGAAATGCTGGAAGGTTTTTATTAACTCTGCAAAGATTTAAAATTCATAGTGGTTCTATAATAATATACAAAACAATAAGGTCTTTTTAAACTGGGCAATTCTTCCCATTCACAGATTTTTCGGGAGAAAAAGGAAAACCTTGACGAATTTTTCCCTTTTCTGCCGAAATTCCATTGCCTTATTAATTTTTTCATTTAATAACTTGGAAAATACTAATATTAAAACTGAAAAACAAAAAAAAAACTTAATTTAATTGTACCAGGTAATATTTATAATAAAATACTTCTTTTTAGTTGCAATAGGAATAGGTAATATCATTTTTGCAAGCACATCAATCTGTACCAGCCTGTTATTCCCTCCTACGATACAAAGGTATATATTCCTCCTCCCAGGTTATGCCCGCCTGAGGGTATCAAGTCAAATTGGTCCCAAGCGACCGATGAACGGCGCGCACAGCGGAAACCTGATGTTAAACTAATTGTACTACACCCTGGAAAAAAATAGTTTTGTAAGAGTTATTAAATTGTTCGTATGGAAGTCCTTTATTAATTGATCCTTTAAAAGTTATTGCGTTTTAGTTTTCTTGAAGTTTTTTTCTGGGAGTTTTTAAGGCTAGAGTGAGCCGGTATCTTCTAGGCAAGCATGCTCCATCGTCGACCGCATCATCACTTACCATCAGGTGAAACCGTGGCCAAATGCTAGCCTATCGATGATAAAAATATTGTCTAATCTATTCTTCTTTTATTTTACTTTTTTTGTTCGCTTGCTTTAACCGCCATCGTTGTCTATGCAGCCATGAAAGGCAGTGATTTTGTTACATTGGTTTATCTTTTTAATGACTTTTTATTGTAATTCAAAGTCAAAATCAGACAATAATATTGAATTAAGATTTAATAGATTTATTTAGCACATTTACCTCTCAAAATAGTCACTATCCGAACTGTCAACACCACGAGGAGTGGATGTAAAGCCGTTCAAAGTAATACTCTATGGGGTAGGGTAGGCCTATGATCAGCAATCCTCCAGCTGAAACGATCTGAGAAAATTAGAAAACTTATAATAAAAAATGTTAATAGGAAATTCCCAAATCGGGAGAGGCTAGTTCACTATTGGACACAAGCCTCTATCAATGTTAGTAGATTACAAATTAAACAAACATTCTAATAATTACCTAACTGCAAACGTTGATATATTATCAGCAAAACATTCCATTAAACCGATAATTGCATGCTTTGTGTAAACTAAGCATTACGTTTTGCATGCGCGTGCAGCAGAGCAAACAATTTGCATGTACAAATACATAACGCTAAGCTGTTTTGTAGCAATAATTAAAATTCTATTTGATAGTTATGTAAGGGTCCTACTTATCTTTATTTATATCATAACATTAAATAATATAAAAAACACTCAGATACTAAACTATTACACTAAACAATTAAACCAATGTATAAAACTAAAGTACTACCAAACTAAAACTATATAAAATTAACAATACCTATAATACAAAACTAATCTAGCAAACCACTACCAGTAGGCAAAGTGCCCAAAATGCTGGCAGCATTGCCACGTTGAATGGCAATGCTCAACCTTTGGCCGAAGTAGAGGCCAATATATAATTAACCTTTAAAACTATTAAGTAGCAGATCTTTAATCACATTAATTTTGACATAGTACTTACATGAAAAAAAGAAGTTAAAAAAATTTAAGTCTGTGTTTAATATTATGTCTAAATAGTCGTTCACGCATGGAAACATTTTAGTACATGCTTTTGAGAAGAAATTCGTAGATTGCAATGACACACCCATTGAAATAAACATATTTTCAGCCTGATCTTTGGATCCAGAAGAAGTATATGCTGTCTGATAGTAAAACAATAATTTTACTGTTGATCTATTGCGTCCAGCAGTACAATTGCATTTCGAAATGCGTTTGCACATGCGTACTCAGTAATTATTGAGTGGGTAATAACACGCTCAATTTGATAAGCACAATATAATTCTTTCTACAAAACATAGCATTATAAATTATTTTTCCATGTGGAGGTATTAATTTGCCCTAAATGATTTATTGAAACAACACACGCTATATGTTTCAGCCTTGCTAAAGGATTAAATACATTATAAAGAATATCTACAAAAAATTTGCAGAATTCATATGTTTATTGGTAAGCTACCGAGATTAGCATATTTTTTTATTACATATTATTTTTGGTTGTTTTTTTTCTTTCTTTTTTTCGTTTTTCTTTTTACTTTATCGGGATTATATACGAATCAACATACGCCAAAATCTAAATAAAAATTAAGTGGAAATAGACCAATATCGTTTAGCAGTTTATCTGACTAGAACAACAGAACCCTTGTCAACCTGACTTCAAAAATAAAGTCATCACCTTCCACCATGGATCGTGAGTCGCGGTCATCGCTCAAACCCAGCCGACCTGTGACACTACTAATCAGTTTACACGCTCGGTTCCGCCGCTATTATTACTGCAGGTAGCGGGAAGGTGCGCCAACGGTCTCCTTGCACCTTGCAGAACACCTTGCGTCTGCAGACTGATACAAGATATCAATTAAAAACGACATAAAACGACCTAACTACCTACCCAAACTTAAACGAAATTAATACGTAATTTTTGTAAGGTAAGGTGGATTTTTGTTTGGAAGTCTATACTAGGGGTTACAGCGGAAAGATCTGACCACCCCAAGTATAGATTAACGTTATTTAGCTAAATATAAACTTTTTTTTACAGCTCTATATTAGTGGACACGGTTGTCTTGATAAATTAGGTTCCAAATTCGATGCTCGTAAGACGTTGAGATCTTGATAAGGGAGTGAAAGGGAGAGTGGGTAGAATTAGGCTATTTTTACTTGTCACGGTGTTGCTTTTTGTATTGTTGATCTGCCTAAGACAGCTGTTTGTACATACATTGGATGTGTTAATTGAAAGATAGAAAAACCGTGTCCCTAGTCGCCCTGAGGCTCTCGTCTCAAGCTACAAATGCTACAATGTTGCTGATTTCATTCAAGTTTCGCATCAAAATGAAGTAATGAATGTTCCACCTTGGCGATTGGAATTATACGGGAGGATAAAAAAATCTTGTGTGAGAAGTAATTGCAGAAAACTAGATGCAATTTGTGACAAAATTATTGAGATCCTTTTTGTTAGTACCTAATTGGAACGCCAAAGTTATGTCTGATGAAGTCGAAAGTAAATTAGCAGCTAATGGACGTTGTAACTTAATTATGTAGTTTTAATAAATTTAATTTTAATAAACAATGGAGAGCCAATCTTTCAATGGTAGCAGTCATTATTTTTGTAAAAGCTCTTTATGGCGATATGAACATTACTATAAATAAATAAATAACGCCCAACAATCACATGCATAGATCATCACACTATTATACTGAATATTTCAAAATTAACATTTTATAAACATTTGCGACTTGAACTCATGTTTGTGAGCCCCTCGTGACCGCGGCCGACGTAGCTTGGTCAAAACGCCGAGGTAAGCCAAAAATAGTTTTTTTTTTTTATTAATTTCTGTGCTCGATGAGACCTTATGAGACCCGTTGTAACTATGAACATAAAGTGAAGGAATTTTTTTCAGGGAATGTAGTTTTTAAAATAATAAGATGGAAGTGGATAGAAGCTGTAGGTATTATATTATCTGGGATAGAAGTAAAAAATAGTGGTAACCCAAAAAAAAAAAAACAAAAATAATAACATATTGCTTTGTTTACTTGGTGATATCATTGTAGCTAGGTAATTTGCTATGAAAAATGTTAGAAAAATCTATATACATATTTATTTGCAACAAAGTAAGGAGCAAGCAGTAACTCTTGTAACAAACGACAACATAATAACTTCTACATCAGTAAACGCGTTTTTCTATCGATACAGGCAAAACTAATTTACATGCAATTGTTTAACGCGTAGCAATTAAGTTTAGTTTGGCGTAATTTTTGTGGAAAATAAAGGTGTATTCACACTGACGTATTCGTCGACGCGTAAATCTCATTTGAATGCACTCGCTATTGCAATCAGCTTACATTTAGTGATAACGTAACGCAGTGCAAGTTATCGATTATGATAACGCATGTTATCATAAACTATAGAAGCTACTTTTGCGTGATATTAAAATTCAATTTGTATGCATTGCGTGTGAACAAGTCTTGAGCATAAATTAATATTTCAAGCTTTTAGAGTTTGTAAATTATGCTGATGGATTTTGTATTGAATCGTTTATTTGAGAATGCTTCTGATTATTATGATTATTATGACGTTTGTAATTGTTGATAAATTATTTCTAATCAAAGAAAAATACTTTAAATTCTATATTTGGACTCAATATTTTTTTTAACGCCCTACGTTCACATACATAGATCCTAACTAGGATTCCCTGTATCTAGGGACCCAGGAACTACGAGGACCATGGTCCCACAACACCCAGACCCAGAACAAGTATTTGCGCATAAGTACTTTATAACTCCTTACTTTTTTTTAAATACAAAAAACTTAAGTACAAACATTTATTCAATGTCATTAAAATACAGATTAATTTGATTTTCGTATTGAGTTTGGATGGGAGCAATTAAAATTATTTTTGTTAAATAAAACGTAAAAGCCAGTTCAAAGAGTTTCAGATCTAAGCACAATATTACATCTCACATCGTAAAACAGTTCTCACTATCTCACCATCAGCATCCAAACTATCATTCCGAACATCCAAGTATAGCAATAAGCAGTAAACAGTGTAGTGAGCCGAGTGTCAACCGGTGCGATAGGGATGCCCATCAGATACCGGCCACCCCAACCAGCTTCGGCCACCACCGGCCACCACCACCCAACTGCCGGGTGCTGGGTTGGCCACCTCCAAGCCACAGTGCCCTGGGGTGAAGTGTCAGGCCTTCGCACTTACTTGAAGACGCATTTTTTAAAAGAGTTGCGTTTGATGTATATATAGACGTTGAAACCGCTTTTGTTTTGCAAAAATGTAGTTTCCCTTAATAACCTGCCAACTTAGCAGTAAGTTAAAATGGTTTCAATCCAATACATATCTAAGCTTTCTTTCCTTTGAGCTATATTGATGCTGTTACTACTTCGTCTAAGTCGTATCCTTCATTGATAGAGATATCCTTCTCATAGGCCAAAGTGCTACGTCTTCGACTGCGTCGTCCCTTAACATCAGGTGAGTTGCAGTCAAACGATTGATTATTCGTAAATAAAATAATATCTTTCAGCCGTTATTATCTCATTGTCCTAACGGCTTTTAATTAGTAGCGCTAGTTTCCCTGTTAATTTTGCAAACGGATATATTACATGTTTTTCACAGCTCTGTATAGATAATTTCTAACACATTCCTTTGCAAGCGTTAGCCGGTACGCCATTACGGCCCCTCGAAGGGCCGGCGGCCACTTTGCAACATTACCATACGATAGTCTTCGATTTACTTAAAAGTCGCATATCTTTGGCAGGTCACATGCTTGAATCATCTGGTATATTTTAAACTTATTTTTTTAAGTCTACATACTACAAAAAAAATCAGCTTTGTCATATAGAATTGACTGTCTTATTTTGTGCCAACCATTTCCTTTTCGTGTAGATAATTCCTGAAGTGATGTTTAATTCGCCTGAAGGTGTAACGACTGAAGTCTTGCAGCAGCAACCTGCACCGACGACTGAAAGCTCTAATGTTGGTAGCGCTCAGTTATTGGTAGCCATCCAAGTGATGACCGCAGCGAACTTGGCTAAACTTTACCGACTGAGCAATATTTTGAAACCAGGACTGACCACGAGAAGAAAAACAAGATGAGCAATATAATACGTGTGCAATACAGTAATTATAGTGGAATGTTTACATTTTTATGGAAACGTTGCATATTAAACTGTAGCGTTCACTGGATCAAACTTATGTTCAGTATTATTCTGAATATTTAAAACAATAGAGATTTTTCATCGTAATACAATATAAGCCCGATCTTTAATTGGAAATACTATAATTATTAAAGTACCCAGTTAGATCATCACACTATTAGTGCAAAAGACTGAATCTATTAAAAGTGTTTTATACTAAAACCTGTATTTGAAGTCTACACGACAAATCCTCCAAAACAAGGTGTAACAAGGGTCAGCATCGCAGAGTATTGTAATAGGCATTGTGAAGGTAAGCAGAGGATGCGGATCGACATGCCTGACCCTTGCTTGTTGGCCGGAGACGTCTTCGAGAACGTAGTGCAAGGGAGAGAAGGAACGCGGGTCAGCAATTAAAGTAGAAATATTTTTACTGATGCCGGTTAAATGTTGCTAATTCTACGTCAAGTTCTCGAGTGGCGACCACGAACTGGAAGACGAAGCGTGAGTCGGCCCCTTACTAGGTAGACTGATAATCTGTTGAAAACCGCGGGGAGCCGATGCATCAATCGGCCCCCAAGGTGAACACTTGAGCAGCCGCTCAAGGTGGTGCTCTCTGGGAAGGCGTATGTTCAGCGGTGGGCGTCTTAGAACTATTGATGATGATGACGATGATGACATAAAAGTACACAAGATTTTTCCTCTCTATCATTATTATCATTATCATTTATTTCTTAATAACAGAGCTATAGTCAACAAAACTCCTTTAATATTTACTAAGTTCAAATATGAGATATTCTTGCAGATATGTTGATATTTTTTTAATAATCTATGGTAATGGTAGAACTGTCAACCAAATCATGGTTTCCTATAAAGTTAGATTTTAGTAAAATGCCATCCTACCTCCGTATGCCGTCTTTGGTTAACAAAGAAGGTATCACTGGTCTCCTTTACCTTGGACCGAGGAATCTTAATAACCATGGGCTAGTCTCATCAATAATCCTCTCGGATTAGGCGTCGAGGCTTACGCAAATACGATCCGATTGCTGGACGCGCGCCCAGCGTTTGCCCGCTCACCGGTGGCTAGCTTGTCAATTTGGGCCTGATATGGGTTAAAACTTGTTGTAAATAATAGCTAGCTCAGATTAGGTCTTGCCAGTGGTGCTACATGGTGTAATCTTAATATCGAAGAAATCGATCCTTTGACTTTTTTCAACAGTCCCATAGGTCACACCGTTTTAACAAATAATGTTTATTTTTATTTGCTCTTAGAAACAAAACTTCTTCAGTACATTTATTTTATCTATATTGATATTATACTGCTGGCTACAGGTGTATCTTCCCAAGTAATAATTAGATTCTGAACCAAATATGCATAGTTCTTACAGTAATAACCACTTTATGACATAACAAACAACCACACAGACTTTTATAAAAAAAACCCGCAATGAAAAGATTCTTCAGATAAAGACCTCCTCAGCTGCGGTTACAGGCGGCGGTGGCCCATGTGGGGCTAATCGTGGCTCGTTTGTGGCCCATTTGTCGAACTGAACAGTCTGCTAACCCACGGGCTCGTATGTGGTAAATAACGATTTGTTCTTGTGGTTCAGTTGTGGGTTACTTTAACACGTAACTTTTTTACGAACAAGTTATATATTACTAGCTAACTACTATGCTAATAATACTAAGCTATGCTTAGTTTGGGGCTAAATGGCGTTGTGTGAAATGTCCACACATATTTTTTTTTTTACTTATTCATCATTATCATCATAAACAGCCTTTAGGCTAAAGCATATCCCGGCTTAAGGGATGTATAGATGCGGGTTCAATCCTCCGCTCTTGATTCTAATTTATCCTTTACGTATTCATCTGTAGCCTAAAGACGTCCACTACTAAATATAGGCGTCCCCCAGGGAGCGTCACATTGGGCGGCTGCTCACCTCCTGCATCCATCGGCTCCCCTATTACTTATTGCAAAAGTTTAAATTCATTCCCAATGCACTTGTGATACTGTGATGAATTGTTGCTGTAGTGTAACAGATTTTTTTAAAGTGCCTTATCTTTGTAATTTTCGTTGTAAAGTACTGCTAGTTTGTAAATTTTTTTTTACACATCTTCCATCATTCATCGTTCTTTGAAATACAAACATTTGTTATTGTGCCTGGATTGGACCAATGTCGCCAAACAGTAAAAATTATACTTTGTAGTTTAATTCCTACAAGGTCTTCTGCGGGTTAGCTGGAACCAATAATTAAAATCAATCCCGGAACTACAAACATTCTAAAAACGACAATTGAATCCCACGAAAACCAACATAAATAAGCCAACAGAGCAACTTTAAACAGGCATCATAAATACGTAGCCCATAAAGCGGGCCGCGAGCCCGAGAGCCTGAAACTTTAGTGCGGACCTCGCATAAATCATCGCGACTACCGCCCGCGACCCTCGAGGAAAACTCGCCATTCCGGAGTGTATGAGGCCCGCGGCAATATGTCATCTCGGTCAAGCGTCTGCTATTTGTCTTGCAAAAATTCGGGAAAACATCTTAGGAACGTCGGCTGCTGCGGCCCGACTCACGAGCTGCCGCCGCGGAACTTCGGAATGCGTTAGGGTTACGACACGGTGCTGGCTTGCCTTGATTGATTGAAATTCGGAGTGAATTCGGAAAATTGGCGTAAAAGTGTGTGAGGAGCTATTTTGTAGGGGCATTTTACTTTTGAAATAGCCTCGGACATGCATGCCTTATTTGCGTGTTAAGCATTCTTTTGGTGCGTGACATATTCACTGACAGTTTTGATGAGTGCCCAATAGTTCGGCTACTTTATCTTCATTTACTTCTACAACTGATCATAAAAGCTGGTCTAATTAGAGACTAAAAATTCTCGAATTAATGTTTTTTCCGTTCTATCAAAGAAAACCTTTGGCAATGCCACCAGTGCCTAAAGATTACAAAAAATACCTACACTGCAAAATAAATAACGTTGAATTTTTTTATGAGAATGAATGACGTGACGAGCTAGTGGTTCACCTGATGTTAAGCGACACAGCCACCCGTAACAGTTACAGTGTCACTCGAAACTTAATACAAAATCTCATCATCTCTCTTCTCTTTTTTTATTGATTATCTGAAAGCAAGAAAATAAAATCAATTAGAGTCACCAACTATTAATTCTGCAGCCATTTCGATGGCATTCGAGCTGCGGTCACCTTATCTTTGATACAGATGATGCCAAAATAAATATGGTCGGGACTTTAACTTAGACTTTAATGCAAAGAAAATGTAAGTACCTAAATTAAAACTTAAAATTAAAGTATAGTTTGCCGTTATTGCTAACAACTATATAACTTAATTTTTGCTGGAAATACCTATTAATAACAGCAATGCGCCGAAACTTCATTGGGCAGTTGAAACCACCTGTTAAGGAAGAAAGCGCTTTAAATCTAAGTGTCTTTCCCTAACGTACAAAAAACCTGACCGCAGCTGTAAAGTATCTATTACTGAGCATTAAGCGCGCATACTGGCCCTCTATGGTTGCGGTTTTGTTCACAAACTGGTTTATTGTGAGGGAACACATTAGTTTTTACGACACCACTCATTCATTCACGTAATTGCTGACGTGTCCTGTCGTAGTTTGCTGTTGGACAGTTGAGTGCTTTAACTGTTTGTCTTGTTACCGTTTTGTTGACTGGCAGAGCATGCGAATGATGTTGTAAGTGAAATGACTGTATGTAAATAAATACATAATATTATATTTTATAATAATATTATAGTTAAGTATAAAAAATGTAGGTACATTCAAGTGCTAGTACAACAACATCGATTTAAAATATTGTGTGTCTACAGATTAATCCAGACGATACTGCTATAAAAATCGTAAACATTATATTATAGTCTTTGTCAAAAAAAATGTAGTCTTTTGTTCATAATTATACTCTACAAGTGTCATTGTGTTTTTTATGTTATATTTTAGCTAATAAACATAAAATAAGTCTCTTTTTTCTAAATAATAATAAAGTATATTACCGGTAAAATTTCTCTTTGTTGACGGCGTAATTAACTCTACAATAAATTTAATTCTACTCAAATTTGAAAGTTGGCTATCTACCTATTCTTGTTTTTCAAATTTGAAGTAATCAACTCAATTACTATAAGGTAAAACATTTGATTGGCCTTGGTGACACAAAACTTTACTTACTAAGTCAATATTTCTTTTAAAGAAGCTTCACAGAAAATAAAACTGGCCACTTCACTCCCTCCCCCCCCCCCTTCCATCTACAAAGAATATTCAAAATGGCAAAATCAAACTGTTTACATACTTACCAGTATTTACGTAGCGCGCAATCAGCCGCCCGCCCGCGCCGCCGCGCCTTAGCGCCGCCCGCCCAAGCTGAAGGCTGTTTATCGGCCGCCCAGCGCTGATTTGTGTACTCACAGCGTGAGCGTTTGTCTTGGAACAGACATTTTGGGTAAAAAGAAGAAATTTTACAGCGTCTGGTTTTTGTTATAAAATGTTGATGTAATATTTAAGATGTATGATTTTCTCACGCCAGTTAGCTTTTACGTAGCTATACAAATGCGATTTTACAATGACTGCGATCATTTTTGATTTGAGTTTCGAACTGTGGTGTAAATAATAACAACTCTTAACTTATTTTGCTAATCTTGGCGGTTGATATGATTCACAAAAAAAAAATGGTTTCGTGAATTTTCACTGTTCTTTACTTTGGTGGAGCTTCAACTTGCTTCATAATAATTCATGATTTAGCCTAATCCATAAACTTATATACTTATACAAAACATGAACCATGTGTATATCTTATACCTGTAAGTACCTACCTATACGTATATAACCTGTAAGACATATGGGCAGGCGGTGGTGGTCCCTCGGGCCGGTTTCAATAAGGTTGGAGCAAAAAGCGGCAATCAGACGGAATCGTCCGCCCTGGAGATTTGTAACCGTTACTTATCCGACTTGTCAATAGGAAACAGAAATTAGTTTTGTTAGAAGTATTCTTATATCTTAATGCACTCTGATTTATGAAATAAAGAAAAGAAAGAAAGATAATACATTTATTCAGGATATAACGTCATCATCAACAGCCCGAAGACGTCCACTGCTGAACATAGGCCTCCCCTAGAGAGCGCCACCTTGAGCAGCTGCTCGCCTCCTGCATCCATTGCTCCCGCAGTTTTCACCAGATTGTCGGTTCATCTACAATTCCATCAGACATACAGATCATATTGAGAATAAAACCCAGTGAAAGAATATCCTAGTAAATCCTGATCCTGGTTAGAAATCAAATATTCCTTTTGTGGGTTTTTTAAAAGACATGGTATTCAAAATCAACGAACTTTACCAAGTTACGGTAAAATGATCATTAAAAACAAACTGTTAAAGTCCCATTTCCTCTGAAACAGCTCCTATAACTCTCTACGTCCGGTGCGACCGCATTGACCGCCCGCCCAAGGCAGCGGTAACACATTTTATTTCACTCTAATCTGACTTATCGGTGATTTACCTCATCCCCGGATACCGAGGAAACAATTACGGTTTCGATATAAATGGCTTTTATATTGGAACGAATTTTTAAAAGAATACTAAATGAAAAGTTATTATAATTTAATTATTATGGCTAGATTGTTATACTAGTAGAGTGGTTATTACAGTCGATGCAAATTTATTTTAGAAAAAGTAATAGGAAATTTTAAAATTGATTAATAAATGTTTTTTCTAAGAAAAATTTCCCGCCTACTCACATAACGAACTATACACTAAACTACACGATTTAAACTTCCATTCATAAGCCACTCGCACTTCAAAGCTGCGCTTGCCGATGGTTGTCAATCAACTGTCAGTCAAAGATATTAACGTGTAGTTAGAGGGTCAGCCAACCGGCGGGCGGCTACCGGGAGCTTCTGCCTTCTAACCAACGCTCTGATTGGTTTGTTAAACTGTAATTGAAATTATACTTACATCTTATTTTAATACACAAGCATGTTGCGTTGCTTACTCTATAAGATTCTTATAACTCTCCTTTTAAAGATATTATTTCTGACTGAGAGCGATCATGAATAACGATAGTGTGCGCTGTAGATTTAATTCATTAATGAATATAACGTAATTTTTATCATTACTTCTAACCTTACTCCCTTACTTGTTTGATAATGCTTTGAAATATTAATTTACAAACCTATTCAGAGAGAGAATTTGATGAAAAATCTTTAGTCTTGTGAAGTATTAAGTTAATATTTATATTACTAGGTGGTAGGACTTTTCTGCAAAGTTCGTCTAGGTAGTTACCACCGCTTTGCCAGTTATTCTGCCGCCAAGCAGTAGTGTGCAAGCACTACTGTGTTCCGGTTTGAAGGGCATTGTAGCAAGTGAAATTACTGGGCAAATGAGACTTTATGACCTGATTACACAGTGTAGTAATCTGTAGTAATCTGATTACTAGACTGTGTAAGAATGACGTGCGCAGTGCAGTGTCACGCGAAACTTTATTATTATAAAGAAGATACAGCTGTATCTGTCCTTAATAGGCGCAATCATACATAAGGACATAAAACACTACACACACACACACACACACACTTTTAATATTCACTTATATTATAATATAATATATATTACACTATGAACATAAATTATCTCCTAGTATAATCTCTTAAGATTATCATCCCCACTCGCACACAACCCATACACTTACCCCTACACTTCACACCTCACACACACACACGTTCGCTGGAGAGACGAGCATAATTTATTAAATGTAAAATTATAAGGAAGTTCTGTTATTGGCCTTTTTTTGTAATTTAACTCTTGTACAATATAACAAATGTATTAGCTGTTGATCTTCTCATTGTCGCCGCTCGCAAAGGATCCGTAGAACTGACTTGAGAATGACAGTCCGCGCAACGAACGCGCTAAGCCAATTTTTGTAGTAAAAAAAAAAAGAAGCCTGTAAACTTTTACGTTAATATACTCTTTGAAATTTGATTTGTACACGATGAGAAAAAATAAAACAAAATGAAAATAAATCGCCTTTATTTGTATACAGTATCATATTAAATTGAATTCATAAAACGTATTAAAGAAGACAAACTCGAAGCCTCCGTTCTCTCAACATGGTCTTCGGCCGGAAGAATTTGGATGGATACAACTGGAGTCGTCGCTTCGGACCAGCCAGTCTTCAAAGCTTCAACAAATCGCAATAGATGCAACGGCCAGGTCTTCGAACCCGTCTTCTCTCCGTCCTTACCTACATTTGGTGTGAAAACTGTGTTTATTTGTGTATTCGTAAATCGTAAGTAGAACGCACGCGCACAACGTAAGTACTTGCATAAATACTTGCTTATACACTCGTCCTACATACAATACAACCCTTCGAAATGGGTGGTGATGATAAAATATCGGTGCCTAACACCGCTTCGTCACTTTCTCCCTCAAAAAGAGCAGGTGACCTCTCTGATCTCAAAAAACAAAGAGGCAACTTGAAAGGTAGAATGACTCAATTTAAAAAATATATTAATTCGTTTCAGGATAGAATGCCTTCTCAACTACAAATAAAAGAAATAAAATTTAGAATGCAGGCTGTTACAGAGCTGTATAAAAGATTTAATGAGATAGAAAGTCATATTGAGTTGTTGATACCAGAGTCTGAAAGTTCATCAAACTTTGAATATGTAGAAACATTTGAGTCCCTTTATTTTAGTGTTCTAGCAATTGCAGAGAGTATAATTGAAAATGGAGAGGCTGGTGACAACTTAAATATGAATAGTAGTGGAAAATGTAATCATTTATCTAAAACTAACATTAAGCTACCTGAGATAAAGCTGCCTTCCTTTGATGGGTCATTTGACCTATGGCTTGAATACAAAAACTCATTTAACACAATGATTGATAAACGTTCTGATTTAGACGAAATCCAGAAGTTCCATTACTTGCGGTCTTCACTTAAGGGTAGTGCATTGCAGGTAATTAGTGCATTAGAGTTCACAGCTAGTAACTACAGCCATGCCTGGGATTTATTAGACAACAGATTTCATAACCCGAGGCTTCTGGTGCACAACCATTTAAAATCATTATTTTCTATCCCTGCCTTGAAACAAGAATCACATACACAGATTAGAAAATTGATAGATACGGTCTTAAGAAACCTACGGGCTCTTAAATCTCTAGATGAACCAACGGATGCATGGGACACATTAATTATTTATTTAATTGTATCAAAATTGGATTCTGCCACAGAACGCGACTGGGAAAATCATAAAGGGTCTGTCTTTATTGAGTCCAGTAAAAAGATAGTGTTGGAAGATTTGCTCTCATTTCTTAGAAACAAAGCAGACATGTTAGACATGATTAATGCAAGTCATAATAAAGCACAAAATAAACAAACTTGTGTAATAAATGAAAATAAAGTTTCTCAAAATAAAAACAGTACACAGGTGCATAGCTATGTGTCAACAAGTAATAATAATTCAAAACCCAAATCATCCAACACTAAACGGTCGGTTAATTGCCCATCTTGTCATGGAAATCATGCGCTTTATTCGTGTTTCAATTTCCTAAATCTGTCTGTTCGGGATAGAATCAAATTTGTTGATGAAAAACAATTGTGTCGCAACTGTCTACGTCCAGGGCACCCATTTGCTGAGTGTCTATTTGGCCCTTGCAAACAATGTCAAAGTAAGCATAATACTTTACTTCATATAAATGATTTGCCTGTGCATAGGGACCGATCCGGTGATGGTAGTACAACTCAAGCGAGCCCTACGACGGCACTTCATTCCTTATCTATGGATGCTTACCATACATTTGACAATGCTGATGGTCTGTCAATGTGCACTCAGTCATTACAACCGGTGTTGTTATGTACAGCAATGGTGGAAGTAGTAGATAAGGATAATCAAGTATATAAAGCCCGAGCGCTGTTAGACAATGGGAGTCAACATTGTTTTATGTCAGAAAAATTAAGTAAACGTCTCAATACGCCTTCAATACAGTCCACTATCAATATTACAGGCGTCGCACAATCAGTGACGCAGTCACATCAGTCACGTGAAATTGTTATACGTTCCAAACAAAACAATTTTAAGAAACGAGTTCAATGCTTTGTCTTGCAGCGCATAACATCCAGTTTGCCCTCGACAAACATTAATACAGATCTCATACGTATTCCTAACGACATACAGTTGGCTGATCCCACCTTTCACATACCTTCAGAAATTGATTTGTTAATAGGTGCGGACCTCTTTTGGGAAATCATAGATGACAACCGAATCCGATTGTCAAATGGGCCATATCTCCAAAACTCGAAGTTTGGTTGGTTATTGTCTGGCCCATTATACACAAATAAGAATATTGCACAGACTAAATTGAATCAGGTTCAGTGTAATTTTACTCAATGTATAGATGAACAGCTTAAACGGTTCTGGGAGATAGAAAATGTACCTACAGCACACAATGTTCTAACTCAAGATGAGAAGGTTTGTGAAGAACTATTTAACAAAACGACAACTCGTGATACTGAAGGTAGATTTTCTGTACGTATACCACTGAAGGAATCACCTGCTGTGTTAGGTGATTCATACAATTCAGCAAAAAATAAATTTCTCTCGTTGGAACGGAAGCTTGAACGTTCACCTGACTACAAGCATATGTACTGCGATTTTAAGAACGAATATAGGGATCTAGGTCACATGAGTATTGTACAAGGTGTTGACACCCCTAACTATTTTCTTCCGCATCATGGTGTGTTGAGGGAGAGTAGTACTACTACTAAATTAAGAGTCGTTTTCAATGCCAGTGCTGCCACCTCAAGCAAAATATCGTTAAACGACATCCAATTTCCGGGTCCAGCACTCCAAAACGATATATTTGCAATACTTTTACGGTTTAGGCAGTATAAATTCGTTGCATGCGCCGACGTCGAGAAAATGTTCCGGCAAAAGTTGATCCAACCGGATCAAAGGTCGTTGCAGCTTGTGCTTTGGCGGGACAAACCGGTTGATCCTTTGAACATTTATTGCTTGAACAGGGTGACGTATGGAATGGCATGTGCCCCGTATCTAAGCATGCGTTGCATTCGGCAACTAGCTCTAGAATGTGACAATGATGAAATAGCACGCGTTATCACCGAAGACATTTTCGTAGATGATTTGATCACAGGAAGTGATGATTTTCAACACTTATTAGACATTTGTGATAAAACGTCAAAGGTTTTGCAATCGGGTTGCTTTTCACTTCGTAAGTGGACGTTCAACTCTGATGTTTCTCGTACTGCACTCGAACACCTATTTGTAGGTGAACATACCCAAAACAAAACGCTAGGCATAGGTTGGTATAACGATAGTGATGAGCTCTACTATACCACAAAGGTCGATGATTGTTCTGATTTGTCGAAGTTAACTAAGCGCGCGATGTTATCCACAATTTCGCAAATTTATGACCCTTTAGGAATGCTTTCTCCCGCAGTCATTATCTCTAAAATCTTGCTGCAAAAGCTGTGGCTTAGCAAGATTGATTGGGACACTCCAGTGACCCGTGACATTGCATTAACGTGGCAGAATTTTATCGGGACATTAAAACGTTTAAACGAATTGAGGATTCCTCGTCATGTCATGAGTGATTCAGTGCAACATAGAGTACTCAATATTTTTACTGACGCCTCTCAAAGCGCGTATGGAGCCTGTGCGTACGTATGTACTTACAATGATGATTCGGAAGTTACCGTCAAACTGCTGTGTGCCAAAAGCAAAGTAGCGCCTTTAAAGTCAATTAGTATTCCGAAGCTGGAACTTTGCGGCGCCCTTGTGGGCGCGAGGCTCTATAAAAAGATAATTGACTCATTACGATTGACTTTCACAAAAGTCAACTTCTGGACTGACTCTACTATTGTCATCGGTTGGGTAAACATGTCACCGCATTTACTAAAACCATTTGTACAAAACCGAGTCACCGAAATCAACGAACTTACAGGTAATTCCAACTGGCTGCACGTTGCTAGCAAGGACAATCCAGCCGACCTTTTGTCTAGGGGGGTTGCTCTCGATTCTTTGATTGATTGTAAGTTATGGTGGAACGGTCCATCCTATTTGCAAAATAGTCAATGCGATGAGTCTGCCAGTGAGAAGGTTCGGAACGATCTAATTGACACTAATAATTTACCAGAGTTACGTTCTCAAGCATCTTACCTTTTGTGTGTCGATTCATCCGAATTGATACAATTCGATAAATATTCCTCATTCAACAAGTTGAAACGCGTATGGGCTTACGTATTGCGCTTTATACGTAATATTCGTAGTAGAGGAATAGATTGCAATGACAAGTCAAACCAACAAACTGGTGCGTTAAGTATTGATGAGCTAAATGCATCTCAGCGTATGTTAGTACGATGCGCACAGAAACAGTCGTTTTCTGAGGTGTACGAATGCCTAGAAAATGAATTACCAATCAAATCAAAACATCGTGTATTAGGATTGAATGTCTTTTTAGATGATCGAGGTTTGATTCGAGTAGGAGGTAGACTCTGCAACTCCACAGATTTTGACTATGACAAAAAACATCCGATACTTTTGGATAGCAAACACAATTTATCGATTCTCTTAGTAAACCACGAACATAGGCGATTGCTTCATGCTGGTCCGCAGTTAACGTTGTCTAGCTTGCGTGAAACCTGGTGGTTGTTAGGAGCAAGAAATTTAGTTAGAAAAATAGTACGCCAGTGTGTTGTTTGCACCAGACTTCGAGGCAAAACTTTAACTCCAATCATGGGAAACTTACCATCCGCTCGTTTGGACGCTGGATTTCCGTTTATAAGAACTAGTATGGATTATGCTGGACCAATCATGATCCTCAATAAAAAAGGCAGAGGTGCTCGGCTAGAGAAATGTTATATTTGCTTATTCATTTGTTTCCTAACACGAGCTGTTCACTTAGAGCTTGTCACCAGTCTGTCTACAGCTGATTTCATTTTAACTCTTAAACGTTTCATAAGCCGACGAGGTAGACCGGAAATAATATTCTCGGATAACGGCAAATGTTTTGTAGGTGCAGCAAAGGAACTGTCTTTGTTTTTACAAGACAATTCTAATAAAATACTCGAATTCGCAGAAAACGATGGAATTAAATTTCAATTCATTCCCCCATATTCACCCCATTTCGGAGGTCTTTGGGAGAGTGGTATAAAGTCATGCAAGCACCATCTGAGACGTATCGTAGGTAATGCTAAATTAACTTATGAGGAACTAAGCACAGTTTTAACCCAAATCGAGGCCGTCCTTAACTCCCGACCTATGTCACCCTTATCCACTGATCCTTCTGACTTGACGCCGCTCACGCCAGGCCACTTCCTTATTGGACGCCCATTGACTGCTCCGCCGTGCGAAAACGTGGCTGATATGACAACATCTCGTCTAACCCGCTACCATCGAGTCGAGCAGTTACGACAGCAGTTCTGGCAAAGGTGGTCCCGTGAATATGTATCAGAGCTCCAACAGAGGACGAAGTGGAAATCACAAAAGGCCGACATCGCCTTGGGTACCTTGGTTCTCATCAAAGACGACAACTTGCCACCCCTGAAATGGCGATTGGGACGCATAATTCGGGTTTTCCCGGGAATAGACGGTGTGTCACGCGTCGCAGATGTCAACACTGCTATTGGAGTTACTAGGAGGGCATTTTCAAAAATATGCCCCTTGCCGCTGCTACCAGACGATGTTGCTGTACCTGAAACGTCATCGTTGGAAGCCGGTGCTTCCAAGGCCGGGGGCATGTCGCCGCTCGCAAAGGATCCGTAGAACTGACTTGAGAATGACAGTCCGCGCAACGAACGCGCTAAGCCAATTTTTGTAGTAAAAAAAAAAAGAAGCCTGTAAACTTTTACGTTAATATACTCTTTGAAATTTGATTTGTACACGATGAGAAAAAATAAAACAAAATGAAAATAAATCGCCTTTATTTGTATACAGTATCATATTAAATTGAATTCATAAAACGTATTAAAGAAGACAAACTCGAAGCCTCCGTTCTCTCAACACTCATAAATAAATAAATAAATAAATAAATAAAGTTTCGAGTGACACTGCAACTGTTTGGGCGGCCGTATTGCTTAACTTCAGGTGAACGACCAGCTCGTCAGCAGCAAAAAAAAATATATTTCTTAGGTACATTGCCCGTTGAAAATAAAAAGTTTAAATTATGTATGTTCACTTGTGTAACATAAGCCCTATTTTACCAAAGTAGAATAAATTTTATTCCAAGTATAACTGTAGTAGAAACTTTTATAGGTTCTACATAAAGCTTCTTTTGACATTTTTTAACTAATCAAGATAATTAAAAATTTTTTTTTTACGTGTGTTAATACTTCAATAAGAGTATTGCTTACAAAAAGACTTCAAAATATACATTGTTGAAATTTTATTTAATTATTTATGTATTTGTTCCTGCCGTCCCTTTATTCGTTATCAGCATTTTATTATATCATTATCTTATTTAAAACAAGATACTGATGGCGGGAGGAACGAATTTCCAAGGAATTCCAATGTTAAGCAGTCGAGATGGCTACACTTGCTGGAAATTTAAAATGAGGATGCTGTTAATGCACGAGGAGTTGTGGTGTACCGTAAATGGGTATGCAGATGGTGACAAAACTCCTCATGAGGTACGTGCCCGTAGTGACCAGAAGGCTCTTTCTAAAATATGCCTGACCGTGGACGGTGCTGCTATTACACACGTACGTACAGCAACTACAGCAAAAGAGGCATGGGATGCATTGCAAAGAGCGTATGAAGATCGAGGCTTAGGTCGTAAATTATCATTGGAGCGACGGCTGTATAGATATACTTTATCAGATTTCGCAGATTTAGAGTCTTACATTACTGCGATTACGACAACCGCTCAAGATCTTGCCGATATTGGTAAAAAGATAGAGGATAGCTATCTTGCTGCAATAATTCTGGGTGGCTTATCGTCCAGATATGAACCTCTTATTATGGCCCTCGAGCATAGCAATATTGAAGTGACGTCTGAGTTAGTGAAGACTAAGTTATTGAGCGAAATGACACGAGACGCTCAAAATGATGTGGCTGCGCTACGTTCTTCGCACAAAAAGCCTATTATATGCTATAAATGCCATCGACCTGGACATAAAAGTCCAGATTGTCCCCTCAAGAAGGACAAGAAGAAGGCAAAGTCTGTTGCAGAAATTGGGATGAATGCCACTGATACGGAATTATGTATAACGAAGGAAAATATAACAGAATTGGCTTTATCTGCACCAAATAATCAGGATTGTGATAAATGGATCATAGATTCTGGAGCAACTGTGCACATGACTTCGCATGCTGAATGGTTTGGAAGTTACCGGCCAATAGAAGGTGGAACGATAACAGTTGCCAACGGCGAGAAGTTGCCAACTGTGGGTATTGGTGAGGTGTTTATTAATACTAATTCTGAGGTGAATAAAATATCTAATGTCGTTCATGTTCCAGGTTTGAACTGTAATTTACTTTCAGTAAAGAAAGTTGTTGAGAAAGGGTTTTCAATAATTTTTGATAAAGATGGTTGTAATTTTTATAAATCGAATGATGTATCTTTAACGGGTGACGCTATCTT
This sequence comes from Ennomos erosarius, assembly GCA_963580505.1. Lineage (NCBI taxonomy): Eukaryota > Metazoa > Arthropoda > Insecta > Lepidoptera > Geometridae > Ennomos > Ennomos erosarius. The sequence continues at coordinate 15,476,032 of OY756983.1, read as the reverse complement.
GCACAGTTCTTTATGTGGTGGACTGTATAATTTAGATTGTTCAGTTAATTTGCCGCAAATGTTTCAGCTTTCAATGTGCATTCTGAGCTGTCTAACTTTGGCACAAGCGTTTAGGACATCTTTGCCGTATAGGTATGGATCTACTGAGAAAAGGTCTTGCTACCGGCGTAGAGTTTACGGAAGTTGACACAGAACCATGCATACCTTGTATAGAAGGTAAACAAGCGAGGAAACCATTTAAAAGGTTGAAGTATAAGAAAGCTACATCAGTATTGGAGTTAGTTCACACAGATGTATGTGGACCTATGTCAACAACTTCGTTCAAAGGTAATAAATACTTTATTATTTTTGTAGACGATTATACACGTTTGATATTTATTTATTTTATGGCTTCTAAGACAGAAGTGAAGTCAAAGTTTTGCGCTTTTCAATCTCTTGTTGAGAGGCAAACTCGCAAAAGTTAAGGTATTGCGTTCCGATAATGGTACCGAATACGTCAATAAGGAGTTGACAGATTATTTGAGTTCTCAAGGAATTCACCATCAAATACGGTACCGTATAGCCCTCAGCAAAACGGGTAAGTGAACGATGCAATCGTAGTATTGTAGAGAAGGCACGTTCTCTATTGTCTCATGGTTCTCTCTCTAAGGCGTATTGACAGGATGCTGTAGAGACCAGGGTGGTTATTCTCTATGGAAACACAGATTCCACACGATACGAAACCACGTCGTTATCGTGTCTTGTTCAGGTCGTGTCACAGCGTCAGATATACCTTCACTTTACATTAAAGTTATCTTTATTTTGTATAAAATATATTGACATAAGTGGTCATATCTTTTGATGTGTTGATGTTTCGGAACGCGTCTCGGTAAAACATACGATTTTTGATAGTTCAAATCACGCCAATTCCAAATTCATTTCGCGCGGTTTTGTTTTCGTTTCATAGAGAATACAGTTTCGCAGATTTCTTATGTAAGACAAGGAATTCGCGTGGTTTCGAAGTAAGGAATCGATGCGGAATAATGGCTCAGTATCTACTTAAAGAACCGGTCCCCTCATCGAGCACTTGATGGTAAAACACCGTTTGAAATGTGGTTTAACACCAAGCCTGACCTGTCTCATCTGAAATTATTTGGCTGTAGAGCTTTAGTGCATGTACCTTCATGTCAGAGAACTAAGTTAGACATGAAAGCAACGGAACACATATTCGTTGGATATTCAGATGATCCAAGGAGTTACTATTTCCGTGATGCGGAAAGTCCAAGAAGGTTACTCAAGTCGCGGGATGTTACCTTCTTTGAAAATAATTTCACGGGACTAAAAAATAATCCTGTTAGGGTGGTTAACTCTAAAGTTGTAAATTTGCTATCGCAGACTTCATCATCAGGAGTTTCTCCTCCTTCTGAAGTTAATGAGATTACTTTGGAAGAGCCAAGTGATGACTTTGTGGATGCCGATGAAGATGTCGCTAGTGAAGAAATGGAGTTAGCACATTCAGGTGAACAGTTCCATCAGTCTTTGGTTCCCTCAAATGGATCCAGTGCTGAAAGTGTTGACAGTTCTGAGAGAAGATACCCCCACCAAGTACGTAAGCCTCCAGATTATTATTCATATAGTATCCTTGGTGATGATGTTTTATGCAATGATCCAAAAACTTATCACGAGGCCATCTCAAGGGATGACAAGAATAAGTGGATTACTGCAATGAAGGAAGAATATGATTCCTTACTCAAGAAGGACACGTGGACTTTGGTGGATAAACCCAGTCATAAATCCTGCATACCATGCAAATGGGTTTACAAACTCAAACGAGATGCTGACGGTAACGTAGTTAAATACAAAGCTAGATTAGTAGCTAAAGGGTTTACACAAGTAGAAGGTGTAGATTACTACGAAACGTTTTCTCCAGTTGTACGCAATTCGTCGTTGCGAACCCTATTAGCCTTAGCGGTACAGGATGGCTATAAAGTTCGACATATGGATGTCGACACTGCATTTTTAAACGGTGATTTGGAAGAGGAGGTGTACATGGTACAGCCTGTAGGTTTTGTTCAAAATGGCGAAGAAAACAAGGTCTGTTTGTTAAAACGATCCTTGTATGGCCTTAAACAAGCACCGAGAGCATGGAATATGAAGTTGCAACAAACCTTGTCAGCTATTGGATTCGTCCAAACTCCTTCCGAATCTTGTGTCTATATTAAGAACTTTTCAGATAATAACTCTTTGATATTGGCAGTCTATGTTGATGACCTTGTCATTTTATACAAAAATGATTTGACGTTTGACAACTTTAAATGCCAATTTGAAAAATATTTTTCTGTCAAAGACTTGGGAATAATTAATTCCTTTACCGGAATAAATATTTCATGTGAAGAAAATAAAATTAAAATATTCCAACGTACATATATAGAAGAGTTACTGCAGAAATTTAATATGCAAGATTGCAAAGCGGTTTCAACGCCTCTTGCACAACAAAAACTTAAATATGGTACAGGTGAGTCTGCCTATCCATATCAGGCGCTAATCGGATCGCTTATGTTTCTGGCGGTTAATACGAGACCAGACATAGCTTACACAGTTAGCTATTTGAGTCAATTTAACACCAGAAGTGATTTGACACATTGGAATGCTGCTAAACGGTGTCTTCGATACTTGAGCGCTACTAAAGATGTTGGTATATCTTACAGGAAAATGGAAGATTAATCAATAATCCACAAACAATAGTTGATACTTTTTCTAAACAGTTTGACGTAACAAGATCTTTTGCCAAAAGTTGCACGGTGCCCATTCCTGCAATTACTACTCTACGGCAGAACGTGGAAAGAGTGGAGGCCGATATGGTTTTCGATACGGTTAGGAAACATGAAATTTTAAATATAGTAAAATTTATGGCTAATAAGAATCCTTTGGAATAGACGAAATACCCATCAAAGTAATCAAAGAGCACATTGACTTGTTAGCGGCTCCTTTGGTTTATTTCTTTAATAAATGCATTGAGCAGAACACCTTTCCTGATTAACTGAAGGTAGCCAGGGTTCTTCCGATTTATAAAAAGGGAAAAAAACTGACGTTAAGAACTATACAATATCTTTACTACCCATCCTATCAAAGATTTATGAAAAACTAATGAAGACAAGATTACTTAAACATTTGCGTTTTAATAAAATTCTTAGTGGTAAACAATTCGGATATCAAAAATGTGTAGGAACTATAGATGCGATAAACAATTTAATTGGAGATGTAGTAAGCAACTTAAATGTTAAAAATAAAGTAGGTGGAATTTTCTTAGATCTAAGTTCAGCTTTTGACACAATCAATCACAAAATATTATTAGAGAAATTAGATCATTATGGTGTTAGAAATTCAGCACTCCAACTGTTTAATTCGTATTTATGTGGTATAAAACAGCTCGTTGAAATTAAAACTATTAAAGACGAAATTGAAATTATTCATAGATCAAAGATGACAGAACTGAAAGTAGGTGTTCCACAAGGGTCAATATTGGGACCTTTATTATTCATAATTTTTACAAATGATTTAATTATGTTTATGGAAAAAGCAACACCAAGTATTAAATTGACAGTTTTTGCAGATGATACAAATGCCATAGTTTCCTCTAATACAATGAAAAATTTAGGTAGTAAAATGACTGATGCACTAGCAGACTTCCAGAAATGGTTTAGTATCAACGATCTTATTCTGAACACAAGTAAAACCAATCTGATGTTATTCAAAACTACTAGTAGACAAAAAGACACACTAAATGTTACTTTTGATGGAGTGAGATTAAAATCAGTGCAGACGGTAAAATTTCTAGGAATCCATATTGATGGCTATCTAAATTGGAAAGATGAACTAAAGGAAATAGAGTCTGGTTTAAGTTCAGCATGCTATGCACTGAGAAGTCTAAGAGACGAGATTACTTTGGCACAACTAAAGCAGGTTTATTTTGCCCTAGTTGAATCTAAGCTCCGCTATAGCATTATGTTCTGGGGCAACAGTTATAATTATAATATGGAAAGAGCTTTTATTATGCAAAAAAGAGCAATTAGAACAATGGTTGGTATTCCCCAAAAAGAGTCTTGTAAATTACATTTTAAAAGGTTAGAAATACTCACAGCTCCATGCTTATATATTTTAATGATTTTAACAAATTTAGTTAAAACTTTGAGTGCCTTTGAAACAGATGAAGATAGAAGACTAAGAGAAGCAAGCAAGTTTGTCCCCACTCTTTGCGTCGTTAGTCATTGTGTTGCAGCCCAGGCTGTCAGATTATACAATAAAAAACCTGTTCCATTGAAAACTATTTATAGCGCTTACAATTTTAAAAAGGCATTGAAGGCTCTCTTGTTGAAAAAATGATACTACTCCGTTCAGGAATATATGGATGACACCTTCAGCACCTTTCAACTTATTGATCCTAACGGATAAGGAATTTGCATGTAAATGATATGAATTTCCTATACAAATTATTGTTTTGGAATAAATGAATTGAATTGGATTGGATTGGATTGGATTGGATTGGATTGGATTGGATTGGATTGGATTGGATTGGGTTGGGTTGGGTGTCGGCTAAAGTGCACTGTGCCGTCAATGTCTTCGCCGTCATCTGACAAAGCCGGAATGCCTTTTAAACAGGCGCGTGACTCCTTCGGGAAGTTCGTAAAAGGCCCTTCTCAGGGCCAACCAAACGGCCCTTCTCAGGGCCAACCAAAAGGCCCTTCTCAGGGCCAACCAAAAGGCCCTTCTCAGGGCCAACCGAAAGGCCCTTCTCAGGGCCAACCAAAAGGCCCTTCTCAGGGCCAACCAAAAGGCCCTTCTCAGGGCCACTCCCGAGCTCCATATTTGGAGGAGACGGTGGAGTCGGATGACTCACTCTCCGTAACGTCGGAGGTGTCGTGTGGTGTGGAGACCGCAGATGAAGGGGCCGTCCGGAAGCGGCCGCACTCTTCATTCTTCGTGCCTGGGTATTTAGACTCAGACACGGAGACTGAAGAGACGGCAGCCGCCAAGGTCAGTACGGCCAGAAGAGGGAGAAGGAAGGCTGCACAGGCAGGTCCATCAAGGGACACCTTCCTTAAACCAGCTCCAGTAGATGGAGAGCTAGAGACGGTCCTGCAAAGCAGGAGATACAGGAAGGCCTCGCCCCGGGCGTCAGGTAGTGAAGTTGGGCTGAGCACTGGAACTGATTCCGATGCTCACCTGACGGTCGCTGACCTAAACGACCTGAATGCTCAGGAGCTGAGGGCGCGGGCGGGGGAGGAACTTGCCGGTGTTTTGGAGGTCGCCAGGAAGTCTGGCAACCTCAAAGGCGAGTTTGTTGGTCGCCTCAAGAAAGCCGCGTCGGTCCTAGGAGAGGTGGTCGACACCTTAACTGGAAGGACCGAAGTCGAGGAGACGCAACGGCTCAGGGCGGTGAGTAACCGCCAGCGCCTGGAAATAGCGTCGCTGAAGGCGGAGGTGAAAGCGTTACGTATTGGCTTCACCGAAGCCAAGACGGAAACCGCCGCCACCATCGCTGCTGCCGCTGCTGCCTCTGCCACTGCCTCTGCTGCGGCTGAGAGACCGGCTGCCCCCACCACCACGCTGGGGGCAGATGTGATTGAGGAGCTGAAGGGGTCCTTGACTGCCACGCTCGGGCAAATGATTAATGCCCGACTCGCGGTGATCGAGGACCGCCTCTTGCCAGCCCAGACGGTGCGCCCGCCACTTAGAGCGGATGCCAAGAGGGCAGCGGCTGAGGCAAAAAGGGCTGAGCCGGCTCGCCAGCAGGCCGTGACTGCGGGTCCCTCCACCTCAAAGGGGACTCCAAGTGCCCAGGCTCCCCAAAAGGAAACCTGGGCGCAAGTGGTGGGAAAGGGCAAGGGGAAAGGGAAAGGGAAGTCCTCCGTTCCCTCCTCTGTCCCAGCCCCTGGTACCCCTGTGGCCCAAGCCCCCGCGGCTCGTGCCTCCACGGCCCGTGCCCCCACGGTTCGTGCCCCCATGGCCCGAGCCCGTGCGGCCCAGCCCCCAGTGGCCCGTGCTCCTGCGGCTCGTGCCCCTGCAGTCGGAGCTCCAGCAGCTCGTTTGCCTGCAGCTAAACCGGCAGCCTCCCCTGCCGGTAAAGCTAAGACGGTGCTGAAGAGTCCCCCGAAGTCCGCGGTCGTGGTGCTATCGTTGCGCCCCGAAGCCGTGGAAAAGGGGGTCACCTACGGCACCGTCCTCCAGACGGCACAGGACAAGATTAACCTGCTGGAGCTGGGGATCGAGCGGATCCGCTGCCGCTCGACCGCGACAGGAGCCAGGAAGCTGGAGATTCCTGGCTCCCAAAACGCGGAAAAGGCGGATCGCCTCGCGGAGGTGCTCCGCGGGATAGTGACGGAGGTGGCCAGCGTCACCAGGCCCGTCAAAACTACTGATCTGAGGATCACGGACCTGGACGACGCGACCACAAGAGAGAAGGTGGTGGCGGCGGTCGCTCGTGCAGGGGCATGTGACCCGCAGGTGGTCAAGGTTGGAGAGATCCGCACTGGCGTGGCTGGGACTGGCTCCGCCCTCGTAACTCTCCCGATTGCAGCAGCCAAAGTGTTGCTGCAAAAGGGTAAGCTACTCATAGGGTGGAGCTCGGTGAAGGTGGTGGCACTGGGGGAACGCCCCATGCGCTGCTACAAGTGCTTGGGGCTGGGGCACACCCGCCCCCAGTGTCCTGCTGCGGCGGACAGGGGTGACCTGTGTTTCCGGTGTGGAGACGCAGGTCACAGGGCGGCCAGCTGCGGGAAGACCACCCCGCGCTGCGCCATATGCGCTGAGTCGGGGAGGCCCTCCGGGCACATAATGGGGGGACGCAGCTGCGTTCCCCCTAGGACGAAGGGGAAGGCCACTCGGACCCAGGCCGCCCCGGCCGCCACAATCCAGGCCGCCCCAGAAGGAGCACGCCAAGCAGCGTGTGAGGAGGTTGTGATGTCTGATTGATGGATCAAGTCGGACATCACAACCTTCTTCAGACGAATCTGAATCACTGCGCCCGGGCCCAAGATTTGTTCATGCAGTCCCTGGCGCAGTGGCAGATAGACGTGGCGGTAGCCGCGGAGCCGTACTACGTCCCCCCCCAACATTCTTGCTGGGCTGGGGATTTGGACGACTCCGTGGCTGTTGTGGGGCGGCCCGGAAGTGCCTCCCCCCTCTCGGTTGAGGAGAGGGGCTCGGGGTACGTGGTGGCCAGGTGGGGAGAGTATGCGATTGTCGGCGCATACTTCTCCCCCAACAGAACCGCTGCAGAGCTGGAGGTCTTTGTGGACCTCCTAGCTGCAGCGGTGAGACGCCAGGCGCCACGTCAGGTCCTCCTTATGGGGGACCTGAACGCTAAGGCCCGGGACTGGGGCAACCCTTCCACTAACTCTCGTGGCGAAATCGTCAGAGAGTGGGCGGTTGCCTCAGGACTGACCCTGCTCAACAGAGGGTCGGTCCACACCTGCGTGCGACAGCTTGGGGGGTCCGTGGTGGACGTATCGTTCGCCACCCCAGCTGTCGCAGCACGTGTCCGGGCCTGGAGGGTGCTGTCGGAGGTGGAGACTCTCTCGGACCACAAATATATACGGTTCGAGATCTCCACCTCCGACAACCAAGGGGGGTCCCAGCGGGTGGCGCGGGCGGCCTTCCCACGCTGGACCATTAGTCGCCTCGACGCCGAGTTGGCGAAGGAGGCGGCTATAGTGCAGGCGTGGCAGGCTGGCCCCGCGCACCCAGACGTGGACGTCGCGGCGGGTCACTTCCGCGAGGCGGTGACGGCCGTGTGCGACACGGCCATGCCGAGGGCCCGGCGACGTCCTGAGCGTCGCCAGGTGTACTGGTGGAGCTCGGAGATCGCGGATCTCCGAGCCGCCTGCTCGGCGGCGCGGCGGCCCTACACCCGCTGCAGGAGGCGGCGCAGGGGCCGCACGGACGGGCAGCTGTCAGCCGAGGAGCTGGCAGCTGAGGGCCAGCTGTACAGCGCCTACCGCAATGCGCGGTGGGACCTACAGCTGGCCATAGAAAGGCGGAAGTCGGAGGCCTGGGGTGAAACCCTAGAGGGCCTCAACAGGGACCCATGGGGACGTCCATACAAGGCTGCCCGGAATAAGTTCCGGGGCCAGACGTCCCCAGTCGCGGAGTCCCTGGAGCCGGAGCTCCTAGACAGGGTGTTGGGGGGGCTTTTCCCCGACGGAAATCCCCTCCACAACCCTCCGACGATGGCGCCATCCCTCCCCGAGGTGGACTTAGCGGACTCCATCCCGCCTCTCTCAGAGGCGGAGATGGAGATCGCGGTCACACGCCTACGGGGCAAGAGGACCGCTCCGGGTCCTGACGGGATACCGGGGCGGGTCCTCGCAATCGCCCTGAGGGAGATGGGCGATCGGCTTCGGGAACTGTTTGACGCGTGCCTTACGTTTGGACGGTTCCCGAAGCTGTGGAAGGATGGCCGATTGTGCCTGTTGCGGAAGGAGGGTCGTCCTATCGACTCTCCTTCTGCATACAGGCCCATCGTCTTGCTGGATGACACGGGGAAGCTGCTAGAGCGTGTAGTAGCTTCCCGTGTCATCCAGCACCTGGAGGGTACTGGGCCTGGGCTGTCGGAGGCCCAGTATGGGTTCAGAGCAGGGCGGTCTACTATAGACGCCCTGCTCTGGCTCAAGAGGTGGACGCAGGATGCGGTCGGTGGAGGGGAAAAGGCGTTGGCTGTGTCGCTTGACATAGCCAACGCCTTCAACAGCCTTCCGCATGGAACGATACAGGAGGCGCTCCGTTATCACGGAGTGCCCCTGTATCTGCGGAGGCTGTTGGCCGATTACCTCCAGGACCGCGAGGTCCTGGTGGAAGGGCGCGACGGTTTGAGGCACCGTCGCGTCTCCTGCGGGGTTCCACAGGGGTCGGTCTTGGGACCGCTCCTGTGGAACATTGGCTACGACTGGGTGCTGCGTGGCACGCTTCCTGCAAATATGCAGGTTGCGTGCTACGCGGACGACACCCTGGTCGTAGTCAAGGGGAGGGACCTCAGGGAGACGGTGCGGCTGGCCACGGTGGGTACAACCCTCGTGGTCGACCGCATTCGCTCCCTGGGACTGGAGGTTGCCCTCTCCAAGACTGAGGCCCTGTTGTTCCACGGGCCTCGGGGGGGACCCCCTCCAGGGACGCGGGTACTCCTGGATGGGATCCCGGTCCCGGTTGGGACCCAGATGAAATATCTGGGTCTCATCCTGGACGGGAGGTGGACTTTTGGGGCCCATTTTACCCAACTGGCCCCAAGAGTCCTGGGTGCGGCTGCCGCACTGGGGAGGCTGCTGCCCAACGTGGGTGGCCCGAACGCCACGTGCCGTCGGCTATACTCCGGAGTTATCCGGAGTATGGCCATGTACGGGGCACCGGTCTGGGTGGACGCCCTCGGTCGCAATAACAAGGCCCTGCTGCGACGTCCGCAGCGGGTCATTGCGACGAGGGCGATCCGCGGATACCGGACGGTGTCCTGGACGGCGGCGTGCGTGCTGGCCGGTGATCCCCCCTGGGAGCTCGAAGCGGAAACCCTCGCCGAAGTTTACCACTTTGTAGCGGCGAGGAGGTCCCGTGGAGAGCCCCCAGCGTGGGAGGAGGTCAGGCGCCTGCGGAGGCAGGCGCGGGCCGCCCTGTTGCGGCGGTGGACGGAGGACCTGGCCCCACCGGTGCCTGGGCAGAGGACGGTGGAGGCCATCCGCCCGGTCCTCCGGGAGTGGGTGCGGCGGCCATTCGGGTCGCTGACCTTCCGATTGGTGCAGGTGCTTTCCGGACACGGATGTTTCGGAAAGTACCTGCACCAGATCGCGAGACGGGAGGCGACCCCAGCCTGCCACGAATGTGGGGCGCCGGAAGATACGGCGCCCCACACGCTGGAGGTGTGCGCTGCTTGGGAGTCTGAGCGGCGCACACTTTCAGCGGTCGTTGGCCGGGATCTCTCGTTGCCGAGCGTGGTGAACGCCATGCTCGACAGCGAGAGAGCGTGGCAGGCTACGGTCTCCTTTTGCGAGGTGGTGATGTCGCAAAAGGAGGCTGCGGAGCGGGTCAGAGAGGACGATGCCAACTCTGACCCCCTCCGGCGCAGACGGAGAGGGGGACGGAGGAGGCGCTTCGGGCGCCTTCTTCGTCCTCCGTAGTGGGGCCGGCGGCGGAGGGTCGGGGGACTCTCCGCTGCGCTCACACGGCCCCACACGTCTAGTGGGTAACTGAGGTGAAAGGTTACCCACCCACTGGCGCAGAGGCCCGGAAGGGCCTACCGCTGGGGCGAGATAGTGAATGCCAGCGCGACCCTATCTCGTCCCGTCCCGGCGGCGGACGGATCACGGGGGGGTTTTAGTGGGTTCGAGTCCCACATACCCCCTGCCATCACCCCCGTGGTGGCAGGGAAGTGCGAGGGCATTTCCCCCCCTCAAAAAAAAAAAAAAAATTGGATTGGATTGGATTGGATTGGATTGGATTGGATTGGATTGGATTGGATTGGATTGGATTGGATTGGATTGGATTGGATTGGATTGGATTGGATTGGATTGGATTGGATTGGATTGGATTGGATTGGATTGGATTGGATTGGATTGGATTGGATTGGATTGGATTGGATTGGATTGGATTGGATTGGATTGGATTGGATTGGATTGGATTGGATTGGATTGGATTGGATTGGATTGGATTGGATTGGATTGGATTGGATTGGATTGGATTGGATTGGATTGGATTGGATTGGATTGGATTGGATTGGATTGGATTGGATTGGATTGGATTGGATTGGATTGGATTGGATTGGATTGGATTGGATTGGATTGGATTGGATTGGATTGGATTGGATTGGATTGGATTGGATTGGATTGGATTGGATTGGATTGGATTGGATTGGATTGGATTGGATTGGATTGGATTGGATTGGATTGGATTGGATTGGATTGGATTGGATTGGATTGGATTGGATTGGATTGGATTGGATTGGATTGGATTGGATTGGATTGGATTGGATTGGATTGGATTGGATTGGATTGGATTGGATTGGATTGGATTGGATTGGATTGGATTGGATTGGATTGGATTGGATTGGATTGGATTGGATTGGATTGGATTGGATTGGATTGGATTGGATTGGATTGGATTGGATTGGATTGGATTGGATTGGATTGGATTGGATTGGATTGGATTGGATTGGAACTGAACTGAACTGAACTGAACTGAACTGAACTGAACTGAACTGAACTGAATTGAATTGAATTGATTATACACTGCGAGGATTTTCGGATTCAGATTTTGCAAACTGCCCGGAATCGCGATGTTCGGTAACCGGTTTTTACTTTGAACTCGCAGGTGGACCAATATCTTGGGAATCGCGGAAACAGCCTATGGTTGCGTTATCTTCGGCAGAAGTTGAATATATGGCTTTAAGTTCAGCAACTAAAGAAGCATGTTTCCTGAAGCGCTTTATATCTGAAATAACAGGTAAGTGTCCAAAAGTTGATATTTTCTCTGATAGCCAGAGTGCACAGAAACTTGCGCTGAACCCAGTTCACCACAATAGAACTAAGCATATAGACGTGAAGTTTCATTTTATTAGAGAAAAGGTTCACAATAAGGTAGTACATTTGAAGTATATGCCCACTGATAAGTTACCAGCAGAGGTTCTCACCAATCCTCTGGGTCCTATAAAACATCTCAGATGTTTAAAGAGTATGGGTGTTACTTGATTTATGAATCATAATGTATTTACTTTATTAATTTTTAGTTTTTGATACTATACTTGTTCTGATATTTTAATTTACCTTGATTAAGGGAGGATATGTAGTAGAAACTTTTATAGGTTCTACATAAAGCTTCTTTTGACCTTTTTTAACTAATCAAGATAATAAAAAATTGTTTTTTTTTACGTGTGTTAATACTTCAATAAGAATATTGCTTACAAAAAGACTTCAAAATATACATTGTTGAAATTCTATTTAATTATTTATGTATTTGTTCCTGCCGTCCCTATAATAACGTATACTTGTTACTCTCGGATATGGCTGCTTGGCAAATAAAATGGCAATCAAAAAGACGCTATTTTGATTGTATGCAAGGAATACGCTTCAAAATTGGTGGTACCTATAAGGGCTATATTCGTGTAACTCGGTTGTTCTCGGAAATTTATATTGGGCATAACGTTATGCTACTTAGGTAAAGTTACAGTTGTACGTGTATGTTCAAAAGAACTAGAAATCGTTATCACCCTTCCATCAAGTATATAGGTCACAGACTACACAACCGCGTGGGCCTCCAATGACTCAACGGTCCAACACAATAGGCATTGTGACAAACAGCCAAACGCAAGTGCTGCACGTGTGCGTATTGTTTTACACGCTTTCTATTAACCTTTAGTCTGTGGTTGTGAAAAACTGAACTGTCAAATGACGTGCGTATGTGTGGGTGTTACGAAGAACACATGAGTAGATGTGGTATTTGTTTTTCTTCTCATATTTTGGCTCCACACATAGTGTATTTAGCCATTGTCAAGTATTGAAATTTTTCATCGTTATAGATTATTTCACGTAAAGTCAAGTTTTAGTCACAGTCATAGTCCAGTCTAAGTCAGGTAGTCAAAGTCCAGTCTAAGTCATGCTCTAGTAAAGTGGTGGCAACTTTACTAGAAGCTACTTTGGAATTTTGGAAGCAACACGAAAACTCACGTTACACCACATTATATCACTTGCCCATACTCATGCTCGTACTTAATGCGTAAAACGCCACTAATTTTAAACATTAACACTTATGTTGTCGGTTCTGTGAGCTGCCCTATGTAATTATCGGTGGGTTTCAGGTCTGAAAATGTCAAATGATAATATTATTAATTGAACTAGATAGGTAATGTTTACCCTTATCCACTCAGGCACGGCGCGGCGGGCGTAGGTAGGTCCCAAAGCGATCCAAAGTATACTAGAATTTACTAACTTCTAATAGCGCGGTATGGTTTTGCATATTTACGGTTTATACGAAAAAACTAAGCAGTGTTTTAAAATTGCAAAACTAGTTTTGGTAAGTAACATTACTTGGCTTTCTAAACAAATGCATTTTTTCGTGTTTTGTAGTATAAAAAACACACACAATAACACTACACATAATAATTGACGCTCCGCCGTACCTAAAGTAAATAGCTCTGACGCCGGCGTGCACCGGCTCGGCGCGAGTTGCAATTTAAACTGAGGCATTTTTTTTCCTCCTGAACCATAGAGACTTTTACTTAATTCGATAGTGATGTTCAACTAGTTTCGATTTTAGTCGATTTATAACGAGTGACACCTCTAAAAATTGAATAGTCGATGTTTTGACATCCCTAGTATTGCAATCAGCTGTGAGCCACTATTGTGGCCCCTTATGCACTTTAGGTTTTTCGAAGCGGGCTACAAATGTGGCAGAAGCGCCTGAGTGGGCTAACATTTTATTGAAGCACGAAACTGCACGGACAAGCAATATTTAACACATCGCCAATATATTGTCGCACCCACTCCGACCACACAGCCCCAACAACTGGGGTATTTACAAAATTCTACCTTCTTGTAGTTTTTTAAAAATAGACCTAATGTTAAAAAAATACTGAAATAAGTAGGTACACTTTTACATACCACATCCAAAAGTTCACTCGCGAATTGTTCATCCGCGCGCACCTCAGTACATCGAAGTGACAGGAACATGACGTACAAGCCACCGTTACAACAACATTCAGTAGGACGGGACACGTAAACCAACAGTTGCATGTGAAAATAGAATAAAGTACATTGACAAAATAATGGGAATCTATAATTTGGCAGAAAAGTGTGGTAACCACACTCGACCATGCTATCCGTAAATATTACGAAGTAGTTTGGGCCCAATACTTACGTTGGGGCTTAATTACCAATTAAAACATTAAACCATTAATTACTTTTTAATTTTTTAAGAGAATGAAAATCGTGACGAGCTGGTGGTTTTATTTAACTAGTATTTTTAATTATTAAAAAACATTTATAATTTATACAAATTGCATTTAGTTCAGTGCACAGTTAACAACAGCACAACTAACTTCATAGTGACATAATCAGTAAAACATACAATTACAAAAAAATACCTAAGCTAGACAATTGCATTGAGTTTTAAAAAGAGCTCTTTTGCCAGCACCGCTGATCCAAATTAATCCAACTTCGACAACCGCAAAAAAATAAATTAGATTATTATTTATTATCCTAATGGAATTGCGAAAATAAAAGTATACGTCGTACAATAATTTTTATTATTCAATATAATCAGTAATCACTCATGGGATTTCATGATTTTAAAATGTTAACTACACTTAAGGGATATAGATATTATAGTCCTTAAAATTTTAGCAACCAGCGGGTTTTAGGTGCGTATTCAAATACCGCTGGTTGCTAAAATTTTAAGGACTATAATATCAGTAATCACTATTAATAATTGCTACATAGAAATGGAATGTCGATGACAGTAAATGTGCGAACAGAAGGTGATCATGTTCGGTCGCAGTCGTGACGACCTTCGTACCGTTCCTTACCTACTGTCGTTTCTAGAGTACCTAGGAATTGTGTCGGTAAGTCTAGACTCTAGACTGACACTCCTTAAGTATCCTACGCAAATTCTTGAACATGATGGGTATTAGTGCCGTGTCTATTTACGTTTCACTGGGAATTGCGTTAGATTGAAAAAGTACCGACGATGATAGGTAGGTTCATATATGCGTAGGTGGACCAATTACCAGAACCACCGAGACCCGATGGATAAAGGAGGCAAAAAACTGCTCAAAGTGGCACTCTTTGGGGGTGGCCTATGTTCAGCAGTGGACCTAGTGGTCGCTACTAAATAACCTTTCTTCCCCATCGGTTAACAGTTGCCACAAGCGATGTGCCCTGCCCATTACCAAGCATTCAGCTTAGAGATCTGCTAGTGCAGAAATAATTTCATATTCATCAAATATTGGTTTCCAATTAACATGTCGCTGAACCCACAAATATAATATCGAACCAAAAGTGTCTAGACATTTGCACAATTGCTATGTTTTATGTATTTATGTAAATACACGAAATGACCGATCCTGAAACAAAATCCATTATCGACCATAAACTGTCAAATCCGTCAATATCACTATTTATGTCACGGTCAAAGTGCGGCTATCCTGTCGCGCGACAGTTGCAAAAACGGCGCCTGGAACCGTGTTTACATTACCAATTCCGATGAAGCGTTCCGAAATACGCAATAATGGACGTTTCAGGTCCGTCTTAGGTCGTAGCTCATTAGACCACCCCGGCACCCGACCAGCACCAACTCGTCGCTTGGCGTCGACAAGTGTTCCGCGGGTGGACGACGCGTTTTTACTTGTGAACGTCGCGTGATCAAAGCGAATTTTCACTGAGTGGTCCACTCGCCGTCCGCGTGAGGATAGCTTTCGAGCAAGGCGATCCGGTGACGATACGGAGTTGATGGAATGAGTGCATGCCCATACTGGTGCTGGGTCGCTGTAATGACCTGTGACCCTAAATTTCATTTGAGGTACTTCCAGACCGTATTCATAAAATGTACTCTCTAGCGTTCCTGATGGCTTTTATTAGCCGTTTTTAATATTTAACTTATAAAGCAAAAAGCTGTCGTTGCAAAAACTTTCTTCCAAAGTTACAAATGGTCCTGTGGGCTCTAATTACTGGAGTACTTTGTATTACTGTTCTGACAGTTAAAGGCATATTACAGGACAAATTGCAAATATTCGATCAGACTTTAAAAAAATCTAGTAATTAGCAGCTGTTTTAAGAAAGTAGGTAATCTTATTAAGAGATGCGCATAAAAAGAAAGAACGAAAATACTTTTATTCAAAACATCACGCAACATATGAATCTACTATTTATATTATATTGTATGTCTTATTTATTTTATATCTTTATTTTAAACTTTATTTCTTGTGAAAACTTAAATAACATAAAATATAAACTAAACTAGACTTAAAATCTAAATTATTGTAATGTAATAATGTGTGATATCTTTCTTTTTTTTTCTTTCTATTTCATAATCAGTTATTAGTCTGTAGGATGAGACAAACAAACTTTCAACGACTAAATCTATTTAGAAATATTTTTTTTTGTTTGTACAAATTGTTCATACAAATTTTGATGCACGCCTACATCCCTCTTTCTTAAACTTTGTGTGGAATGACTGGTAGAAAATGCTTTAGCATTAAGTCCTCCTTTTGTGCTTTTAGTGTAATAAATAATTAAATAAATAAATAAATAAAAATCGAGAAGAAAATTCTGCAGTGTACATAGGGTCTTATAATATCTTAGGCAGATGTTTAGAATCATATACGGGTTTTGAATATTCTATCCGTTGTAAAAAGTATCACCTCAGACGTTATCTACATAATATTGCGCAAGTTGCGATGTTTTTATGGAAATTCATGTACGGGATAGACCGGCAGATGGCTGACTGATTGTGCAGGCCGTCATATCTGTGGGCAAGTTGTTACTGGATAACTATAACCACCAGCTGCAGTCGAATTAAATTGTAAAAAGAAAAGTAGCTCTTAATACTAATAAAATAACAGAAAGATTTTGAACATGCCTTGCTTCGCTAAAGTGGTGCACTTATTCTGAGACCACAACTATAAATCGTTCCACACTAAACAAAGGTTAACTGGAAGAAACTGCTACTTAGCATTAAGTTCGTATATGTACTCGATTTACTCTTGTACAATAAAGCATTTTCTATCTATCTATCTATAAACCCTAGTCCACTACACCGTTGAACATAGGCCTCCATAGAGGACACTTTGAGCGATTGCTTGCCTCCTCGTGCCTTGCGACCAGAGATGCATCTCTGGTCTCGCAAGGCACGAGGGTTTCAGAGCTTAGCCCTATTTCCCTGGCTGTTTTCAGCCCATTATGAAGGGCTGGTTTTTTGGGTCCCATTTGGTGTAGCTTCTGAAGGAGGATTTCACCTCTGGTGACTAAAAAGGTTGCCGTGGGCGATCAAACCCCACCAGGTGACCTCCTTGGTTAACCCATGTGAAGCCGGTGAAGCTGATCAGCGACCATGGCGTTGCAGCCACCGTGGAATCCATCCTCTTCGGCTTCTACACCCCCGCGATGATATCGCGTCGGTATGGCGTAATCATGTCCCCGCGGTTTTAACCAGATGACGATCCAGCTACTGAGGGGCGGCCTACGCTACGTCTTCCGGTTCGAGATCTCCACTCGACAACCTTTCTTTCCCATCGGTTGTCAGTTCTACGAGCGATATGGCCTGCCCATTGGTATTTTCAACTACAATTTTAATTTAGCAATAACCTCGTCTCATCTATAGATAGTTTAGGCCTGCAAGTCAAGTGAGGGATAGTTAAAAGTGCGTCACTGCTAATTGGCTATATATCTCTATCAGGCAGAGGGTTAAGGCGAACTGCGCAATAAATGAAATGGAATAGTTAACCCGTTGGTGTTCGCACTCGGTTTAATTTAGTTAACCGTTTCCCGCCGCCCCGGGCGATGCAGGCATGTTGGGGAAAGGGTTCGCTAGTGATGTGACGCAGTGAATTAATCGATAAAATTATGTAAAACTCTTCAATTTGAAGTTTTTCCAGTTCTTTTGCTTGAGAGTCACTTTCTAGAATAGCACCACAGTTGAACATAAAATTGTTATCATTTATACCAGAAATATTTAATAAAGTGTAGTTAAAATCTCTTTTAGATAAAAATTGAAAAGAAAACAAACTAAAAAATGAACAAAATTATTATATTTCTAAAAACTTTCCGGGAAAAAGCTATTGTAATTATTTTAAAAATTTATGTAGTACTTATTATTAGTCTGTATTTTATATACCTAAATCTGTATCACTATAAGTAGTATGTATTAAACATATGACATTTTCAAATAAAATAAAGATTGTGTGAGTGAAATCAAAAAATACTAATAGCATAAATTAAAATATTCTAATCTATTCCTACCCATTCGTTATCGACCATACAGCAACAACTTACCTTACTAGCTTACCCCACCACTACGTCAGCTCTACGTTTTCATCGCCAGCTAATTTATATTGACCTACGCTGCACCCCCGCCTATATTTAAAAGCTTATAATCGCACAATGAAGTGTTGCCAGCGTTGATTAATCACCCGGTTTCCGCGCGAATTCCGAACGTTTCCCGGGACTTATTTGGAAGACGATGTTGAGCTGCAAAGACGTCATGTCTTAAATTAGGAAATTAATGTCATTTGTGCGGGTATTTTGGGTTACAATTCAACATTAACTGATGGAACATTTCTAAACTTACACAGACAAGATGAATTTTGCCGTAAATAAATGTTGCTAGTTATTTTTTACGTTTTATTAAGACACGAATTGTTAACCAAGTGTTTTCTCCTTATTATCCATTGTCATTTTTACGCGGTAATCGTTATAAAAGTAAAAAGCAATATGTTGCAACATCAGACCCTGTATGCAGAATGAAACTTGCATTTTGATCGCCCGTCGAATTACCTAACAATAAGAATTTGGTACACAGCGGTAAAATAGGCGCCACTAACCGCTGATAAAATTGCATGATAAAATAGTATAGTTCCAACTAATTGTTATATAGCAGCTGATTAGAGTTGCTAAAGTCTCCCGGTGACATTTTAAAGTGACAATGTTAAAGGTCTATGGAAACCATCAAAATTTTGCTCCACGAATTGGTTGAGAGTGTCTTGTGTCTCTGACCCGAGTGTGATTACTACATAGCCCGCACCACTTATCTTTCCTCTTGCATGTATGTACTTGAAAATATGCCTTTGTAATTGAAAAAAATAAAGTTAAGGCAGCACCTGCCTACTCGTTGGTTCGGTATCGATAAAATCAATCGGGATGTCATATCGAGTCGATAAGTGAGGGTTGCAGTCTGCAACTTGCAGATATGCGCAATTATCGAGTGATGTTTGGTAACAACTTTAACAAGTTTAATTTTGTTACCTTGTTTTGTTTTACCTATTATATAAAAAAAGTTCTTTCAGCTATTTAATCTTTGATTATATCTTCGAAGGTCACAGTGCCTAAATTACATAAATTGAACTCAATATAAGCTTAATGTGCATTTGGTTGGCACCTTCCTTCTCACATAGATTATTTAGCATCATTCATCAATGGCTGCGTCTCGACACGTAATGATGATGATGATGTTGATGGTGATGTAAAAGTCCTAATCAAATTCAAATAACAGTGAGCTTATCTCATGCTGTCACTGGTGGAAAACCTGGTGAATAAACTTTAACATGGTGATATAGAACGTTTTATGATTTACGTCTTGAATAAAAATACGGGTTACTACCGCAGGACCAGGATCCCCGAGGTCCACGTTCCGGAGAACCACGATTTATTTTTATCGTCATAAACTCAATTAAAAGTCAGTTTACCTTAAAAGTAACGTTAACAGAAGAAGTGTTAATAAAGTATGATAAAATATCATTAGTGGACAACATAACTTAATTAAAAAAACAAAATATATATTGATAGATATAAAATGCTTTATTCCACAAACAACAAAAAATATATGCATATAGGAGAAAAAAAGACTATAAAATATGATACAAAATCTAAATAAAATCTAAACTAACATAAGTGTCTCAAACTAAAACTACATGTAAGTATCCAAACTATATGTTACTACGTTTAAATCGCTGTTTGCGCGCTCACTAAAATGATTAATAAGTAATATTTAGTACTAAAGTCTTGCTTTGCCAAGGTACCTGAAGTAAAACACAGAGAACCTTTTCAATTAAATCCTTGTATTCTTTCTTCTATAAATATTCAGTACACACTCAGTACACAATAAACGAACAGAAGCAATAATACGTCTTGACGCTTCGGCTGCTTAACCAGAATTGACTGCTTTTTGGACCTTGTCGTCCCTCCAAAACTTCCCTCCTAAACCTCAATATTATTTTACCGGAACTACCAAGGCAGCCATCGTAATTGGCTGATGGTTCAGCGGACGCTCCTTCCGCCAGTGTGGCCAACCAAAATAGTATTTTTAAACAGTCTACCAACCTCTTAATATTAAAAAGTGAGAATAAATTATAAAATTCACGACATACCTAAATATTACACTCCAATTGTTATGGATGGCCATGTTGCTTAACATCCAGTGAACGACTAGCTCGTCACGTCATTCCTTTTCATAAAAATAAGAGAAAATATACAGCTTTTTAGAGCATTCACAGGTTAATTAACGGCAGCTGTGGCCAAACCTGTGGGCATTGTAGCTAGTGACATTACTGGCCATATGAGACTTAATGACCTAATCACACAGTCCAGTAATCTGATTACTAGACTATGTGATGTCTCAGGATGACGTGCGCAGTGCAGTGTCACGGGAAACTTTATTATTTCAAAGTTCCAAGTGACACTGCAACTTTTATGGGCGGCCGTGTTGCTTAACATCAGGTGAACGACTAGCTCGTCACGTCATTCATTCTCACTTATAAATACTTTGATAACTTGTCATCATTATGCCTTCTAGCTACCCTCATTCTCCTTCTTCTAGTAAGTAGAAGAGGCAGATGTAAGTATATTATTTCAATACTTTCCATTTACACAACTTGTCACACAACTACCCGTGTACCGCCGGCAGCCCTAAGGCCCTGAGCCTCTGCAATCTATCGACACCTTCGTTCAATCTGTAATTATCGCCTAGGTAGTTGTGGTTGTAGTCATTTATAGTACTTTTGCTTTTCAATCATTGCTATTAAATAACTAGTTGTTGAGTATCTAATTAGAGATAGTATCAAAAGCATCGAAATTAAGTCCACCATCAGCTTTATCTCTAAAGAACCGCCTTTCAACGTCAGCTGCCGCTGGAATGGATGGAATAAAAAAAGTCCAAAAAGAAAAAGAGTCCAATAGTGTTTTTATGAATGCGAATTTCTTCGCAATGTCTTCATATATAAATAATAGGTCACATTACAACTGTCACCAATACTTGCAACACCGCCACTGGAACAGCTTTCTCAGCGACTCACATCCGTGTTCTGATACTTTATGAAGTTGAGTTAGATTGGATAGATGCTGGCAGGAAATGCACCTAACAACTAAGAAGAGTGACGCCAATGCAGGCCTTACCACAACCAAATTAACTCAAATTCTAAATCTAAAACCAAGAACTATTACTGTGTGTTCCAGAACCTTTACCGCGTACTTTAATGTGGCGTTACTCGAATCACTTCTATATTATCGTCCCAAAGAAGTAATGTAATACTCCAAGAAGTTATAATCAAACTATGTTTACAAACAGTGGTCATTTACATATCAACACGTTGTCTTGTATATAAATCAATATTAATTACTGCTGGTTATCACGAGATTTCCTTATTGGCTGGAACTGGTAGATTTACTGCATGGACTTTGTTGTTGAAGTCTAGAATTGTATTTATTAATCTAGGCACTAAATGAAGTACTAACCTATGGATGTGTTCCAGCAGCTAGACTTGATTACACTGCCACACAAATAGATGACGGTAAATGGCATCAGTGACTGTCGACTATGGAATTTTTGAGGAATCGAAAATAGTGTCTAAACTCCGTCCCACGAAAGAAGTCCCGTGGCCGCGTCGCCACATTCGCGCTACGGAATGTTGTTGACCTCTATATTTTATACTCAGTAATTACTACAGTAATTTTATCAGAGTTGCAATTATTAAAAAGTGTCATTATAATTAAAAGTAAAAAATGTAAAGAGTACTAATTCTTATTATTGGTTGGATGACCTATGGTATTGATAACTGAAACAGGAAAGGATGATTAATAGTGCCTCGTTCTTACTAGGAACAAAAAAAATTACGCTTGGGTGTTTAAAATCGTCCTAAAACATAAATAGCCCACTTCTTTGCGCTCTGTGGTACAATAAAAATCGTGGTCTGTTGAAAATCAGAAGACGAAGGAGAAAGCTGCAGCCCATTCCCTGGATATTCCTTTAGCCGACCTCTACGGAATCCATGGGAAGAGATGGGGTGGTCCTATTTGTGACCAGGACTACACGGCAAATGTTTGTTTTATCGCTGTATTTTACGGTATTGATTTTTATTAACATATTTTAGAAAGGAACACTTGCAAAAATCTAGGTTAGCTCCATTCTAAATCTAATTTCAATTATTTAATCTTTTAATTTATTGGCCAATAAATTTTACTTTTCCTGATATAATGAGCAATAAAATCATTTTATTTTATTTTGATATGATTGAAATTATAATATTGTTACCTGCGCTCAAAATCTGCTGCTGCGGATTCAACTGTTAATATTATCTTTTGAATAAAACTATAATAAAATAACAATAACATTTAAATAAATAATCAGTTAATAGAAAGAAAGAAAGAAAGAAAGAAAAATGTTTTATTCATGACAACAGCAGATAAATTAGTTGAATATTTTTAAGTATACTAACAAATACACATCTGACAGTTGCCACGAATCGGTCCCAACTCAGCATAATGCTGGTCGCACGTCGTACGACCAACGCTGGTCTTCCGTTGGGGCCGTTTCGGTATCGTCATGGCTCAGCTTACAACAATACACAAATAAGTACTAAAACATATGAAAAACTAATAAAATAAAATAATAATAATAAGACACATAACAAGAAGATAAGTCAGTATATATACATATACACATACAATACATTCCATACAGTGGTAACCAACATAAAAAATAATTACAAATGGGTAAGTAATATCTGCAGTAATAAATTTTGCAATACTATTATTACAATGATATCTTAAAACATCACAAAAACAAAGAATGTTAAAAATAATCTAAGCATGTAAACAATGAATCGCTTTGTAAGGAGAAGAGTATGAGTGGGAAAATGTAAGGATATTTTTACGTATGGGAAGGTGGGGGTTGTATGTTTGTGTGTGAAAGGTGTTATATGAGTGGTTTAGATGGCTAGTATCATGTCTTAGAGCTTCCTCCGCTTTTTGATGCTCAAAAAGAAACTTTTTTAACTTGTATCTAAAACATGTAATACTTTGCAGGTTCCTTATGGGTGGTGGAATATTATTCCAACACTTTGTAGCCGAGTAGCGGAAGCTTCCTCTAAACGCCACCGATCTATGATGTTGTGTCATGAGTTGTGCCGCACACTCCCGGGACCCCTGTGATCTAATACATTAAAACGAATGTCTATTGTAGGTATATTTACCTTTATTAGGACTCCCATGACCATTTAACATCATTTAATGCATGAGCTTGTCTTACAGTCATAATGCATTTAAACTAAAAATGTATTAGAAACCATAGAACCGCTTCTAATATTATATACTTTTCTCTCCAAAAACGGGACGTTAATCCCCCTTTTTAGGCGAAAAACACTTCCATTAAATCAGCACGACGGAAGGTCAACAAAATTGTAGAACCTTCAAACCGAGGGTCATTAATATTGGTTGCAAAATGCGGCTTGCACCTACGCGAGAACCAATGATAATGAAAGAAGTTTAGCGAGTTAAAACAGATCTGATATAGGTCACTTGATCAATGTCGGTAATTGTTCTAAAAACAAACCATTCCATCCCTCATCTGCCCATCTTGTACATCTTTGCATTTTTTTTATGAGAATGATTGACGGATGAGCTAGTCGTTCGCCTGGCATGACACGGCCGCCCATAACAGTTGCAGTGTCACTCGGAAATTTAAAATAAAAGTTTCGCGTGACATTGCTCTGCGCACGTCATCCTGAGACATCACATAGTCTAGTAATCAGATTAATAGACTATGAGATCAGTAGGCCTAGCACGATAATTTACGCGTGCGTAAGTGTAGCGTTAACGTAAGGCCCCCTTATTACGATTACGTGTGCCGCTCAACTGCTGTCAAAGTTCATACAATTTTGACAGAAGTTGAGCGGCAGACGCGCGTCAGCAGCGCTGCTACCTCAATCGTAATAGGGGGACAGATCAAATGCCATACAACTGCCTTACGTTTACGTTTCGCTTACGCGCGCGTAAATATTCGTGCTAGGCCTACAGGTCATAAAGTCGCATTCGCCCAGTAATGTCACTACGTAAAATGCCCTTCAAATCGGAACACAATAGTGTTTGCACACTACTGCTTGGCTGCAGAATAACTGGCAAAGCGGTGGTACCTACCTAGACGAACTTTGCAAAAAAGTCCTACCACCTAGAAGTATATGCATATGGAAGTAATGCAGGCAAAGCCGCGAGGCGTCGCTAGTGTTTAATACAATGCTTACGGAAAGCTGTCGGAAAGTCAACAGGCCGCCGCAATACAAAGGCATTTATTGTACGAATTTCACGCTCGCTGTATAGGGTTAGCGGTACTGCGACGTACGTTATTGATACTTGAATCAAACAGTCATATTGAAAGCAGTATTTTTATAGAGTATAGCATCACAATGATTGAATTTAGAGTAAAGAATTTCACAACAGTCATGGTGTCCATCATTTTGAGAACCGTGCAAAAAGAATGATCTATGTACCTATACGCATTTAAAAATGAATGAATCTTTATTTTTCAAACAACTTTCAAAAATGAGAAAAATAAAAAGTTCTCAATTTGGTAGTTTTTGTTTTGTAATGTTTTTTACCTCAGGTCTCCGTCAACTCATAAAACTCTGTTTATGTTATTTATTTTGTTAAATACGTTCAGATTGATGCCATGCCATAGAAAAGAATAGTAAATGAAAAAAAAGAATGATTGTGGTGAAAAGTCCACACATATAATAATTTATTTATTTATTATTATTATAGAATATATTATCAAAGGATTTTTCTAAAATTAAAGTTATTGAAGTCGGCTTTTTTTTAGAAAAAGGATATGTATTGAAAGTAATAGAAAAATTCTACTGATTGTACGCCCAGAAAACCTTTTACGTCAAGTATCAAGACCTCTTTATTGTCTAACTAAGCATCCCTCAGTGGCCGCAGATCGCGTTGAATACAGAAGGGTTGCATCAACTACCCCAGCACAATTTCGTCACGCTTGTCTCCAACACATTCAAAGCACACGCCACAGAATAAACACTCCCCATACTTGCAATTTGTATTCTGGAAAAAGTCCAAAATGTTATTTAAGTAATTTTTAGGCTGTGGTAATATTTTTACAGCATTAAAGTCACCCTTTTTGATTTTGAATAAATGGTATAATATTTTTGATGTAACAAAAGAGATGGATAACTAGTTTGTAGTGTAAACAAATTGTTTGATTGTAACGTTTTTGATGTGGTCGAATGTTTGGCTAGTTGAAATCATTTGAATTTTGTTTGTTTATCATTTGAATATTGTATATTGAACGAGGTGCAAGTCAAAAAAATTAAATAGTTCAATTAAGTACAGTAGGACTAAAAAAAAATTTTATAGTATTAAAATTATCATAAGCGTGATTCATTTTAAACATAATTTCATTCTATTTTTGAATAATGTATGTTAATCGACATACAATTCGGACACGCATTTTTATTAATTAAAAATTGGTTTTCACAAGTGACGATGTCTTAGCGTAGCCATTATGAGCTATTCCTGCTAACCCTGTTGTTGTCAATTCCACAAGTACTTTGTCAACTAATGGTCCTTCCAATCTTAACGTTCCCTTTGTATCTTCAAATCTTAGTCAGCATCATCGAGTGTCGTTTTCGAAAATAGCTGACTGCGATTTACCATTTTAAATTCACTCCTAGCTTAACAAATATAGTCATTGTTTCCTGGTAATATGGTTCAAGTGAAAAGTAAAATGTAGAGCACTGTTTGCGGTCTTGAGTTTGTGTGTGACGTCACTTTTTCTCGAGTCACTGACTTGAAGGGAGAGTTGTGTATATGGAAATGGCGGTAGAGTCATTTTGGCAGAGCAGTTGAAAAGCTCTACGCAGAAATTATGGCACCTACCGTTTGAGTCTTTTAAAAGAATTTGTAAATTGGAATACGATTTTTCAATAACATAAACTAATAAAAGTATTTAATCAGACATTTAAATAATATTCAAAAGTTTTTAGTTTTTTTCTTTTTCAAAATATAGATAGATAGATAGATAGAAAATGCTTTATTGCACAAGAGTAAATCAAGTACATAGACGAACTTAATGCTAAGCAGCATTTTCTTCCAGTTAACCTTTGTGTAGTGTGGAACGAGTTGTAGTGCTGGTTGAAAAGGAATAAGAAAAAGAATTACCCAAATAAAATAATCTATAAGAAGTGGCAATGGATAATAATATGAGTTTAGATATAAATATAGAGTAGAGTACTTCAAAGAACATAACTTTTTTCTTCTTATAAGTGTTTCTTGGTACTTATACCTACTTAAAGTTATCTAAGCGCTGTTCTTTTATTTGTTTAAACACCCACTTCCCTTTCTCTATAAAATCTGTAGCAACTGACCATAAAACTGTACCCTATAAATATAACAACCCTATTGATTTATTTCCGAGCAGCTACGGATTAATAATTAATCCGCCAATAATTCTAGAGCTCACCTATCGTACTCTCCTTACTCTACGGTAGAGGGGACTCTACAACGCACCATATGGGTTCTATATCCGCCGCTATGAGTCGATTCGGTGAATTAACTCTAATCCAAAATGTAATTTGAACACATTTTCAAAAATTGGTACTAGGGTAGTTGGAGTTTACTTTTGTAGTACACAACTTTGGCACAAATGGCAGTCACGCTTATAATAATTTTCTACAACAAAATTAACAGCGTTTAATTAGTTTTTAAACTAATAAATACTGCAAGTAAAATAGTAATAATAATAATAGTTTATTGCACACCAAATTATACACAGAAGATCTATATAAGTACTTAACGATACAAAACTTTGACAGTAAGGTAAGGTAGCACAATGGCCGGTCTTATCGCTTGTAGCGATCTCTTCCAGATAACCTTAAAAAGAGCAGAATATAGTAAAGAGGTCGGTGGTGTATTTAGCCCACTATTCCTACATCAAATACCCGTCACTGCACGTGACATTGCATCACGTCTCATCTCCATCTATCATCGACGTCATCAGCGTGACAGCGAGACAACGTGACAGCGGGACGCGGGACAATGCAGGGGGCATTGTCTCCCTACATCTCCCTATTTTATCTATAATTTGATTTCAACGCGCCGTCGATGTTGGCTTGGTTTTGTGGTGGTGGTGTTGTTCAGATTGTTCTTGACATATATATTTTTTAAATGAACTTTTGTAAAGGAATTTGATTCATGAACGAGATTTGAACCTGTATCCATCTGTCTCTAAAATGATGACATGCTTTCTTTAAGCTATCGTGATTATAATGATCTCATATCCAACCCCTTTTACATGTTTGTTCCAAGTTATGAGGTTGGTTCAAGTCTCGTATGAGTTCGAACTTTTTTAAACTATGTCGCATTGATTCCTTAATATCAAATTGGTACCTAAAAACCAGTCAGTTTAAGTGCCAGTTTTTAGGCTGCTAATAAAAGCCAATTGCAATGTTTTTCTATCACTATGAGTCAGTCATATTCATAGCCATAGATCGTTCATATTTCCTTTGGAACATAGACTATGACCTAACTAGAAACACCAATAGACATAACTAGTTAGATGATGAACTAAATGCACCAATAAATACTCAAAACGCATCCATAATTACCATTAAAAATCAGAAAACTAGTAAAGATCCTACATAAATTCAATCCTACATAAATAATAGAACAAGTACAGTAAAACCAAGTGCCACTTGAAGGGTTGCATAACCTCAAACAAAAGCTCTAACCCAATATTCTCCGCAACTAATTTCACGTTGACAATATAGGGCTGAATATATTGACACAAATGTTGCGGTGCTGCGGACTTAGTGCGGGAGGTGGCGGTGATTTTGAGTAAGGTGGCTAAAAGCTGACAGTATAACACATCTCTAGTATATCTACAACAACTACCAACATATTATCACTAGGATACATTTAGGTCTTTAAGTTTTTGTGATGTTATCGCGTTGTGCAGTATCTGTCTTACCTAATGACAGTTCTCGCATAGCTACATAAGATATACTCGCCGAAGCGAGTTTAAGGTATTTTGTAAACATTTTACTGAAATATTCCATGCCAGGCTTGATTTTATGAAACCTGTCTCATTTTTTTTTTATTATTATTAATTAGGTAACATATTTAATCACCATAAACATTCATCATATATCACGGAGATTCATTTAGGCTGAAGGGATTGGTTCAAACATAATCACGGCAGCGAGGATAAACGGTTACATGAGTTTTAAAAGCTTCGATAGAATCTCACTTAAAGTAATCCTTCGCCTCCTCTCTGATCCAGAACCCTTCTGTTTGAGGTTATTGTTTCCTTGATTCGGCCGTGGCTAATTAATTTAGTGTCGTTTAAGGGAGCCGCCTGATTGCGGCTGCTCCGTTTTAATATTTTGATATTGGTTTTTGTCGAGCCAACTGGCGTTGTTATTGGAGTTTCTTATTGGACTTCAATGGTGTTATTGTAATTAGAATAGGAGGAATTTTGAATTTCGTCATTTTTCACCTGTTCCTTAAACATAACTTCATATTCTAAGAAAAACTGTACTTAGGTACCTAAGATAAGGCAAGATGAAATGGCAGTGGGCGGGCCACATCGCTCGTAGAACTGACAACCGATGGGGAAGTAAGGTTCTCGAGTGGCGCCCACGAATCGTAAGACGCAGCGTAGGCCGGCCCCCCACTAGATGGACCGACGACCTGATTAGAACCACGGGCAGCCGATGGACGTAAGAGGCAAGTAGCCCCTTAAAGTGGCTCTCTTTGGGGGAGGCCTATGTTCAGCAGTGGACGTCTTCAGGCGGATAATTATAATGATGAGATAAACACAGCGTTTACTATTTGGAACTAGTGTGAATTCCACCAGACCTCTTTTAAGCAACGTCGAAACGAAATGAAAGCGTATTTTTACTCCGCTGGACTGCGCAGAACGAGTCAAAATGTAACCAATATAATCAACGTCATCATCAAAACTTATTTAGCCCCGTCAACATCTGTTTAAACCCAATAAAACCCATTAAAACGGGATGCAAAGCAGTAATTGCTACATCCTAACACGAAACAAACTCGACGTGGTTGCGGCTGCAAGTTTGCGAAGTTCCCCGCAAAACAACATGTTTTGTTACGGCCCACCGCGGAACGCAAGCCCGCTCGTTTCGCGTTTACGTTTTGGGTTTGCGCTACCGCTACATGCTGTTTGCGGGAATTTATTACATACGCGTTAGGAAAGTTTGCTGTTATGTGTTTTTTGTGCTCGAATTTTGTTTCAGGTGAGTCAAATTTAAAAACTGATGGTGTCTTATTTTTTTATATCGTACAGAGTAGCGGTGTCACCTGGTATTGTTAGACAATAATAAGCGCAGGTCACAACATTCTACAAGATTAAAACTGGATCTAAAAAGAAGCCCGAATACAAGGTTACATTCCTGGCAAGATTTAAGGTAAGTACTTGAACCCTCAAGACCCAGCCCAAGTGCCTATTACTAGAAAATTCTTTCAATGTAGCTTTATGTGCTAAAACGATATTTTGCATTACCGAAAGAAAAAGAAGACATGGAGCCTTACCACAAACCAATACAAAACCAAAATGGTTCGTGACAGTAATGCTTCAAGGTTACAATAATATTGTTCGAATTCGTATCATGAACTTATAAAGTATTCCTGCGTATGAACGAGACGTCTACATTTTTATATAGCGTTATCACTGTCGCACGTCGATGACAGCATGATGTATTTGAGTCAACGATTTAACGTGACGTCATCAAAACTGCTCTGCGTCAACAACATTACAATATTCTTACTATTAAATCATTTTTCAAAGTATGATTGAAGTAATAATGCTATAAATGGTTGTGGTAGGCTCCCAGCAGACAGCAGACGATGCCGGCGTCCATCGCTGCCATTAAGTCATCGTCGCTTCTTTTTAATTACTGTTTCTTAGCATTCATTGATTATAACATTATTATCTAACTTCACCTACACCTGGCAACATTTTATGACTTGTGTGACCACATCACGACAGAAACATAACTCGCGTCCCTGTCCCCAAAAACTCCACGTTATGTGTGCCCTGTCAAACCAATCTGTGATGCCAGTTGGCAGTGACAGCGACACGACGCAACGCGATGCGACACGCCGCAACATGACGCGACACCGCGACAAGCTCGTCATATTGGTTGTGCCTTTTTACATTATAGAATATAGAGGAACAAAATTACTCCTGTAACGCGTATGTATATCAACGGTTAACGTACAGGTTTTGCTTTGATCTATCTTTAGAGCTCTTCTGCTTGAGGTTGTAGTTCCCTTGTTTATACCATATAATGATATGAGGGCATTGATACATAAATATAACTGACACGCTTACCAAAGAAGGAGCGAAAAAAGCGACTGTTGATGACCCAATGGAAACTATGCAAACCATCAGCAATGGAGTTGCGAGACCTACTGAGCCGTCACACTGAAACAAAACAGCAAAAACTATGGGATAGGAGAACTGACTGTAGAGACGCCAGGCCAGCTTTTTACACTCTCAATGGAAAAGTGAAACAGCTTACTACGCCTTACATGACATGACCTCCGCCTAATCATAGGCCTTATTACGGGTCATTGCATCTTAAATCCTCATTTGAATAAAACTGGAGCGACAGACAGTCCACTTTGTCGGGGATGCCTGCAGGAGGAGCATTGAGCAAGCCTGCTTGCCTGTTGCTCGCCTGTCGCTGCATAAACTTTGGCCTTTGATTCTAGCGGCACTTGCAACAAACAACATAATATTGCACACAAAAACAAAAACAAAACAAAACAAAACAATGCACAATATGCAAACAAAACAATGCACTTTTTAGTTCATCGATTAATTGGGAAATGTATGCCTGTTGCAAGTTTTTGCGAGTTACGTAATAAGCCAGCCAATCTTACTATATAATAGGTCCTACCATAAAATTACAGTTCAGCCCAATATCATTTCCATCACTTTAACCACCGTATACCCACATAGTGTGAAGACAGAATTGTATTTAGATTCCAAAGTTACAATTTGCCTCCTGAAGCTATTAGCGGGCCTAATTGTGAACCAGCAGAGTCTCCGAGGCTGGCTGTTTTAGTGCCAGCGTAGACTTCTGGGAGGCTGGTTACAGACGCAGCTGTTCTGATACAAAAGTCTTAACATTTGCAAATTAGTTCAACAAGACTCTATCTTAAGTTGTACCTACTGTTAGAATGTGTCAAAGGTACTAGACCAAGAAATATTCTATTAGATAAATTTTATATAAATTAACTAGATAAAATACTGGTGCGTTCATAAGCATTTTAGCATCACCTGCGTGTGACGCCGCTAAGTTTCAATACCAGATTTTTAAAACAAGTAATTAATATAGGGTAAGATGGGGCTGGCATACCATGTGTTAAGCCTCTAATTTGAAAAAAGAAGACTCTTATCTATCTCCATCGTTTTTGAGTACTGATAAGATTTTTTTGTTATTTTTATATAAGACAGCTTCGAATCAAATTATTAGAACACATAATGTCGTCAGTATCATCCCTAAACGCTGAATTGGATGAGCTACTATACTTGCACATCTTAACATATCACCATCAGTAACACTCAGACAAGAAAGGTTCATAGTGCCCCACCAGACTCCTCCAAGGTAGCGTTTCTGCACCGATTTTCTACCGCTCTGTCTGCCACCATCCCGCTTCAAGATCCACGTAGTCCGGGAGCAGCGGCAATCGGCACGCAGCGGTTTTATCGAGTGTGACCGAGGAGATTGCCGCTTTCAAAAAAGCGCACTTTAATTTCGGCCGTCGAGCGGTAATGGTCGCGGGCGCGCCGTGCGTGACGACCGCCTATTTATTTTATTACCTATAAAAGTTTTTGCTTGAGTTTACATCTGAGATCTATCTGGGAGGGTAATTATATCTTAGGGAGGTAATTTAATTTGGGGACTGTCAAAAAGTTGTAACCAGATTGAGGGTAAGATTTTAAATGTCAATGAATTTTTTGATTCTGACGATGAGTCCTTTGATTGCAAAAGGGATGTAGGTCTAGGTACGTTAAAAAACGAAGCTTTGAAACCAAACCATAGCAAGTGCCGTTAATTCCAGGACAAATAGGTAACAATGTTATTGGATTATTTCAATACAAAATTACAACAGAACCTGTTCGTAATTTGAAATATCATCAAAATTACAAAACCATCTGAAAAACTCCCGAAACTCATAACAAGGATAACGTTACGCAACGCCTACGTAACAGTGCTACTGCGCTATCCACTAGGGCTGTCCCAAACTAATCGACAATCGATGGCCAACTTTTTTCAACCCAAGGGCTACAGACAAATCGTCTTGCAAGAACAAATTAATTTGACAAGTGTTCGAAGAGGCCCAAGACCGCTGTATTAATTTATTTGGACGGGAAAAAATGTGGTTGTACCCGAGAGTAAGTCCGTTGGACAATATTGGAGGGGAGGCGACAGTGATCGGTGATCGCTGTTAAAAAATGAAATGGTTTGGGGATGTAGTTTGTCAGAAGTTTGTTAGGAAACGTAGAGATCGATCTACGGTTGTTGTTGACTAATATTTGAGACCCTTAGATAATAACGGTTGCAGACGAAGTAGTATTATAAGCTTTGGGACATGTTTGTTGCAAAGCATGGTTGGTTCTTAGCCCGTATCTCTAAAACCTACATCGTTATTACAATTAAGAATTATCCACATCGACACGAAAATAACTGGGCAAATAAGACTTTATGACCTGATACCATGTAATTTGATTACTAGACTGTGTGTTGTCTCAGGGTGACGTGCGCAGTGCAGTGTCATGCAAAACTTTATTATTTGAGTGACACTGCAACTGTTATGGACGGCCGTGTCGCTTAACCTTAACGATCAGCTCGTCACGTCATTCATTCTCATAAAAATATAAAGCGATGCAGATAACCTTGACTTTGATGATGAGAACTATTTAAAATATATTTTGCTTCTCAAGAACCAATCAATCCAATATGTTAATTCATGCATCTTAGTTTGCAACATAAGTCAAATGAATCAAACAGCAACCGAAGATACAGCGCTGAGCACATCAACAAATGGAACAAAACTCTCACCGCAAAAGTCAACAACACTCGAACATAAATCCGCATCAGTCACACTCCGACACTATCAATCCGAATCCGAAGATATCATCCAACAGGAAAACAAAACTACTTCGCTTCCTTAATCCACACCCTCCGGAATCAGTTATCACCTATACATGGACATAATGACATCAGGAAAAACTCCACTCGTATATCGATATATTTCCTCGGTTTGAGAGTAGGGGGGAACTCGATTTATGACGTTCTGATGATACAATCGAATCAAATAAAGCGCGTATAAATCAATGTCCGATTCGGTGCGAGGTGAGATATATGACGGTTTGGACTCACTTTTTGCGGTGTTTTTTACAGTTGATTGGATAGTTTTTACCTTGACCAGTAATGTTATTATATTGTAGGAAATGTTCACAGTGGCAAATGGTATAGATGGATACGTGTTGTTTTTCATATACAAAATGATGTATTTTAACTACGTTTCTTGAAGCCTTGATTTATTTGAAATAGTTAATAGCGCCACATTAAAATATGTACATAGAGTTACACACATTTACTTCATTGCAAAAGTGTCTAAGAATTCGATGGTCACATACCCTAAGGAAATGTTGCAAAGAAATTCATCAAATCAGTCTTGCAAAACTTCTTCTACACCCACCCCATACAAGGCATCTTAATGCCAGGTTCGAAGGCAAAAAGGGCAAAGTTTCAATTAACAACGGATCGATATCCGTAATGAGAGGTTGTGGGATTTATCTGCAGGATAACCGACAATTAAACGTCTTTGTTCCGTAGAGGTGCGCATGCGCAGCGACCTCACAACATTCTTCTAAGCAAGGAGACTTTCTTGTAAGAATGATTCATGGTATTGCCTTTTTGTGTTTGTTGAACTTAAATCTTTAATCCCTCCCCCAGAGCGCGCCACTTTGAGCGGCTGCTCGCCTCCTGCATTCATCGGCTCCCCGCATTTTCACCAGTGGGTCCACCTAGTGGGGGGTCTGCTTACGCTGCGCCTTCCGGTTCGTGGTCGCCACTCGAGAACCTTTCTTCCCTATCGGTACTGTCCCATAACAATCATTAATCATTAGTTTGCTCTTCTGAAATCCTTTCGCAACAAATAAAGCTAAAGTATTATTGTTGTTTTTACATATACATTTTGAAATATTTATTATTTAATAGCATAAACGAGCCCATCGTCGTCGCATTTACAATAGAGCCTGCCAGCGCCCGTGTCTCAACGAAAAACAACAGTCAACATTAAGACCCTATTAAGAGGAAATCGAAAAGAAATCGAGACAGTCTGACTCATATCTGTATACAGACTGTGTCACGTATTCCTCGCCGGGGCGTTGATTCGTGCATGTCCCGAGAAACAAAACGCTGAGGCAAAAAGTCGGCCTCACAAGACGACGCATTGTCCCGAACAAAGATCTCCAGACCGAGGGCACGAGCGATCGTAATGGCCCTTTAATTTAAGTAATAAACACCCTTTCAATATGCCCGATATGAATGAATTGTGTGGACAGCCAAATTGGGATCAATGAAGGAATACAATGGTGAGTGCCTGCCTTCAAGTGTTAAGTCTGCATTCTGTTAGACTCTTCTACGATATAAAAAGCCTCATGACAAAGAACTTACAATGCTCTACCAGGTAGTAGGCATCGAAAGTTCTTTTATCATAGGCAGATAAAACGTAAATAACAAGTAAATAGCAGAGGTAATTAGCAAACATTTAGTTCCAGCATGCAACTGTAAAGATTGTAAGTATAATTTTATTTCCTGCAAGATATTATCAATAGAACTTTAGTTCTAAATTGTGATCATAGTACATCAATCCCTATCAATATTTTTTCCTATTATAATCCTACAATCAATACATCTAAAATCTGTTCAAGCAATGCCATTATTGTACCCGTACTATCTAACACCATCTCTTTGGAGAACAAGATGACTTGCTCCATTCATCGCAACATTTTCATGACTCTTATTGATAGGGTATTAGAGACTATTTTCTTTTATAACATGAATATTATCATTACTGTCTTTAGCTAATACCGAGACTACAGTATCTTTAGCTTTTATGTAAATGGTGCTAAGGTTCAAAATAACGTAGAAAATAGCCACATGAGTACTGTTTCAATGACTTGATGCATGTTGGGTGCGTCAATCCTTTCACATTTCCATTCATGAAGTTAACCATTCACGATTTTGATACTGGAATCAAATTGAATGAATGTTTGTAACTCATTGATTGTACTAATCGGCGTCTGTGTTTAAATACATTGAAAACTACAAAAATACATTTATGCAGTTATATTAATGAGAGATAAGAAATAGAATTATTTGACAACGTAGTAGGTAGATATGAAACGCCTATGTTTTCTAAGACTAGTCTGTAACTTGGTCTCATTATTTCAACACAATGGGTGGTATGGTATGGGAATGGTATTGATTAAAATATTTAACTTTCATTAACAGCATACTTTCCAGACTCAGCGTAGATACTTACATGCATTTCATTTAAAGATGACTGCAAAGTTTGGCAAGAAGATAGGAAGAATACCATAAATTAGTAAGGACCAGCATCGTTTGTTCACGCTGTATCTTGCTTTCCACATAATAATAGTCATCGCTAAATAAATCGCGATCAAAATAGACTGCACGCGGATGCTGGTTATGAGGTCCTTTTCCAACGACATCCTTGACACTCCCTCAGCAAAGATCCCTCATCCTGCGCCGGTGCATGATTAACCGGCCACACCCCCTGCTATATGCAAATACCACGGCTTTGTCTCCAGGCTCCGAGTTGTGGGCGTACATCCTGTTACCACGTGTGGGTGGGTGTCAACGTGGCGGTGTCAGCGTGTAGGTTGGATTTAATTGTAAGTAATTGATAGAATTGTCCTAAATTAAATCAATAATAATTAATGAATACTGGCTAATGAGTTTTGGTTACTTCAAAACATTTCAGCTGCGTTTGCAAAACAATATTACAATTTTGACAAATCAGTTCAAGTGTTTACAGACGTCTCCATCATTGATTTTGAAGCAAATGTCTGAAGAAGTGTACTGAAGGTACCAACCAGCTCTTAAAATCGTTCAAATTTTAGTGACGCCAAGTTAAAGATGTTTGCTTGGTAGGGCTCGAATATATCGAGTCTACATGGTGGAAAGGGATATATACCTATAAACTGAAATGTTGGGGGGCTAGTCTGAATTCACACGTCTAATGGATTCCAACATAAAGTAAATCTTATAAGTATATTTTGGTATTGGTGACACTTGAATAACTATCCGGACAGAAATCTGTGAGTTTTTGAGTATTCAATTATTTTAGGTTTAAATTTTTTACTGCGTGGAGCCGGTTGACTCAGGAGGCAAGCAGCTGTGTAGGAGAGTCCTATGTTCAGCAGTGGACGTCTTCAGGCTTATGGTGATCAATTATTTTAGGGTGCGCTGAAGGTAAAAATTACATCGGTACGTTTCTTAACCGCAGAATTTAAATTTTTTAAATAAAACTTTCTGTTTCAAAATGACAAAGCTTTTACCATTTTATCTAGACGAAGTACTACCTTCTACCTTACTAACTAAGTAGATACATTAACCTACTCTAAGATCGTCTTTTCTACAACAAAGAACAACAAAAGGCGCAGCCATTGTCAACAGAAATACGGCACATTTGCTGTAATTACCACCTTTCTTCCCCACAATCCGGTATTAGCCTCGCCTACAACGAACCCCTAAATATACGACCAACAATCCAAGGATAATAACCATTGCTGTTTCCATCAGAACTATTCTAGGCATGTGTGTTTGTAAAAGAATCAATGAATAGTTTGGGCGGAGGTTTGATCGCGAAGAGTTTTATAAACAGAGGTGGGAGGGTGTCAAACCTATGATTAGTGCACAATTAGGGGGTTGCATTGTGGTGAAAAATGTTGCCGTTTCATTTACTTTTTAATTGAGTATTTACGTTGGATTCAGTATGGGATTTTTATGGAAAATATATCTGTGACAATAATCTTTTTTTTCTTAAACATGCTTGGAAATTTGAGCATTCTAACAAAATAAATAAAAAGCTGTACTGGCGAGCAGCGACCGGCAAAGTTTGTATGAAAATCCATATCGGTTCAGCGGCCAGATAAATTACATAGTAAATTCATATCTGTCGTGCTGGGCCATTATATTCCTTACTTCGAAACCACGTGAATTCCTTGTCTTACATAAGAAATCTGCGAAACTGTATTCTCTATGAAACAAAAACAAAACCGCGCGAAATGAATTTGGAATTGGCGCAATTTGAATTGTCAAAAATCGTATGTTTTACCGAGACGCGTTCCGAAACATCAACACATCAAAAGATATGACCACTTATATCAATATATTTTATTCAAAATAAAGATAACTTTAATGTAAAGTGAAGGTATATCTGACGCTGTGACACGATTTGAACAAGACACGATAACGACGTGGTTTCGTATCATGTGGAATCTGTGTTTCCATAGAGAAAAACCGCCCTGGTTTGCTAAGACTTATGGAATCGATTTTTAAAGTATAAACCACAATGTTGTATTAAAATTATATCAACCATCGGGATTTGAACCCGCGCCCCCCTGTTCAGAAGGTAGGACGCACTATCAACTAGGCTATGGTCACACGACCGATTGTGACAAAAATATTCAGTATTATGTGTCGCCAACTCAGTACGGTGAAAGGTGAAACACATAAAATTTTAACGAAAAGTATTTTTAAATTAAAGTTTTGCATAGATTTAAATTCCGCGCATTATTTGGGAAAAGTCTTGGCCACAACTAGGCATTGATGGACTTACGTATGTGTGCCTCGGCTTCGCCTCGGCCTAAATTTACTCGTTCGTCCATCAATGCCTCTGTTGCTGGCCGCTGCAGTAATGTACTATTTCTCGTGTAGGTATAAGCAGGTGTTCAACTGTTCATCCCTAAGTTTAGGATTATTTAAGCCGCCCAAAGGCTTCTTTCTCGTTTACTGTCTTACAACAGCAACCATAGCCGTCAGCTTAACGTACCCTCCGAAATACGGTAGCGCTTAGTTATCGGTAAATAACACGTTTTTAGCGGTCACCCATCAAAGTAGTGACCACAACAAACGTTGCTTAACTTTACCGCTCGATTAGAAACGGCTAACCAAGTTTTGCTATGGGCGCTACGAGTGATAATCTTCTTCTTCTTCTATGGTGCTTCTCCACTACTGGAGGTTGGCCGTCAGCTCTGCGAATCTCTCTCTATCGTGTGCCAAGCTAAACAGGTCTTCTACGCTGACAGTATTTGTCCACTCCCGGATGTTTCGTAGCCAAGATTTCTTCCATCTTCCCACACGTCGTTTTCCTACCTCTCTCCCATCATTATGAGCTGGAGAAGTTGGTATTTCTCGTGTCTCAGTACGTGCCCAAGATAGCCAACTTTCCTCCGCTTGACGGTTTGAAACAATTCGCGGTTCCGGCCGACGCGCTTAAGAACCCTCACATTGGAAACCTTCTGAGTCCAGGTAATGCGAAGGATCCGACGATAGCACCACGAGTGATAATACATAATCATATCCAGATTTTTTTTATTGGCAATTGATAAACAGAAATATTTCTGTGGCTGGTACCAAATATTAGGACTATCTGTGATTGCCAT
The DNA here is from genome assembly GCA_963580505.1 of Ennomos erosarius. NCBI lineage: Eukaryota > Metazoa > Arthropoda > Insecta > Lepidoptera > Geometridae > Ennomos > Ennomos erosarius. Next base: position 15,437,290 of record OY756983.1, on the reverse strand, counting down.
AAAAAAAATCACAGCAATAGCCCCAATTTTTAAATTTCGATAAGATCTCTATGCGCTACAATGTAATCTGAAAATCACAAAATTGGTCTCATTTTTAAACCTTGAAAAATAGCAGTGTATTCCAGGAACTAGCAGATTACACGCGGCGATTGCGCTGCGTTCCATTGTGAGCCAATAAAACCATCTCTGATTGATGAACCACGCTTTTTGTCAAAATTCGTGCGTCCATTTAATTTCGTCAAGAAAAAAGTCTAAACACTTAACAATAGAACTTTTTTCATCACAATAAGAGGGCTCCATGCGATCATCGATTACTTTTTTATCATCTACAATATCAATAATCTGTTTACGCCCACTGTTAATTTCGACGTTAGTAAAATTGAAACCTGACACGTGTTACGAGGCGAAAATAATTTTGTGGGTGCGTGATGGTGCGTTTTTGTCAGTTCTGTTTGTTTCTTTTGGCCGACGCCTCGAGAGCGCCCACTCGAGGCATTTAGTGCGTGACGCGGCACTATTTTATTGCCTTTGTATTGAAAAAGTTGAACGAAGTGCATCACCTGACGCTATCAGCCTGCTCCGCTCGGAATTGAGTCGTCCTATAATTGCAGCCAATTTGGCGGAATGAGTGGCCGCGGCCATTAGCAACATGTCTAGTAATGGAGTTGTCGCCGCATCGGCAGTAACTTGCAGCACTTTACTGATGACTTCAACGGTTTTATCGTACGGCTGGTATTTTAGAACATGGCAGCTCGTTCCAACGGAATTTTATTACGTTACGCCGTCCTCGGCTAGTGCGTTTAACAAACATAAGTACTTCGGATTGGGTATCGACACGGTATTTAAGCTACCATTACGTATTTATGGCCGTAATCGAGAGTCGTAAACAGCACCGATTGTAACAATATTATGGATAGTATTTCACTTTTCTAAATTCTTGTTAAAATAAACTTTCTCGTGTTTACTCGCAGCTCATTAAGGTGGGTTCACACGGCGCGCGAAGGCTGGGCTCGGCGCGACGCATGCCCCGAAAACATTCAATAACATAAGTTATAACTCGAAAACGAGCCTTCAAATTACACAAAACTGACAGCTTTAATATTTGCCCTCTTGTGGTCCGTGGCCCGTGGACGGAGCCTCACGCTGCGCTTTTAATTTGTTCCATGCATCCTTTCACGTGGTGTTTTTCTGTTTTGTTTGAAGGCCGGTGGTGATCGATCGTTTGCCCGCTTTTTTACGTTGTTTAATTTTGGAAGGAGCTCCGCGGTTTCGCCAAGTCATTAGTGGCTTGTACTGAACCCCGCTAAGGGACGTGTTTCTCGCTTTGTGTCTTCTTGTTCCTATTAGACAACCCTCGCTGTGTTCTGTTTAGTAGACAAGGTTTCGAATTAAAATGTTAATAATATTTGTGCAGCATTTTTTAGCTTGCAGCTGCATTTTGTATTTCATAACAAGCCCGATTCTTGCGAAAAGAGAGTTCCGTGATTTATCGATCATAACTCTCGTCAGAGATTTCAAGAAGCGATCGATAAGGAAACTTCAGACCAAAGCGCTCGCTTCACCACTATCGGGGTTACATTAAATCGCTCGGAGTTGCGTTGAAGCCCGAATTCTCGATCTGACGGGAAAATTGGAATCATAAATCACGGCATACTTTGAGCGTGACCTTTAATTTTCTACCGATTATGTGAAATAAGTCATTGTCAGGTCGATAAACATATCGGCGACAGTCGTTGTTGGTCGCTGGTAGGAGGAAATGTCAATGATTAGCGTAAGTGGTGATTGATTCGAGGTTGCAGCTGACGATGCGAGCCGCTTCGTACTGCCAATCGTCGTCGCCTGGAGCGGAGAACAACATGATTTACACGCGGAGAATTGCTCCCACTTATGTTTTTTTTACGCCTCGAGTTTTCGGTGTAATTTTGCTTTCGTTATGTACTTTGTAATTTTAAACGTAGTCATTACATTCACTGCGTTTACTCAAAATAAAATCCACGTAAGCTATGAACAACTACGGTTATTAAGTAACTCTCGGTCAAGCAGAGGTGTTTATAAGTTTAGCATGCAAGTGGCATTGTAGCTCTAAAATAACCAACTTAATTTTAAAGGTGTCTTAAAATTGATACTTTTACTTAATTAGTGCGTCACGGTGGATTAAACAGTGGTATGGTAACTGTAATGACCGCTGGTATTAACGTTACAAACTATTCTAAATACCTACAATCATATTTTAGTTTAGACCAAAGGCACAATGGCAATTTTTGTATAAATTAAAAAAATATGTAACAGTAGCATACGTAACACTTCTGGTGAATACCACCTTTTATCTCGACAGACAAAAAATACAAGCGCATCACTAACTGTCAAGAGATGCGTCCCTGATTTCCCAACGATCAATATGTAGTACGAGAGTCGTTCAATCAATAAAGAGCACAGATTAATATTCTGTCGCAGAGACGTGTCTTCAATTAATTATGCAGTGAAATCTCAGTATTCGGTGATTTATCTGGTAGCTTTCGGAAACATGGGGATTTTTTTACTTACTTATTGGTGTAACACCTCTGTAAAGGATGCTAGTCTTTCATTGATAATGACCAGCCAAAGGTAAGCTGGAAGAGATCGCCTTTAGTGATAAAGCCCTTTTTATTCGCTACTCTCTCTACCTATCTGTCCGTAGGTACAGAGCGGGAGACCAACAGCATTAGCCATTTTCTTGATATCTACATTATCATCATCATTAACAGGCTGAAGACAACCACCGCTGAACATAGACCTTCCCCAGGGAGCGCCACTTTGAGCGGCTGCTCACGTCCTGCATACATCGGCTCCCGCAGTTTTCACCAGATTGTCGCCACAATTATGCTTCGAATAGCGCCATCTAGCGCCAACTGAGCAAATCCTGTCCTATTGGAACCAGATAACTTATAGAATACTTGAATTAATACTTCTTGGTCTTGTTTGTAATTACTTATTTTTTAATACACTACAATACTCAGACGCAAAACAAACATCTACATTAATTACACAAATGTTTGTAAAGAAAGAAGAAAGAAAAATAATTTATTTATGACAAAAAACAAAAACAAGTAGGTACAAAATATTATTGACAGCAAAAAAAAAATTCCATTTGCCACAAATCGGTCCCATCTCAGCATAATGCTGGTCGTAAAACCAGCGCTGGTCTTCCGTTGGGGCCGGTTCAGTGTCGTCACGGTGCGGTTACATTACAGCTACGGATTTATAATATTTACATGGCTACATATTAAATATAACTAAATTACTAAAAATGATAGATACTGTGAGATGACAATCAGAAAAATTCTACCAAATCTACGAAACTAAAACAAAAACAATATAAAGAAGTGCAAGAAAAGACTGCAGCAACTTACAAATTCTAAAAGTTAAAATAAGCAAGTAACTAGGTGTGTAAGTATAGTATTAAGATGACTGAGATAAAATTATAACAAAAAATAATAATATTAATAATAATAATTAAATGGCATGAAAAATTTAACATAATAAAAATTGTAATGCATTATGCTTTACATAAGTAATGCGGTGCGTGTGTTCTTTCTATGTAGGTATATTGGTAATGGTAGTGCATATAAGAAAGGGTTAGATGGCGCTTGTGTCATGCTTAAGAGTTTCCTCCGCTTTTTGGTGTTCTAAAAGAAATTTCTTTATTTGTCTTGGGTGAGAATCAAGCCCACAATCAGTTTAGAAGGCAGAGCCACTACCAACTGTGCTATAGCTAGCACAGTCATTCATAAAATGTTAATCCACAGATTGCAACACAGAAAACTAAATGAAATATTAATCGGCCAGTCATCTGGCATCTCGACACCGATTCCTCGCGCCGAGAGTGGGTGTTGTCGATATATTTGTTAAAACATTACACTTTACTGTAAGTGGTGACTGCTTGATGACAAGCAAGCTGGGCAGTCACTCAACTGATGGTGAGTCGTTGGTTGATAATATTATTGATACTTTTTTATGTAATAAGTGGCAAACAAGCAGGCGGGCCACCTGATGGGAAGTGGTCACCGCCACCTATGGACATCTGCAACACTCTTAGAGAACCTACCTTTAGAGAGGACTCTTTGACTTTTGATGGTAATACAGTTTTAAGCATTCACGATTATTCACTACATTTTTATTGTAAGGGATCTATCATACTGACGGGATCTTTTTTTTATACTGTGTAGGCCCGCATTTGACCTCAATCTCACCTGATGGAAAGTGACGATGCGGTCTACGGTGGTACATGCTTGCTTAGAAGATACTTATTCACTCGCGACTTGAAGAGCTCCAGATTACCGTGTACTTTACCGTGATAAGATCATTTCTGAGTGTAAATATCGGACACTCAGAAATGATTGTCACTGCACATACATGTACTTGTGCATGTACCTAACTGTGCAAAATTCACGGGAAGACTGAAAATGTGAGTGAATGATAAAAATAAATACATTATAATAATCTTGTTTTAAGATTAACAATAAACACGCTCATTAAAAGCACTCGCTCAATGCACTGTGTTTTTATCTAGGCATATAACTACCCTGTGGTCTAGTCATAGATTCACCGCACCTATCAATTGCTAAATCCTACATGCACAATAAAAAATTTATAGCACTATTTCTTTCAGATTGCACTCGATCGAGCGGATGTGCCTTATGGCGCCAGTAAAAAAATCATAAACAAACGCGAATATTTTTACCAACTGTGGAATCATGACACCTCTCAAACTATCACATAAAAACGGCTTGTCTGTCACGCGAGCTTGTTGCCATATCCCATAGAATATAAAACGGCATGGTATTGCCATGAAAATAGCATCGACAGCGTGCAAACTCACTTCGACGTACTATATTGTCCGCAGTTCATCATACTGCACGCGCGAATAGTGCTGACAGGTAGAATCGAGTGACGCGACGGATATGATATCGATGTCGATAGATCGATCGGTGATAGAACTTCTCTATCACACATTTGACCAAGGATTGACCCAAAACAGTTTATCAAATTAAGAGTTGAATGCAGGGTTTTCAATAATTGTGTTCGCATCATCCATTTTTGATTGTAGCAAAATATTTCTCAAAGCCCAACACAGAAACTCGCATGTTTGATATATCCCGCCAACAATGTACAAAATGATTTATCCTCATTTAACAATTATACCATCCAGTCTATTTATAGAAGTGCACTATCATAAGGGCGCGAGTCGCCTACACTTGCACCAACAGTTACTGTCTGCGCACACTCGAAACATTTCGAGTTAATTTACTGATTTTTGCTTCGAATTTTGTATAGACCGATGGATGCAGAAGTGATAAAAAATAACTTTAAATTAAGAAGTCATTAGATGATTGCTCTTTTAGTTTTTGTATGCTTAAATAGGCTCACGTTTGACAACATCTCACCTGATGGAAAGTGACGCTGCGGTCTATGTTAGAGCACGTTTGCCCATGAGGTGCCTATTCACTCTTCAATAGCTTGATCAGTGTTATGGGCGAAATAGTCATTCAATTGTATCCAATATTACACTAAAACAGTACACAGTCTTATTTGACTTATTCACAAAAATACACAATTTCGATACAGCAATCCAAAATGCTTTCACTCAAAGCTACTATTAGTAATGAACTTATAACCAAAGTGCAATCCAAACGTCTCGACTGTGCGGCGGTTGACACTTGCGCTGCTGCACTCGAATGCCTGAATTTATCGAGTGTCGACACCGGTGCGCAGCACTAGGGGGCCTCACGCGTCGCGATCCGTCGCTGTACCTCGTAATTTAAAACCTCTGATTTATAGTCCAACAGTAGCATTAAATTTGTAATCATATATTGATTTACAGCCACGATAAGGTGCGCCCGCTGTCTTCCCAGAAAGCTTCTATTGCTGGTGATTCGCGTTGCTGAAATTGCTTTCAGAGCTCGTGGGCTGTGACTCCGATACAAAAAAGGAACATATTGTTGGTATTGAATAATCGAATTGAAGTGATGATTGTAAAAAGGCGATTGCTTGTGATATAGTTTGATAGTGAAATTGACCATGAATTTATTATTTGGTCTTTTGCGTTTGTTTGATAGTTTTTTAAAGTTGATAATTTTTCAAAAGACGGGCCAGATAGCTCAGTTGGTAGTACACCTGCCTTCTGAACTGAGGGCTGTGGGTTCGATTCCTACCCAGGACAAACATTTGTGTGATGAACATCGATGTTTGTTCTGTGTCTGGGTGGTATATTGTATTCTATGTATGTATTTACGAACAAAAAGTATCTAAGTATTATATCAGTTATCTGGTTACCATATGATAGTACAAGCTTTGCTTAGTTTGGGGCTAGATGACGCTGTGTGAAATGTCCACACATATTTAAATTTATTTCAAAAGTTTAGCATGAAAGTGTTAAAAGGAAAATAAGTTTACAGATTGATTTAAGATCACAACTCAAAAAACAACTTGTTGGAGATACTTATAATTATTTTATTTATCCAAGAGCAACAAACAATAACCGCGTCAACAACAAAAGTTCAAAGTCATCGACACAAACAATAGACGTTATAAATAATATGAAATTTGTAGAAATGTCTGTGCGTGCGTGTTCCACGGGCCGGCCGACACTTCCGTTGCATTGTCGAGGCGTCTCCCACAGCGCGACGCTGACTTGCGCAGGCGCATCACTAGGCCAAACACTATGCAAGAAAGCAGATAGGACATTCCAGTAGATCTGCAATGTGATATAGTGACAGATAGCCTGTTAAAAAGTTCTCAAAAAGTTTATACTGGATGTTAATATTATACGTACCTAACTGAATTTTGTAATTTATTGTAATCATCAAGTTGTTATCTGTTTCATGTCCTTTTATGGTTATTATTTTTGGTGATGTTATTGTAAATTCTTCAGGCGTTTTTTTTTGTATAGATGGTACGTGTTTTAACTGAAGTGATGTGTCTCCTCTGTATAAGAAATGCTCTGTGTCCAGCCCTGGATGCCCGCGTCAGGCTGATACGCCAGGACTATGATTTGCGACGCGGTCCGCTTGCTCCCAACAAATGATTGATGCCGACTAATCTGCCATCGAAAAGCGCTAATAATGGTGAAATTCGCCGTTTAAACTTTAATTCATTCCATTTTGTTAACCATTGCCAGTGCCATTGTCATTGTGCTGCAGGGTGGCGAGTAATTGAGTTTCTGGGGACCTGATTAGATGGTGTGGTGGTTAGTTGGTGTGGATGGTGTGAAATTTGTGAGTCGCTCGGCTGGATTTGAGAGTTGAAATGTTTGTATTGATATGATTTTGATTTCAAATTGGGCTAAGGGTGCCCCTTGAATTTTTTAATTTCCAGGATTTCTTGTTGTTCCGGTCAATTCTATGGTGTCTACGAAAATGCCGCTTAATATGTAGAATCTTTAGAACTATATCTCAATGTGTTGAAACAGAAAAATGGTTTGAGATTAAATTGAAAATGTCCACAAAAGACTAGTCACCGACCGATGGTGACTATTGGTTGAAGTGGCAATGGGCAGATAGCCCATAACCTTCGCAGAACTGACATCAGTTGATGGGAAAGAAGCAGAAGCATAAGAAGGCAAGAGCTCAAAGTGGCGCTCTTTGGGGGAGGCCTATGTGCAGCAGTGGACGTCTTCAGGCTGATGATGATAGGTAGGTACGTATACACAATATTAATACTTGGAATCGCTTATCATATAGTCGAGGCCGACAAAACTGCACACCTCACCGCGAGATAACTACTTCTCAGAACAAATGAAAGTATTATCAGTCTCAGTCGGCCGCTAAAGGCGTGAAGTCGTAACCTCTAATAATAAAACATTATATATTCGCGACCACGTGCCACGAATAATGACAAAACTCGCCGCGTTAAGAGCGAAACAAAAGTAGGTGTTTTGTTTGCAGTTTTATAAGCTATCGGCACCTCTGTGGCAATTGTTCGGCAGTTTATTGCGCTGGCAATGCGCGATGCGTGAAGGCTGGCAGTGCAAAGCGTGCTGTTTAGTTTGGAATGCACTGTATTTGTGAAAACAATCTGTTGATCTAGAGATAAAATTGTGCACATGGCAGTCATGTTGTTTGCTATTGTACCTGATCGGTGTTTATCCTGTGCAGATCTATTCCGTGAATTTTTCAATCAATGCACGATTTTTTTATACTGATAGACGAACCTCTGTGACGACACTTATTTGTGAATTGTTGTTCAAGTTGAGATTAATTCATAAAATAATAAGTAGGTACATAATTAACGAGCTATGGAGAGAGCAATGCTCGGTGTTTCCCTGCGAGATAGGATCCGAAATGAGGAGATCCGCAGGAGAACTAAAGTGCCCGATGTAGCTCTTAGGATTAGCAAGTTGAAATGGCAATGGGCAGGTCACATCGCTCGTAGAACTGACAACCGATGGGGAAGAAAGGTTCTCGAGTGGCGACCACAAACTGTAAGACGCAGCGTAGGCCGGCCCCCCACAAGGTGGACCGACGACCTGGTGAAAGCCGCGGGGAGCCGATGGATGCAGGAGGCGAGCAGCCGCTCTAAGTGGCGTTCCCTGGGGGAGGCCTATGTTCAACAGTGGACCTCTTCAGGCTGTTGATGATGACATAATTAAACGAAAGGAATTTATTACTTAAATTAAAATAAATTAAATCTTGATTTAGTTGTGCGACTTGTTCCTCAACGCGTCATAATATGGATCCATTTACACCTGCGTGTATCACTTATATGTATACAAGATATCCAATAACACTCTCTTGACTACTACTTACTATGATAACCATAATATCTTTCTACGGTCGTACTTATTTCCTCTTAACCAGAGCTTTGTCTTGTGTAAAGTTAACAATAAACTTAATTTAAATTAAACTTTAATACACATCCAAATTGCCCCCCATTTAACGGGTGGTGAGTCAAAAAATTGACAATCGGCCCATCACCGACTTCCTCTATTACTAAATTAATTTTTTATCACCGTGCAACGTAATTACTTGTTCAATTTGTGGACAGCGAACCGTGAACCTGCACTTTACACGTGGTAATTATGTGTCATTGTCCACCGGTGGGTCGGAGTTGATCGATTAGAGGATGGGCCTGTTTGGTTTGGACCTGTGGATTGGGTGTGGAAATTATGTTAAAGTAAAAGTGCCGCTCAAAGAGGCGCTTTTCGGGGGAAGACTATATTCATCAGTGGACTTCTTCAGGCTAATGATGATGATGATGATGATGATGATGATGATGATGACTTTAGTGAGGCACCTTTCATCATCATTAACAACCTGAAGACGTCCACTGCTGAACATAGGCCTCCCCCAGGGAGCGCCACTTAGAGCGGCTGCTCGCCTCCTGCATCCATCGGCTCCCCGCGGCTTTCACCAGGTCGTCGGTCCACCTAGTGAGGGGCCGGCCTACGCTGCATCTTCCGGTTCGTGGTTGCCACTCGAGAACCTTTCTTCTCCATCGGTTGTCAGTTCTACGAGCGATGTGACCTGCCCATTGCCATTTCAACTTGCTAATCTTAAGAGTAACATGGGGCACTTTAGTTCTCCTGCGGATCTCCTCATTTCGGATCTTATCTCGCAGGGAAATACCGAGCATTGCTCTCTCCATCATCTCGTTGATCATCACTTTGAGCTTAGTAATGAGGCCAACAGTTAGAGACCACGTCTCAGTTCCATAAGTCATCACTGGCAACACACATTGAATGAAAACTTTTGTTTTCAGGCTTTGCGGTATTTTGGACGAAACGATAGGTCGAAGCTTCCCGAACGCTGCCCAGCCAAGTTGGATTCTCAATAGTAATCCTTCTTGTTTAAAAACCTCATCCACATAATTATTATTAACTCATGGAAATCTCATACAACTCAATTTATGCGTTCTTTCTTGCCGTACACCTGCCAAATGTAGAATGAGCTTCTTTCTGCAGAGCTATAACATAGAGCATTTTGAATAAATGTTTGAAAGAGTCCTACAGCGTAAGGAACGCATTGATGGCGTCTCCGGTGTTACAGATGTCAGCTACAGTGACCGCTTCCCATCAGGTGTACCGTGTGCTTGTTTGCTCCTTTATTAACACAAAAAAGATTTTTCTTAGCTATGAGATCACTACAATAAGCTCTTCAATGTAATATACATTATTTTGGTTTAATATAAGTAATTTAGCATAAAATGGCAGTCACGTTCCTCAGAGTATGTATATCTTGTATAGTAATTATTAAAGTTATCGCTTAGGACACAGCATATTAATATCAACAGTAGCCTACTATCAACATTCTGCGCCCTTAAAAGTTTCGCTGTTCGAGGAAAATCCAGATCCTAACTAGAACCACAATGTCAACTAAATTTAAATTCAGCATCCTATGCTCACCTCATAAAACATAGATCAATCTAACATAACAGAAATCCAAGTGCATCAAACACCCCATAGGTCGCCGAGTCACCTAAACTGTGTACTCACGAGGGATGGAGTTCTATCAGTTGACACATCTCGCCCTCGACCGGCGAGCCGTTTTTATTCCTTTACTGCACTTTTATTGCCCCTTTAACACTATCTTAGCTAGGTACAGTGTAGTTATTAGACCAATACGGACATAGCGAACTTTTAAGTAGCTTTTTAGATCTGTACACTATACTTAGCTCCTTGTTTTTCGATCACGACAAAATTTTAGCTGTGTAAATATTTGAAGTAAAAGCATATGCGATTTTGCACTGCACGTTGTGTTATCTTTACATGTAAATTTTCTTATTCAGTAGTATTTATAAGTAACATTAGAATAGTTCTTATAGTTTGTGGGTATCCCTGGTGGCGCAAATAAACTCTCGTAAAAAAGTCTGGCTATTATCGCCTTACGAATAATCTGATTTTATGACCTGATGCACCTAGTCAGTAATAGTCAGTTTTTAATTCAGGCATGGCTACGGCACTATGTTTTTGACTATAATATTTACCATTGCTAAACATCAGGCGATAAGACTGTCGTCAAAACTACAGCGTGCCGGGTACTTATATTTGGAAAATAAAAATATTTAGAACAAAGTGTAAATACCATAACGCAGCAAGAGTGTTTCCTACAAGATAGTGGTTTTTTAAGTCGAGAGTGAATGACCATGTCATTAAACTTACTCCACCTTGGACAACTTCGTCACTTACCATCAGGTTAAACGTATTCCCATTTTAGCATAAAAAAAACAAAAACTAGTTTAATATGGATTATTATAATATATTTTAGTTCTTACTTACAATAAAGCTTTCTAAATACATTTTAAATAACTAGGTCACCGGCTGTAATTAAAAATAGTGTTTTTATTTCCGGCCAAGTTCCGAGCATATCGTATGCTTCATTTCCTTCATTCCCTTTTCTCTACGGTTGTTGAGCTTTACCAAATCTTTTCTAAATAGTGCACTTAACACAGGCTCTTATTATCAGGCACATCGCCCAGTCACCATTTGTATCCTTTACGGGTGTTTGAGGGCCCAGAGTCAAGCGGCGAAGGCGCCGGTCAATTGCTCCACCATATAGATCGGGGCTCAGAGATTAGTTGGAGAGCTTCCGATAGAGCTTTGCTTGCAAAGAAACTTTAGCCTTTGCAAACAGGACTTGTATGTGCTTAAACATCTTTTTTTTAAGATCCTATCAAATATTTTCTATTTTGAATTTCTTTCAACTGCCTTTAGATAAGGAGGAAGCTTACGATTCGGTTTTATGTTTTTTTTTTTAATTTGGAATATTATCTCCGTTATTAATAAAACGGTTACAATACAACTGATTCAATTTGTGACGCTATGAGCGTTACATAGCATGCAGTAATTGAATTTCAACACAAACCTTCAAATGAAAGAAAATACATTTCATCAAGTCACCCGCGTTATTATTTACATCATCATCATCATCACCGACAGCCTGAAGACGTCCACTGCTGAACATAGGCCTCTCCAACAGAGCGCCACATTGAGCGGCTGCTCGCCTCCTGTATCCATCGGCTCACCACGTGTATGATTCACATCATCTTAGAAATTACCACCTTCCGAACTGTCTTACTTGTTTCCAAAAACGATAGCTTCTGCCTTATAAAATTCAGTGTGATCCCTAATAGCTGGGGGTGTGTCACCGGTCAAACTTACCCTTAAATAGCAAGGGTGGGTCAGTCGAGATTGATAAGTGCCTTATTGGCGCACTTGTTGACATTGGTAATCTGATGGCAGAGTCTCAGACAAGTGCTTTTCTATCGTGGGAAAACTGAACACTTCTTGCGCATTGTTGCACTAGTTCGTAAGATTTATTTTATTCCTTTTTGTATATTTTATTTGTGAACAGTTCTCTATCTATCTATCTACTTCTTCTTTTGTTAGGCTTTACATTACTGAATATTTTGGTATTTTGAGGTCTACAGATTCTCTCATTAGATATTTTTCTATAATGATTAAGCTATATTTGACAGCCTCCGTGGTGTGGTTGTTGAGCAGGTCGGCTCATAACCCGGAGGTGGCGGGTTCGATTCCCGCGACAGGACAAGTATTTGTGCCCGTAACAAAAAAAGCGAAGCATTGAATAAATGTTTGTACTTAAGTATTTTGTATTTAAAAAAAAGTAAGGAGTTACAAAGTACTTATGCGCAAAAACTTGTTCTGTGTCTGGGTGTTGTGGGACCATGGTCCTCGTAGTTCCTGGGTCCCTAGATACAGGGAATCCTAGTTAGGGTCCAGGATCTATGTATGTGATCGTTGGGCGTTATTTATTATTTATTTATTATTATATTAGATTTATTAATGTAATTCTAACATTCTCTGCTGATTCCCACTTCCCTTCACACTACCTACACAGTGCCCTTTCAACCAGAATACAGTAGTGCTTACAACAAAATACTAGGCAAAGCGGCGGTAACTATTTACCTATGAAAAGTTTTACCACCTAGTGAATATGAGAGTTATGCAGCAGTCAACGGCGTATAACTTTCATGACTATTATGATAAAAGCCTACCTACTCCAATAAAAAAGAAAAAACGCAGTCCGTTGACCTAGTTGATAAATATTTCAGAAAAAAAATTATCATAGTGTAATTATATCAAATGACTGCAAAACAAATAAAATTAACATTTTAACCCGAATTAAATAATTATAGTTAGCGTAATTAACGAGTAACTAGTTAAAGTCACACAAATTATAATAACTATTTAGAATAGCAATAAAAAAATTATACGCAGTTATGATCGCAGTAACAAGAGAAACCTTGGAGTCCGCGTGGTAGCGACCACCAGACCGGTGCAGTTTATATGGCCACCTCTATCTAGTGATTACATCTATACAGCTGCAAAATCGTCAAAATTCATGGACCGGAACTAACACAACAAAAAATCTAATAAAGGTGGTTTTCTCATTTAATAAATAATATTAACTAACGTTCGCATGGTCAATAGAGGTTCCGTCGGTCTACGAAAATTTGATGGAATCTTCATCTCGGTAATTGAAGAGACACCTTGTCTTGTCATGTGAACCATGTGAACCACGCTAGCACAGCGACTCATAAAGGATCCAAGTGGCCCATAAAAAAAACACCATCATATATCGTGTACCACACCATCAGTGATTAGGCAATTTTTAAGTTTAAAACGTTCGTAATAGTCGAAATTAGGTTTTTTACAATAAACATTAGTAAAGTTTCCTGGAAAATATCAGGATTCGGAATAAAGTAAATGCCCATCACCTATGAGATTATGTAAAGGCACGGGGTCTCATCAGGTACAAATTAAAAATAGCCCGAACCTGAAAAAAATGTAGTGATCGTGTCGTGAGCGTGAGCGTTACTAGCTAGTGTCCAGTGTAGTTATATACTTCCCAATACTTCACCAACATGCAATAAATGTCACTTGATTTTCTATAGGTATTATATTATCTAGGCCTTGGGGTATAGGTTTGGACAGGACGACCGACGTCTGCCGGATCAAAGTATAAAACTATAACATACTATGAATCTGACGTATACAATACTATAGTATACATCTACCCCATACATTATCTACGTGCACAGAACATTTTCAGCAGGAAGGAAAGGCCGGGCCACCGCGACTTCCGGCGGATGCCCTCGTATGGCCCGCCCTGCCAGATGACCTTTGGGGCTGGACGGAGGGTACCCGCCATATTTGTTGGTAATAATTTCTTTTTTTGTCATACAGGCGTAGGTAGGTGTAGGTACATGACTCTAATTTCAATGTCATAAAAGCAAGATCATTATATATTGTGTAAAAAGTGGCAAGTAAGACTTAAATAAAATTGTGGTACCAAAACCTTTCTAATAATTATAATAATGCTTAAATTAAAACCACAGAGTATGGGTGTATCTAAGGGCTGAGTCAATAGGTTTAGTTTTTAGATTTACGTGCTCCACTTTCAGCCATAACATCGCGTCTTATCAAAGCCAATAGCACGAAGTGAATCAAACCCGTTAAAAAAAAATTACCATAATAAAATAAGGGCTGAGAAAAATCCAGTACAATTTTCTGTAATTAAAGTTTAGGGCTGCATTTTATTTTAGTATATTCAAACTATAATTAGTATTATATTCGTCAAAATAGTAGAAACGAGGCAGGCAAAACCACGAAACATTTCTATAATAACACTTACGCATATTTCAAATGGAAAGTATTTCAGATCCCAAAACAATAATGTTTACATTATAAACAGGGACTTCCAACAACATAGTTATTTTGTAACAAATATCTAACAACTTAATGTACTTACATTCCTTATAATAGATACCTAACTAGTCCTTCCTAATACCAATGGGTGCCAACTTATCAGGTACAAAGTACGAACATACCAGGTACCGGCAAACACTCGTAGAGTCGAGAAACTAATCGAGTTTTCGGCTCTAAGTTATTCTATTTGAACCCCACGACAACTTTAGTTTATTTTATAGGTTACGACACGGACGGAGACAGGGTCTTTAAAGTTTTATTATAATCATCATCATCATCATCATCATAGTGATCAACATCAATAGCCTGAAGACGTCTGCTGCACATAGGCTTCCCCCAGGCAGCGCCACTTTGAGCGGCTGCTCGCCTCTTGCATCCATCGGCTTTCCGCGTCTTTCACCAGATTATCGGTCCCCCTAGTGGCTGGCTTACGCTGCGTCTTTCGTTTCGTGGTCGCTACTCGAGAACCTTTCTTCCTTATAAATTGTCAGACCTACGATCGATGTGGCGTGCCCCTAGCCATTTCAGCTGGTTAATTCTAAGAGCTACTATATCCCATTGCCATTACAACTTGCTAATTCTAAGAGCTACTAAGATTCTACCTATAGGTAGTTTCAGTTCTCCTGCGGATCTCCTCATTTCAAATCTTATCTCTCAGGGAAACATCGAGCATTACTAATAAAGCTCACTTATGAAGCCAAAAGTAAGAGACCACCACGTCTCAGTTCCGTAAGTCATCACTGGCAACACACATTGATTGAAAACCTTTGTTTTCAATTCACATTGATGACTCTGAAAATCAATCAAATGTGATTGATTTCCAAAGTCGTGTAATATAAAAGTCCTTCTCTCCAAGTACAAACGCCTGGTATTTAACTTAATTTCGTCTATAACATAACACGCAGTTTGTATATGAAGTCAAATACATATACCGCTATGTATCAATATTTAAGTCTATAAAGGCATTGCTCAGAAATGCATTCAGAAGCAAGAAGACTGAGTGACAGAATATCTTGAATTAGTTTTTTTTTATTTTAATTTCGGTTGGTTATTAAATAGCAGTACATACCAATTACAAGTTGTTTTTTGTATAGAATATGTGAGCATACGGTTTTAGCTTAACCTTGTAAGCCCATTATATAGAGTATCAAAAATTTACTGCAATCATTTGCACCGTTGTAGTTCAAAAAAGTTTTCTTTCACTTCCTTCACTCTAATCTGCCCCGCTCTTTGACTATTAGTTCATCATCATCATCATCATCATCATCATCAACAACAGCCTGAAGACATCCACTGCTGAACATAGGCCTCCCTCAAAGAGCGCCAACTCGAGCGGCTACTGACCTCCTGCATCCATCGGCTCCCCGTAGTGACTATGGTTGGATAGTGGTAACGCGTCGTTTCAGAAGCATATTCAGCAATAACCAAGCCATCATACTCTACGTATTATGTTCAATGGAAAGGATCAAGAATATCCCGGATTCCCGGATTTGTATTTGCGAGCGGGAGTGGTAAACTTGGATAATTATAGTTGGGGCATAGTTGGGACGCAATTTACAAGTTACCTGGATGGGTTTGCTAAGATGGGTTATGTTATGATGTATTACAGTATTAGGTATACCTATTTATAACCTTGAGCTTAGACTTGATCACAGTACTACATAATTAACTAGATAGGGAAAGTTTCAATCAATATTTTTCACCTCAGGAGCTCGAAAAGCTTTTGCTGCGAGAAAAGTATGCAAAATCGTATTTTGCTCACTGCGTGAAACAAAGTGATTCATTAATATTACCACTACGGTAAGTATATTTAGCCAGCTTTAGGTTACATTTATATGGAGTTTTGGAGAGAACATCTTTTTTTTAGTCATACTTTTGGCGGAAACGCGAAAGTGTTTCGTTACTAGATGTTGTTCCCACTGCTGAGGTGCAAAGTTGTATGTGCTACTCGAGAACAAAGTTTTTGCATCTCGTGCCCTTGAATCCCTCGCTCGCTGTGGATTCTAACTTAGAATCACTCGCTACGCTCGGGATTCAACATTAGCACTCGAAGCAAAAATCAACTTTGCTCTCTTGCTATATATATAACTATTGCTTCATTGGTTTCCAATGATAGTTAGGTGTACTTATTGTAATTTGTAATAGAGCTCGTAATGCAAAATCATTAAATTATACAGTCTTGACTGTAGAAATGAAAGCATTTAATTTTTATTTTCTAAATTTCAAATTATTTATATTTACCAGAACGATGCCTGTATATTACGACTGTAACTAACACTAAAAATTCAAGAGTTCACCAAGATTTTCTAGCTTTTTTATCATGCTTTTTGTGAGGTGAAATGATAATTGCAAATATGAGAAAGTTTTTACCGCGTCTATAGTGATGTGCGTAACGCATAACACAACATCGATATCGACGTGGCATTGTCCGCGCACGGCCAGACGCGCGATAAAAAGATTACGCGTTTGCGTATAGAACTCGTGCGTGACGTGAATGTTAATTCCACTCCCCTTCGCTGCACTAATAGATTTTAATCGGCCGTGGACACCGGCGTGACGGCAGAATACGATACTGCTTAGTGACGTGTTTAAATTGGATTTTTAAATTTCGACCACGTTAAACCAGGCGTAAATAGACAGGTTTGATCAAACTTCACCTGACTGAAACGTTGTACGTTATGCATAGTTTTTTTTGAACCTAAATAGGCTTGCGTTTGACTACATTTGTCATGATGTTAAGTGCCAACGTGGTCGACGAAAGTAGCACGCTCGTCTATAGAAAGGAAAAGGATTGGGAAGTGGTGCTACCGGAACAGGTATACTGCTAAGCACTTGGCGACCAATTCTTGACTTGAGATTGTGGTAGTTGTGTTATGTAGTTATGTTATAGTTATGCGAGTATTTTAAAATACTCTACCAGCATGCTATCGTTATTCGTTACTACACAATTATTTTTCACCGAAAGCTTAAGCTCATTGCAGCATTCGAACCCACGACCCAGGGAATGCAGTCGACGTCAATACTTCCACTAACTCATCTGATGGTAAATAACGAATGAATCTAGAATATCTGTCATCTTCATGTGAAAAACAGTCACTGCTGAACATGAGGGGGGTACACTAACCACCCCGCTTTGCAGGCATCTTGGTGATAGCAGTAGATTACGACGCAGACCAAGAAGAACCGTGCTGTCTATTTGTCAATTCTCTTGATAATTTTCTCTTTGACAACTCCTACGGCACCACCAACGGACAGATCCGACGGGCTGTGTTCTTCTCACAACGATACAAAGTCGATAGTGTTGTTACAGGATAAACAGTGCTATCGTTTAGCTATAGCTACAAGCTACCAGCATAGTAGGTACTAACTGGCACATGTTAACCGCGCACACTTCCCAGATCAACACCAATCACTTCGAAAGGCTTACGGCCAGATTTAAATATTTTTATCAGCAGTTGTTTTTCAAATATTAATGGCGTTTTAGGCATTAGGAGCATTACTCGCGCCCTTGTTTTTGTTGAATTTGCATGAAGGGACATCCCGAATGTTTTGCATGCGACGGATCAAAGAGGATGCATTATGGGAATGTATTCGCTGACACGTAAATAAATAAAGATAAACATTATTTATAGAGTTGTGTGTGGGAACTACGGACGCTCGCTTCATTCATTGGATCCGATTAAGTAATGGGTGTTTTCCAATGGTTGTCGCACTACTGGTGGATTTTTAATAAGCTACTCTATTTTATTAATTGAAAATATACTTATCAAGGTTTGCATCAAAGACAGGTTAGTCTTTCATGCAAACCTTGATGGAATTGACAATAATTATTATCGAAGACAAGAAAGTGATGTGTAAATTCGGTTGATTTTGGCCAATTTTTATAATTTTTGTACTTGTTTAGAGATTAAACTCATATCGATATTCTTTACTGTTTATTTTTTTTTAAAAGTTTGTATTTTCATAATCTTGCCTACATTGATCTTGCACTAGTATAATTAATCATTGTATGACGCGTAGAAGTTAACGTGTTTGCATTACGCTTTAATTTGTTCAGCACACGTTTTTGCTTAATAATAATATGTTAAAATGACAGTTACGAATGCGTTACTTGTAGTTTCATCGAGGAATAGCAAAAAAAATACTTACCCAGTCCCAACTATTACAAAATAAGTCTTCAAAAGTTCAGTCGTCAAAACCTTTCCACCGTTATCGTCCAACGAACCAATCGGCAACAAATACCGTTTAATAAGCCCGAGCCACGGTTAAAAGATCAATAAAGAGCCGATATGAGCCCGTGCAGATATCTACGCGCACAACAATATATCTACCGATAGTGGAGCGATGTCTGCCCATAATATTCTTTGGGGTGCATCTCATTTGGCTTAAGAACCAGCCTTTGTCAACAAAGTTGGGGGCGGAAAAATCGATAGTGGCCGCGAACGTGGGCTCTGATCACCGGCGCTTGTCTTTCGTAATTCGTGTCTCATTTAAATTTTGAATTTGGAAAATGTATGGAATAATGAAAATATTCGATAATTTTATCGACAAATGTTTACCTATCTCGGCTATTATAGGTACATTTCTAAATGTGCT
Source organism: Ennomos erosarius (assembly GCA_963580505.1). NCBI lineage: Eukaryota > Metazoa > Arthropoda > Insecta > Lepidoptera > Geometridae > Ennomos > Ennomos erosarius. Next base: position 15,417,990 of record OY756983.1, on the reverse strand, counting down.
TAAAAAACTAAAATCGCATCTATTTTTTATACGACACTATATAAAGAGGTAACTACGTGCGAGGTCGTCTGGAAGAGATCTCTGTATAGCGATAAGACCCATTGTACAAAGACTTTTTATGATTAGCTTATTTTTAAAGTTTAAAGTTAACGTTTTGTAAACCTCATAACAATACTTCGAAAATTTTTTTGGTAGTGTCTTTCATTTACAACTAATTTGGTGTGCAATAAAGGGTTGTATGTACATAGATGTCTTATAAATTCATATAGTTACTATCTACCACTACCTATCCACTTATTATATATAAGTAAGTATATGTAGATATAATATGTAAGTATATTATATTTAAGTAGGTATATTACTCAAATTATTTAGTAAGTTTATAAGGTATTTTATTTATGTAGTTATGCTTGTACACCCCGTCTTTAACCGCTTCGAAAAATCCTCTCCATCCAAAGGTTGCCTGGAAGAGATCGCTTTTAGCGATAAGGTCGCCCATTGTAACACGTTACTGTAAAATTTGTTATTCTACTTAATTGTATCATTTTTTGATGTGTGTGCAATAAAGTGTTTATCTATCTATCTATCTACTCGCATTTTTTTTGACTAGTTTCTGGTCTCTACCGACTTTTACAATTTTAACGGGCTTTAATCGATAAAACTAAACTTACGGAAACTATCGATAGTCCTTTTTTACTAATGAATCATTTATTGATAATTTAACAATTGGTATTAGTTACATAGCAAAACCTTATCATTATACCGATCTGGCATAATGTATGAATAATGAATAAATAATTAATCAGCAATAATAATTAATAGCATGCTTACTGTTATGCATTAATTATGATTATTGATAACAACAGGTCATTATTATAATTCTTTATTATTTTGACAGCTATTAAGTAGGTAACATAACAACGAGGAAGTCATAGTAAACATAGCATAATATTTATATAGATTCTTGACAGGTAGAGAATCTGTCTAGTTACTTACGTTGTCCAATAGAAGGTTTTTTATGTTACAGTACATTATACAAAGTGAAATTTTCAAAAAGAAAGCCGTCTGTCCATACTTAAGAATATCCTTAGCTATATTTGTATTAAAAAATTGAAAGTAAATCTTGTGTTTTTACTTACTTTTCATCATTTCTAAGAGATAAGATCCGGAATGAGGAAATCCGTAGGAGGAGTAAAGTGACCTAGCCCTTAAAGCAAGTTGAAATGGCAACGGGCAGGCCACATCGCTCGCAGAACTGACAACTGATGGGGAAGAAAGGTTCTTGAGTGGCGACCACGAACCGGAAGATGTAGCGTAGGCAGACTACTAGGTGGACCGACGACCTGGTGAAAAACACGGGGAGCCGATGGGTGCAGGAGGCGAGTAGCTGCTCAAAGTGGCACTCTCTGGAGGAGGCCTATGTTCAGCAGTGGACGTCTTCAGGCTGTTGATGACATGATGACATGATCATGATGAAATGACTAAACTGAACTTGGAGAAAGGTGAACTTTTAGCATTAAAAGCATCTTGGGTGGTAGAACTGTAATGTGAGCACGAATTGCATTTAGGTACTTGGCACATAAAAGTAAACCTACCCAAGTACCTATTTCCGCCAATTTCCGTTCCAAAAATAAATCTTCCGTTATCACAGTAATTAGAACATTCTAAAATAGAACAAAACAGAAAAGTCTCAATTTGAAACGCTCTCGGAATTCAAATCAGACACCCGCGTTGGTTTATTACGTCGATATGTAAATTTTGTACAGCGTCACTACCCTTATAAAGACCCTGTTTGAATTGAAAATTTAGTTGAACGAGCGAGAGTACGCGCGTTCAGCCAGTGTGGGCACGTCTTTCAGCCAACTCGCTGCTTTCGCGCCGCCCGACGACAAACTTAAAAATAAACTGCTATATTCGTTAAAATAACGTTAAAAATCGCGCGGACGGATCTCGAGTAAATGGAACGAGCGATTGTACGTTTCAAAATTATGACTGAAAACGATAAGCGGTGACGAGTGACGTGTCACGTGGTTTTTCGATCTGTCAGTGCGCGAGGGAGATGGAAGAGGGTGCGAGAGGAGGATAGCGATATTGCGTGCATGCGTGATCGTAAGTACGTAAACAAATCTTGCATTTTTGTAGCGGGAGTGCTCAGTTGACGTTATGATCTTATACCGGAATGAAGGAAAACTTTATTTTTAAAATACTTATTCATATTTTTAATTGTTAGCTTTTTAAAAAATGATTCAATCGTTACTTACTTTTATTATGTTTTAAGCACAAGCCCATATCCTTTTCTCTTCCTCAATCCTATTCTCATATTTCAAACAGTAATACCCAAAAAATACATCACACATGTATACAATTACTTTAGATTGTGTGCCTTGAGTAATAAGACCACCTGTTTTTACACTTCTGCTTTAGTTTTTAATATTTTCTTGTTGTGTTTCATTCAATAGCTTATATTGTATCTAGGTATGTAGCAATATAAGTATCATTTATAGTATGTACCTACGTAATAAAGTGAAATAAGTTAAACAATAAATCAATAAATTATCGATCTTAAAAAACCCATGAGTACCAGAGAGCAACATTTATTTCCGCCATACCAGAAGTAGCTATAGATCTGAACTGTGTTATAGTGTCTACTAATCTGTGGATCTGATCTAGGACGCCACGATGGCGTCACGTCCATGGCATTCTCCGCCATGAGCTATGGCGGTGGATGCCATGCTTTATTAAAATACTGAAAGGATCAGTTGTATGTCTGTTAATTGCAGATCCGTCAGCTTGGATATATACGGAATTTTATTCTCCTTAGCGATCATAAACTGTGTAACCTAACCTAACCGGATTAGGTTTGGAAGGCGTTGTAGTCTAGTGAAATTACTGGGGAAAGCAGACCTTATGAATGACCTAATCTGATAGTCTAGTTATTATCAGGTAGGTACTAGACTGTCCTGATGTCTCAAGGTAACGTGCGCTGTGCTGTGCCACCACAGAATAAAAAAAACAAAATGTACAGTGCCACGCGAAACTTTGTTTAAGAGATTTTAGAGTTCCGAGTGATACAGGCATTCTTCTATGTTGATGGATACAGCAATCAGCGGGCTGAACGTAACTTTGACAGCAATGAAACAGGAGAAATTTCATTCCGAATATGAAAATTTTCATAGTAACTATGCACATAAACTGCGTATTGAAACTGTCAAATCCATACATTTTTGTGTTTCTATTGGTTGCAATCAAGTTACATGATCGCCTAGCTGTTATGAATGTAGGCTGAAGGTAGTGTTTAACATCAAGTGAATAATTTGAGTATCTCAAGTAAGCCGTTCGTTTAAGTAGAAATTATTTATTTAGCATTTCTAGCTATTGTTAAATTTTTTTTAGCTACAGTTACCTGATAAAAATAATTTTTGCTTCATAACATTTGACTATTACACTAATCTTTCCATAATAAATCAGGACCATTACCAAAGGACAAAAAGGTATCACAGGTGTAACATAAAAGGCATGCTCTGCTAAATCAGCCATTTATTTTGCAACTATTTTAGAAGTTATTATCGTGTTTGATTGCATTTTGGACTATAGCTGTTCAACGTTCTATCTGACTGAAGTCGGGGCGCTTAATATCAAGTGAAAGACTAGCTCATCGAGTTTACATAAAAAAATACTAATAACTTTCCAGTTGGTGATTGTTTGCCAAAGAATGTAATTTCCCTACAGTTCTCGTGGTTCATGGCGGAATGGTATTCGGTATGCGTCGTACGTGACAGCGCGGAGCTCTGCATGACTCGTCCTAGTTCCTTACGCATTGTTTTGTGCTTTCCTTCCATTGATATACTAGAAAAATAAAGAAAAACTAATATTTGTGGACATTTCACACAGCGCCATCTAGAAGTAAATACTTGTTTTGACAATATGATCCAAAAGGTACGCTTTCACCCCATTAACTTTTCTTTGGTCTATTTATCAGTATCGTGGATTCAGTTTTTTAACTAAGCTAAACAGGAACTACAGGAACTACGAGGACCATGGTCCCACAACACCCAGACACTGAAGTATTTGCGTTTTTGTTCCTGTGCTTTGTGCACAGGAACAAAAAGCGCACTTGTCCTGTCGCGGGAATCGAACCAGCCACCTCTTGTTTATGAGCTGACCTGCTCAACCATTACACTACGGCGAGTGTCTGAATTTTTTTGACTTGGCTCTACAAATACACCCATGCAATGCACGATTTTGAATCGCACTAAGGGTGGGTTTTTTCCCCAATAGGTTAAGAACTTTAACCAATGGTCAAAATATGTTGGAGTTTTTAACCAATGTTTACTAGCTTATACGGATCGAAAAATCCACCTTAAGAACTGATAATAAGGCCGCTTTTAACCATACACCACAAGTAACATAAATATCCAAATCCTAGGCCTGCTTCTTCCAGGTCCCTAACAACCTTTGACACGTACTAATGTCAAGAACCTCATTATGCGCAGGCACCTCGCATCAAAGCGCGAGGCGCGTCACCCTCACAACCCAGCTGCATTATCATGCAAATTCCAATTTTAAACCACTTGTTATCTAGTTAGCGACGAAAAATACCTAACTGCACCCCAAATTAGCCCCCGGCTGCCAACTAAACCGTAAGTAATCGATGGCGATTGACAAACGAAGCGTTCGTCTGTCAAATTCTAGTTTTCTATGTAACGAAATGAGTGCAACATTAACTGGTACACTCTGTAAACATCCCTCGCTTTTAAGTCAATGGAATAGAGTTGAAAACAGTCTGTATTGTTGTTTGCAAGATTTAGTTTAGAGGGTGTATGAAGGTGCGTAATGGGGGTCTTGTTATGTTAATCGGAGCCCTAAGGCGGAGTGAGGGATGCATGTGCAAGATATTGGAGTGGCCATCAGGTCCGTAACGAACGTAATCGAATGTTCGCAGTAGGTACTAGAGACCTGAGTACTGAGGCTGCATATGGCGGTATCGTGAGAACGTTACCATGAAAGCTCCCAAAATTGCTTAGGTGTTTTACTTAATATCGAAACTAGATTGTTTCTTAGTTACGATTTTGGCACAATAATTTTCTCTAGGCCTCTAGAGTAAATGGTACCCTATGGTACGACAAATCAATTATAATCTAAAAACTAAATAAAAAAAACAACGTAAGTAATAAGTACTTATATATGTAGGTATAATAAGTTTTAACGTCACAAATGATAATTGATAAGAACGCTAGAAATAAATAAATCACTTACCTATAGCATTCAAATCTTAGACAATAAGCTTTTTAATGCTGTGCCTAAACTCTCTCAAATTAAAAGCCTTTCGTTCGTAATATTATTTTAATGATCTTAAAGTCCATTTCATAATAAAATGTTGAAATCTAAGAAATTATCGCAGACAGAAGTGTCGAAGGGTCGGTTAATATTTCTGCGTCTGTAACCCACCCCTAGGAAGGGTAGTAATATTTAATGACTGAAATTATGTCTACTGCTGGCGCAACAGTATTTTTATTAGACACCGTAGTTTTACTACTTTTAAATTGATTTATGCAAAATTTATGTTTTTACAGATTTAACAGTAGGCACTAAAAATCTAAGCTAAGCTCAAAGTCGCGAAACGAGCTATGGAGAGAGCAATGCTCGGTGTTTCCTTGCGAGATAAGATCCGAAATGAGGAGATCCGCAGGAGAACTAAAGTGTCCGATGTAGCTCTTAGGATTAGCAAGTTGAAATGGCAATGGGCAGGCCACATCGCTCGTAGAACTGACAACCGATGGGGAAGAAAGGTTCAGCAGTGGACGTCTTCAGGCTGTTAATGATGATGATGATGATGATGATGATGATGATGATGATGATGACCAAAAATCTATGAGTGAGTGTAGCTGAGTGCGCCCGTGCGATTATTAATCCGTCCCATATTTTATTTTGCAATGACTACGGTTTGAGCACTATCAAAACGGCGAACGGCTAGGTCGTCACGTCATTCATTCTCATAAAAAACGTAGCCAAATACTAGTACCCAGCTTCAAACCCCTCAGCCAATGACTTTTCATGTTACCAGCACGTGTATTATTAGGTATTTTACTGAATTTTTCATATAAGGTCAGCACTAATTGCATATTAATATATGTAGCTAAAAATTTCTCGAGAAAGGTTCTTGAGTGGTGACCACGAACCGGAAGATGTAGCGTAGGCAGACCCCACTAGGTGGACCGACGATCTGGTGAAAACCGCGGGAAGCCGATGGATGCAGGATGCGAGCAGCCGCTCAAAGGGGCGCCCACCGCGTCGTCTCCGCCCAATATACGTCTTGAGAGGTGGAAGATTCTATAGCAGCCGTTGTTTTGGCTACGCTAGGATCACCGGACCAGTCTAGCCCTAGTATTCAGGCTGTTAATAATAAAAAAACCATTTCAATCAGGCAATAAACCGATGATGAATTAAGCTGATGATCCACCCACAGATTTATCTGGTTCCCATAGTAAAAGTAGCTATATGCTTAGTTTGGGCCTAGATGACGCTGTGTGAAATGTCCGCACATATTTATTTCTATTTTGATTAAAAAAAGCTAGTTTATATCGTCCATCCAAAAACTATTTTACTTTTTAAAATAAATAGAGGGCGGGCGCTCACCGCCGCCGGCAGACGATTAAAAAAACATTGCCATCCTCGACACAGGAGCACGTGCTATAAATTATCAATATCCCATGATAAAACAAACGCTCGACTGTTTGTGTTTACCCGCTTGTTTTCAAACAAAACTCGCCGGCTCACTTCAGGAAATTACATGAGCCACCAACAAAAATAAAAATTAACAACGGAAACTGAGAAAATAAAAACAAAATATACAAAAACAATGGCGAAAAAGTACAAAAGCTAGACAAAAATATTTTAGCAGAGCGTGGTTTCGATCCACGGACCTCTGGGTTATGGGCCCAGCACGCTTCCACTGCGCCACTCTGCTACGTGACAAAAGTGCTGAAATTTGGCTTCGTATGCTATCAGTCAAAGTTAGTAGATATTAGGTAGGTTTTATAATTTTTTATCATAAAAATGTGCTAGGTCATCATCATTACTAACTACACCATAATAGGTAGGTAATTGAAAAAGATTACGAGGATAAAAACACCTAGGAACTAATACATTAATTTTCATCTTCCGCACAAATAAGTACTAATTATAGATCGAAAACTCACAAAAAATTGTTATTAAAATCAAACATCCCTGAGAATTTTTTTCTCTATGTTACTCAAGCACCTCTTAACGAAAAAAACTTAACTCTACCAGGCTCTAAATGTTTGAAAACCACTCAAAATCAGTCCAGCCGGAAGTAACTCACAATAATCGCGACATGGGAATAAAAGAGTGGTATCACTAGCCCGAGGCGCCACTTGTTTCCGGTAGAGTAGGTCCGATATTCGCAAATAAAATACAGTTAAAATTAACAAGTTCGTATTATAAAACCCGTTGAAATGGAACGTGTTTATTGTACCGTGTATTATGTAGAGTTTTGTATAAGTTGATATTATAAGGGGCTTGGTTATTTGGTGGTAGATATCTTGATCGTTTGGGAGAGTTTGTAGACCTATCCAAAAAGTGGTATTTACAACTGAGCGATACCATGCTTCAGAGGGTACATTACAACTTTGGTCCAAGCTTTTGTCGTAAGACAAAAGTCATTAAGCCAAGCCTTTGAGTGACTTGAAAATTTTGACACTGAGGTCTTCCCACCTACATGAGAACGAAGGAAGGCAGCCCTAATGAAGCCTTTAATTTTTAACAACTCTTTTTTACATAAAGCAATCTAGTTTTACCTGCTGTCTGGTCATATTAGTCCTAAAGCTCCCATTCATTTATACGACATCATCAGTACAGAAATATTTAGACTTTCCTCCACATCTTCCCTTCATGACTCAATCTATTAAAAGGTGTCCTTATCCGACACGATTACTGCAATAACGCGGACCGGATTAGATTAGCCGTTCTAATGCCAGTGGGCACAACGGGGCACAACGGGGCATAACGGGGCACAGCGGGACACAGCGGGGCGGTATTGTGCAGTTTTATTGGCGTCCGCAGACTCCCCGAGGTGCCTAGTGAATGTTACCCCAGGTTCCTGCAAGCTCTTACTCTTAGCCCGACTGATGTGGGGGCGTTGGAAGACAATGATAGGCTAGTTAAAGGTGCCCACGCATTTGTTAAATTAGTATCAAGCAATAAAAGAGGTAAGGAAAATAGAGAAAAGACATTTCAACACATCACACATTTCATTACAATAGAAAAGACATGCGTAACGAGGAAATCCGCAGAACCGCAGCCCTTAAAATTAGCAAGTTGAAATGGCAATGGGCAGGCCACATCTCTCGCAGAACTGACAACCGATGGGGGTTCTCGAGTGGCAACCATGAAGGCGCAGCGTAGGCTGGCCCCCACTAGGTGGGCTAACGCCCTGGTGAAAGTCGCGGGTAGCCGATGGATGCATGAGGCGAGCAGCCGCTCAATGTGGCGCTCTCTGGAGAAGGCCTATGTTTAGCAGTGGACGCCTGCAGACTGTTGATGACGAGAAAACATCGATCATTATATAATTATAGTAAAGAAAAACAGGTAAGTGAGCGCAATGTCTACAATATGTGCATATCAATATATAACTATATACCTAATGATTTAAAAATGTTAACAGGCAATTTATTCAAGAAATCTTTGTATGACTGGTTATTACAACACACATTTTATAGTGTTAAGGAATTTCAAATGTACTGTAACAAAAATACTTTTTAATATTTGCACACTTGCATGCAAGTTGAACGCAATATGTCTACATATGTTATTTTAAGACCTTCCTTGTGAATTGTACTGGTGTTCTCGCAAGTAAATTATTGATTAATTGATTGATTGATTGATTGATACAACAGGGCTTTCAAACAGATTCAGATTTTTATTGCTTCCATAGTATACATACAATAAGTGGAATATAACCGGACAACCCTGGTTCAAATTCTGCCATGAACCAATAATTTTTCAAGGGTGCAAAATTCACAGACAATCTTGTAATGGTGAAAGAAATAATCGTGAGGAAATAGGCATCTTCATCATCTGCGATATGAAAATGGGATCAGGGGCAGTGCTGTGAGCTTTTTATTGTATGACGATTTTACCAAGCGAACCAATATAGGCTCTGTTTTGAATCGCGCTAAGAGCTCACAGTACGGCCTCTGTAGGTACTTGATCAGGCTAGAATTTACTCCAGTGTTATGTTCCTGAAAAGTTATTTCTTCGTGAAGTTCGTCGGCCGCGTCATCACTTACCATCAGGTGAGTCCGTGGTCAAATGTTAGCCTATCGATGATAAAAAAAACGACAGCGGCTGTATGCAATAACACAGTAAATAATAAATAAATAATAAATATGTGTGGACATTTCACACATCGCCATCTAACCCCAAACTAAGCATAGCTTGTACTATGGGAACCAGATTACGGATATAATACTTATATACTTTTTTTTTGTAAATACATACATAGAATAAATTATAACACCCACACACACAGTATCATAAAAAATGTCCTACATCGATTATTTGAGCAGTCTGCATTAATTTCATAGTTGTTTATGTCCCCTGGTCTAAAACTGACGTCATATCATTACCCCAACACAAGGGACAAAGGTACAAATAGGATATTCTGGGGGACAACGATATGAGCTCGTTAATGCTGACGCTATTTGCAGCTAATTTGGATTATATTCGGCCGTCGTATGTCAATTTTTGTGTGACAAAAGTTGGAGAAATGTTCAATCGATACATCACAGTTACAAACATGTTCAGCTTGTTGTAACTAATGATAAAATAAACTGTGCAGTTTACCTGCTCATAAGTTAGTTAGGTTCAAAATAAAAGCAAAGCATGGGAACAAATTCGTTAGTAAGTTGCGTGGCAAAATGTCGAGTCGTAAAAATTTGACTTTTCTGAAGAATTGATCAAAAATCTGTAGCCATGGACTTTTGTTATTAAGTGTAATATTATAGTAATACGAATTCCAGTGTCAATAATTTATTGTGATGTCAATTGTGAGTCCAGCCAGAGTGAATTACCTATTCACTCTGGCTGGTCTTGCAGGTATGCAATACTTAGGTTACGCGAAATGTTGAAAGTCAAAATTGTTGACTAATAACCAACACTGATAGATTATTATAGAATCGTTCCTTTTTGTATTGTTACAACGAGCTAATAATGTAATTATTTACCCAGCCCTGTCATCAAATTAACTTTGACAACTAAAAAAGTCACCGTAACCAAAGGGTTGTTGTCACAAGGGTGCATTATGCACGAGCCATAACCCAAAATTAAAAGTTTTCGATACATTGCGCTCTCACAATGAACCCGTTTTGCGCCGTTGACTAAATACTCCATATTAAGGTGTCGTTAGTCATAAGTTTTTCCCATCACTAGTCAAATAATCGTACTAACTTTAATATACAACTTTACATTTAAAGTAGTAGCTATAGGGTGTAAATTCGTTTATCACGGTATGATGATAATCTATTTCGGATTTGAATCTATGGCTGTAAAAATCTTTTTGCGCAAAGGGTTGGTGTGCCTATGTTGGCTACTCCATAAATTATGTCAACAACTGGACAAGCTTTGTTTTATATTCGTTTTGTTTTTAACTTTTTTGTGATCTGTAATGGGTTTTTTTCTATATCAAGTAACTATTAATACCAAAATCTCATAAAATTATCTGAACTATGTAAAAATGTTATCACCTCTACTCTATTTTTCATTTCCTTTATCAGATTGGGCTTATAATATGCGCAACGTTTTCATTACTATCACTTCACTAAATAGTCTTTTTCCATAACTTCACTCAATCCTTGCTCATCTCTTTTGTTTCAACAATCTACTTCTGGGCTGGTGCAGCGGCGGAAGTGGCAGAAAACCTCAAACGGACGAAATATGAATCTCTTGGCGAGCGATACATCTTTCTTCCGTTTGGGGTAGAAACCATGGGTCCGTGGGGTCCGTCCGCCCGCGGTTTCGTAAAGGAGCTGTCCAGACGCCTAATAGAAACTACAGGTGACCAAAGAGCTGGCTCTTACCTCGGCCAAAGACTAAGTTTGGCCATTCAACGAGGTAATGTCGCCAGCTTTTTGGGCACCTTACCCGCAGACAGCGCCTTAAACGCGGTTTTTTATTTATAAGTGTATTTTATAAGTTTAGATAGTTTTAGTTTTAAATAAGTACCTACTTAGTTTAGATTTAATTTAGTTTTTAGTATTTGTATTTTGTATTTAGTTATTAAATTTGTAGTTAGTTATTATACCTACTTCTTTCAATCTTTACTGTAAGTACCTACCGCAAATCACCTTATAAATTAAAAACTCAACATATTTTTAATGAAAACTGTAAACAATTTCCTCACATCTGAATTACTCACATTAGTACTGGATAAAATCAATATTTTTCGGTTTTTGTTTACATTTCTATTTGCAAGATATTTAGCCGAGTCATATTTGGCAGATTGCAAAACACTGTATTTTGTTCCCCCAGCATCATTCATAAAATAATAGTGGTCGTCATCAAAAGGGACGTTTAACAAATGATACTACGTACTCCTATTGTTAAACCTTTTGTTATTTTGCTCGTAGTTTTCATCTACCGAAACACAAACGCCATAAAATCTGAAAACGCTACAATCAATTCTCATTCTTACGACTTTGATTTGATGGTTTTGTTTTCCACGCAGTTAACATGTTGGTCTTTATGTTTTATTTTCACATGATTTGCAATGTGTACGGCTAATAAGTCACATGTGTATAATTATTATTTTATTGGTCGCCATTCGAATGCAAGTCATGTACGTGTGTTTGGGTGCCTTGTCTTTAGCTTTTTTGGTTTCGCTGTTACTTTTCATCGCTGTCTCATTGTCTACGTCGAGCGTAGGACGCATTATGTTCTCAGTTTTGATTTGTGATGGCTGGTTTATGTTTACAATTAAATTTACACCTTATCTTATAACCATTAAGGGCTTTTCTGTAAGCATTGTTGGGAATATTTCATTGTGTTTCGACCGAGACGTCAAGCGTTGTAAGGCAATAATTATCATAATCGTGTCAAGTTTATGGTTATTTTTGGTTGTTGGTGAATCAAATTTTATCGCAACGCAACCCATCTCAGGCTTCATTGATAAAATAACTCCCTAATACAGCCCTATTTACTGTTGTATATTGGAATATCGAGAAGTTGTTGCTTTTAAAATAATAATCTCGACTTACTGCATTAATTCAGAGCTGAAAACGAATTCTCATATTATCTGTTTGTCTTAGAACAATCTATAAAATAAAGCTGTAACGCACAACAAAGTACGTCGCAGTTTTACGGCTACAATGAACGTTTACTATCATACCATTCACATCAGCAACATCCGCCGGACGACGTCCACTGCGGATCACAGGTCTCCTCCATAAAACGCCACGTTGGACGGTTATCATGCACGGAGAAGGAGGATTGCCATAATCAGTCAGCACGTGGCAGGTGGCTTGGTGATGCAGTTTTTAATGTACCGAGGCGAATGCCGCTGCATTCTGAATTCTCTCTGGATATTCCTATTTTCACACCGCCGGGACCGCACGGCAATGGACCATAATCATACAATAATCCATCTAACAGTCGCAGCAGCGATTAATGAAATGTCACCAACGTCAGTGTTTTATGTCGTGCTTTAGGGAGCGCATTCGCAAACGCGGGCTCGGCAGTTAGTCGTCGATACCATCGACACGTGCCTCGGTCATTGTGGGACGATGTTCTCGCGCTGCTGGTAGTTCAGCAGACCACGACAGATTTCATTACGACAAGTTAAAATATATATATATATATATATATTTGTGGACATTTCACACAGCGCCATCTAGCCCCAAACTAAGCATAGGTTGTACTATGGGAACCAGATAACTAATATAAAACTTTTAGTTTAGTTACGTTTAGTTGTTGAAAATGATGGTCATTTTGGCTGTACTTTTCAACACCATTCATCCGGCATTAAGACTAGTTCACGGCTTTATACGTGATGGATGAGTAAATTCGCCTTGATCAAGATACACAATAATTATTTCCCGAGCACAAACACTGATGACTTAGCTGGATGCATTTTATGTCATCTGCGCAGGGAAACCATACGGTTTTTATTCTAAAAAGTGACATGCACGTTAAATTCTATGAAAGACGTTTCTATCAGGATGAAATTGTAATATTTTTTGATGTTTTGTGTGTTTATAAACCTACGTTACCTGGTGAGTGAATTAAATATTAAACAGTACTTTACACTGTTTAGAGAATTTAGTAGGTAGCAATAGTAGAGTTCGTTTACAGTGTTTTTTTCTCATAATATCACAAGTGTTTGCGTCTGCTTGCGTTCACTCTAATTCACAAGCCTTAATAATTCTTACACACCAAATATTTAATTGCCTCGATTTAACGGAGAGATCTTTGATGGCGTAGTTAGGTACTCAAGCAAATTTAAATATTTAGAATATAACATGTTATCATCCAACTTGAAGAGACAGTGATCTGAAACCAGTCGTTTCGTAACTAAGCCCGTCCCTGGCTCCCACACTATACGAGCGCCACAGCTCCCAGGGTTGGCACGTGCTGTTCATTATTTTCGCGCCGAAATGCGCCAACAATGTATTGTTAGGAGATTAGGCGCGAGGAGGTGTTCGCTGCGTTTTGTTTTCTGTGGGATACGCGATGGTGATTTTTTGCGTTTTGTTGTACGTTCACACGTCTGGTATTGTCTATGGATGAGAATATTGAGCTGAGTTAACATTGTCTGTGGGTGAGCTGAAATTGGTTGCTTATTTTTTCCTTAATATTTGTTGGAAATCCACCAACCCGCACTTGGCCAGCGTGTTGGGCTATGGCCTACATTCCCTCCCTGTGAGAAAACGCTCAGTATCCCAACAGTGGAATCGTATTGGATTTGATTTTGTTTCCATCTCTGGATGCGGGCCCGATAGCTCAGTTGTTAGTAGCCCTGCCTTCTGAGCTGAGGGCTGCGGGTTCGATTCCTACCCGGGACAAACAATTGTGTGATGAACATAGATGTTTGTTCTGCGTCTGGGTGTTATATTGTATTCTATGTATGTATTTAACAAACAAAAAGTATCTAAGTATTATATCAGTTATCTGGTTCCCATAGTACAAGCTTTGCTTAGTTTGGGGCTAGATGGCGTTTTGTGAAATGTCTACTTATATTTATTATTATTTATTTATTATTATTATTTATTTCCACCAAGCCCAATATCACGTGACCTGCGCAGTGCGCACCTCCATAAACACATAGTGCTATCTCACCAGGGTTTATCTTGTCACCGCGTACTACATTTCATAATCCTTTGACTTTCATAAGTTGAATAGTCAAAGATATAAACTCAATCTACAAGACTAAAACAAATGACAGTAAATTATTCACTTTTAAAAAAAGAATCTAAAACATTATTGAACATCCTTTGCTGCCAACCCTCCAGCACGCAACACCACCGTCCGCGCGCGTATCAATAGCGGGCTTGTTTTACCCGCGCGTCCTTTATTAGTTACCCCATACGAAAATATTGAAACGCACCACCATTACACTATTGTAACGGTGCTGGTGGGCGGGACCGGCCATATTTATTATTTTTGTCACCATTTCGCCATTGTGCGCGGGATTATAGCCGCATTTAGATGAAATTGGGGATAACGCACGCTAATCTCCGATCAAGCTATCGATTTTATGGTGTGACGCTAGTTTTTGTGATTTGTGCAAGTTTGTTGTTGTTTTACAATTATTTTAGTAACCAAAAGAATTGTTAAATAAAAAAAGATCTAAAGATTTTGGTGAAAGTATTGTTTTTAAATACTTCCAGTACATAATATTAAGTAAATAATAATTAATAGTATGACATCATCATCTTTAAACGTATTTATAAAAATGTCTACCGATATGAATTATCGTTATAAATAACATAATTTTACAATCTAGTGCCTGCGATTATGTGGTAAGCAATAAACAATCGCCGTAAAGTCGCGCACCAGTCGCCCACGCATCTTAGAATGCAAAATGGTCTTGTAGATCTTTTGAGGTTCTGTTTTATTTAATTTATGTTTTAATTTGAAGTAATTTTAGATTGGAAGACGCGCAGTAGTCAACACGGACTACTAAAAGACTATAAAGCCTGGCTGCCTGTCAATCTGCCTGGAGGACAAGACCGTGGAGCATGTGATGTTTGACTTCGAGGCCACGGAAGAGATAAGACTTAAAACCGGAATGCGTGAACAAGCGTATAAACTTAGTACTCATCGTTGTCACCATCTGTGTGTTGTCTACTTTTAGTGTTTATTTTGAACAGTGAACAGTCTTCCGGTTGATGGTGATGACGATGACGAGCCAATTTTGCTGAAATATAAAATCCTTTAGCAAACATGCTGTTTTACATATTAGTTATTTTCTATATTGACCATCATCAGCCTGAAGACATCCACTTCTGTATATAGGCCTCCCCATAGAGCGGCTGCTTGCCTCTATATTATAATAAAATAAAAATAAAAACGAAGTGTTTTAATAAAAGTCGTGCACTTCTCGTGTTCACATATTGGTATAAATAGGCATAAAAATGAGCATCGAAAAAAATAAACATCTGAATCTGCTAAAAATACTAAACTCTGCAAATAATTAAAATTCAATCCCGATCTTCTAAAATTGAAAATGGGCATATCTGGCAAGTTATCCGTTTAGTTCCAGCGCTGCCTCTGTCGGCCATGTTTGGCAGCCGTGCGGTCACGTATAACATTAGCACTACACTAGACTAACCCTCCGGCGTCCGGGATGGTCCAAATGACCCGCTTGATTTACTTTAACTGATTGCCAACTCCTTTAATGTCTTGGGTCCTATTTGACTGTCGAATTAGTCTTGTGAGTTTTGAAAGTTTGAAAGTGATCACAAGTAAATTGACTAGCTACGTAAAAACTAATTTATGATTATCACCTAATTAATTTAGATTGGTATAAATTGTTGTCCAATTTTTATAGTTACAAACCTATAAAGCAAATGTAGGTACTCCACAGATTGAAGATCATTATATCTAAATCACATGTTATTATTAACATCGCCTAATTTTTTTTTTCTATGTATAGACTATACAACTGTACTCAAAACTTCATGCACAGATTTCCGTGCCAATATTCTAAGCTAGAGTGAAGATAACGATAGATTCAAGCGTTCGAGTCCTCTTGTTCAGTTGGGTTATGAATAAGAAACGAGTTCTGACTACCTCAACACTTGCTGAATAAATCTTCACCTCGAATGCTTTGTAAACTATATGAGCTACATGTACTAATTATTGACAAAAAAAAAACATTTTTCAAAAGGATTAAGTTAATTATGTCCTACAAAATACTTGACGAAACTCAGTTTGACAGTATTTCAAAGTAAAACCTCGGCTTACTGAAAAAGACGTAAATAGAGGAATGCATAGTTTCAAAATTTTGAGCAATCACACTAATGTTCTTAAAATTGTCTAAAATCTAAATTATAAGAACCTTCAAATAATAAACAGCAAACCTCTAAACACCGCAACTTTCACAATTTCTATATCCTCTTACAGAATCCACGTTATAAAAATCATTACTTCCTCGGATTGTTTTGAAAAAGGCCGGTGCCCGAGGGCCGGGGGAGGGGCAGCAATCAATACAGGGCCGCACTCGGCCAGAATACTAAACAGGTGCCGGCAGGCTGCGTCTGCTGTGCTGCCGTGCAGCGCCCAATCCACCTCATAACCTTATTTATGTTTATCAGTTTTATTTTCTGTACGGTGGACGGATAGAGTTAGAATTTTAAAGCTTTGAATTAAATAGTAAAATGATGGCACTTTTTAAATATGCGGAGTTTTGATTCCCTAGGGTTTCTCCAGTTTTTGAGCTGAGCTGAACAAAACTTATAGCTTAAATATTCAATAAATGATACCTGAGATGCGGTTGACTCACCATCGTTGTTTGACACGCAACGTGTTCAGGAATTAGAACGTGCTTGGTCTCAGTCAAGTTATAATTAATAAAAACACTACAGTTAATAAATCATCTCTTTATATAATTACCTCAGCATAGTCACTTAAATATCTGAATGTGAGAAATTCTATAACTCACAAAAGTGATAGCATTGACCATTTAGATAAGCATAAACTAAAACATTTAATAAACGACCGTCACTTACAATCACATATAACATTTTATCTCTCTCCCAGGAGACATGGAGAAAATTAAAACAGATGATCTGCCGTAGCCATTGCAAAGCCATAATTAAAAAGATAAGGAATATTTTCCTCACCATGGAAAACCCTTCTGTACTAGCGAAGCTGGGGAACGGTTACCGGTTAAGGCCCCTCAGGGAGCACACACAGATCGGCTGCCTGCTGATTAAGTAAACTAAGATAGGTTCGGCAATATAGCGTAACGTCGAAAGTCAACAAGGGCAAAACGATAAGTTGATTTGGTATCCTCAAGGGTTGAAATAGTTACTGTTTGAGATGATTGGATTGCTTCAGATGAGATCCGTGTTGTTTGTCTGCTTGCTGTTTGCTTGAACGGGTTGTAGAGATGGCGCACTTTTCAATTTTACGGAATGATCGTTCATTGGATGCATGTTTGAAGAGTTTGCAAAATTTTAAACCATTTTCTATTTCATTATTAGACCAATTTGAATACCAATGCGTTGATCCCAAGATGTTTCAATGATCATAAAATTATAACTATTGGTTTGGGTATACACAGTAAACACCAAGCACCGCCGATAGTTAGCCTTTAAATTATCAGAAATTGAAGGCAGTCCAGTGAAGATTTAAGAAGCCATATTATAATAATTGCCATTGATTTTGCGGTCCTTTGATATTTTGATTTTCACAGTGGTTTCATCAATATTTAGAATTTTAGACGGACATATGTATATAATTGTCGATTTCAATTTTTCTAGTACATTCCGTTTTGCAACATCACATATTTTACTCCCCACATCGCACGTCATACAAACCCTCAAATCTGGTGTCAAACTACATCCCATCTGTCACTGCTCGGGCCGCTATAAAAACTTAATAAGCGATCCGTCACCATAAAATAACCATTAAAAAGCCGTCGGACGCTTTTAAAAATGCATCAAGAAATGAAATCGGTAGTTAATTACCAAGAGACTTCGCGGATCGGATTTCAGAAGGGCGACTAGGGAGAGTTCGCTTTGACGCGAATTCCCCCACATCACTCCAGATCATCAAAAACGCAATGCAAACACTCAAAGCGATAAATAGAGGTCGATATGTATGCAAATATTTAGTATGAACATAACAGGTAGGCATGTAGTGAAGCCGGGAGCGGGGTCGAGTGGAGCGTTCACGAATGAACGCTTGAGTGACTCCTAACGAATGATTCGGTCGCCCTCTCTGTTTGTTCGTACCTAGCGTAGGTATTTACCGCGGGTGTGCATCCCAATTTGAAATTTGCACGTCTCGGATCTACGAGGCCCCGCCGCGGTCCAATCGGCGCGAGGGAGTGACAGAGTGTTAATTACGTTCTTGTCGACGCACTGAGTTATGTTATGATTCACGTTTCGTTTTATCTTTCAGTGGTGTCGTATGTACTGAAGTTCTGGAATCTACGTTCAGTAGATTTTTTCCCGTTGGAGATATCACTGAAAATATAATAAAATCAGCTATTTTCAAAAGCATCTTAAGTATCTATTTTGAAGAATAAGTTCTAATCTACGCTGAAAACCAGCTTTTCTATGCTGTTTTTCTACAACTGACAGCTTAGCCGAGATCGTTTCTATTTTCTTTTTTGTTATTTTTATATATTTAATAATATGTATAGGCAACCCGTTTATTATTATTTTCTTATTTGATCTCGAATCAAATGTGGTTATGCATAAACCTACAAAATATCTTTTGATTTGTCAGTTCACATCACAAAACTATTCCATCACTGCTCTAACCAAAACAGAGAGATAATCGAATATGCATCTCATTATCGGTCGTTTTAAATTATTCGAACTAAATTATATCCCTTTGCATTGACAAATAGCACCCTGGCAACTTCCTTGTTAGCGGATCACTATGTTGGGGACATGCACTTGCAGGTCCATAAAGTTCTAACTAAAAATCTATTGGTATGGCACAAAAGACCCAAATTTGACTATGTTAGGGTTGAGTTTGTTTCGCACAGGATCTAGTGCGACAGTATCGCGTTGTAAAAGTGTGTGCTGTGGTAGACCCAAATGAAGCTTGTTTTTAGTGAAAGGCGTCAGCTTGTGTGATAGGATTTGTGTATGGAAGTATGAACTAATCTCCCTCCTGATAACTCAATAACGTCGCATAATGAGAGGACGGCCTTTGATGCCGCCGCGGCTCGGGGAGGCGACGAAATCCTAATTGCAGATAAAAAGATAACTTCACGAGGGATGTTGCTGTTGCCAATATTTATTGAGGATTATTTTGTGCATTTTGTGCAATGCTGTGTCATATTTAACTTGTTGATGGATTTTGCCTTTCAGCGGCTAATAAAATGTACCAGATTCCAATGACGTGATTTATAATAACTAGTAATAATTATAATTATCAAAGCCAGTTTTCTCCAATAGTGTAAACATTAAGTGCTAAGCACGTTGGACTGTAGGCTTTGGTCTAGGTAAGTTATTAAAATATCCAAATAAAAGATTTTTTAGGTACGGTTGTTTATTACACTACCATTACATTACATTATGTCTTACATTTTTGGCGAGATGTTGAAAGGTTGTGATTAATTAATGTAAATGGTATGTATTTGCCGTGTTAATTAATTAATTAATTAAATTAAATAAATTACGTTACCATTACACTTTTAAATTCAATTTTACATTGTTTGTAATTCTATCAACGTGAACTTTTAACCATAGGTTCAAAAACTCCTAATCTATAAATCCCCACCAAAATCTCCAATAGTGGGCATTATTAGAATAACAGAAAAAGTGTCCATAGCCCCCCATAAAAGCTTCAGTCTCCTAGCACGATCGGTAGAGATTTCTGGACAAAAATTCCAAAAATCCCCTCCATATTAGTGGGGCTTTTTGGAACATTGGTAAAATTCTTATCAGCTCTTTATATCTATATACACGTCACGTATAAATCTCTATCTATAGTAGGGTCTATCCATCTGTCCGGCTGTTTGTCAGCACTGCACTGCATACTGCACCGCACCGCCATGCCATCTCGTGGGGTTCGCGACAAATTGCAAAATTAAAACTCCCATGGTAATACAGCTCTGTGCACCGCAGGGGTAGGTGTGAAAGATTAATATTCAAAGTTTTACAAGTGTTAAGTTACAGAGGCGCTTAAAATCAAATCAGGAATTTGATTGAACTGCAGCATTAAATAGTTTCAGTTTAGTTATAATACGTCCACAAAATGTATAAAATAAGTGTTTTTAAAGTCGAGTCGGTGAGTCTTGATACTTACATAATAGATAATAAGCTTCGATTAAATACTTAATCTACCCGTTAGTTTTATCCTACCGAATGTTCATAGAATCGTTTTCAAGAAAAATCTGAAAGTATACTAGTATTTTTTACTTTCTCTCCTTCTTTCTTTACTTTTTCTCTTCTTTTTTTATTCTTCTTTTACGTCCTTCATTCCTCAGATTTCAACATTGTCACAAAACATACAATTTTCCCTATATCGAAGCCATCTTTACACCATTAATCAGAGATCTGGCGGCTTTCGAGTGAAAAAAACAACTGCCAAAGAAACTCTGGAAGAGCCTATAAGGCCTAAGCGATACTCAATACACATTAAAAGCGCTCGATGAATGCAAACGTATTTTTAGAATACAAAAAAAATATCAAAATAGAGACAGCACAAGGAATAACATTTTTTACAAATATTTTTTAATATATATATTTTTATTTATTTTATTTAAAGGAAAGGAAAACAGTCAATTTTTCCTTTAAGTTAAAATAACTAATTCTTGATGCTAAGCAGACAATGGCTGTCTGTCGCCTAGTATACAGTCCAATTGTTTTTTTTGTTATATAGTACGTAGCATTTAGTAGTAAGTAGTTGGTGTTAGATTAAAGAATAAAGTCCCTTTGGCCGTAAATAATTTTCTTGTCCTACCTATAACATTATTTTTTACATTAAAAAGTTTAGTTATTTGAGAAAAAACTAATGGTTTCCTGGGAATCAAGTCAAGAGGGCAAACTCCACGCTGTCCTCACCATCACCCACAGTATCTGATAAACTTGCCCACTAGTAACAGACCCCACACAAGAATGCTTGAGATTCGGGACGGTAATAAAACACACGGTCGGGTAAAAAAACTGGTGCTTCCAGTGAAACGAACGGCCGGAACTGACGTCGTTTGCTTCGGTAGCGCTTCTGTTGAGAGGTTTGGCGGGAAAGTTGAAGATGTTGCTGCTTCTATGGGCCTTTTTAATGGTCTAGTTACAATACGGTACACAGATTATTTTGAAAAAGCAAGTGGCTTCTACACTTCTGAATAGTAGACAATTTTTTTTGTAATATTGCTCTTTGACTCTACATCATTAAGGCTGCACTTAAATTTTCCAGTTATTATATAAGCAGTCTTATTTTTTGAACATACCTAATCAAATGTCAGGAGCTTTCAATATTTAGTACAGCCAAAGAAAGACATCTGGGTGCAGACTGGCCTATGTATGTAGTGCCAAATATTGTTTATATTTTAAACATCAAGGTTAAACCCACACCCTCAAACCCCTGTAAGATGTGGAATGAGCTTCCATCAGCGGTCTTTTCCCAGAGCTACAACATGCAACAATTTAAAAGGAGGGTCAAAAGAGTATTATCACAGGGTAAGCAACGCATCAGTGGCACGTCTAGTGTTACAGATGTCCATAGGCTACGGTGACTTCTTCCCATCAGGAGGGCCGTATGCTTGTTTGCTACCTATACCATAAAAAAAAAACTTAATCAAAGTTTTTTTAAGACACAGTGCCGAAAACAGAGCTTGTTCTACAAAAGTCAATGAATGTAAAATACAATTAGGATAATAAATAAAATATAAATTATATTAACCACAAATCTTTAGTATCTTTTACAATAAGTAATTTACAATTTATTTTACAACCTATTAAAATTATTGCGTTAATAAACAGTGAGTAACAATAATAATAAAACTAATAAAGTAAGTAGAATTGTAACGTGAATCAAACAAAGTACATAATGAACTAGTGTGAAAGAACCTAAATAACTTGTGAACAAGAAGATTTTAATCGCTTATTAAACATTCATGAAGAAAACTAATTAATTCTTACTTTTATAGTAAATCACTCGCGTTATAATAAAATGTAATTACTCGAGACGTTAAAGAAAATTTCGGAAAAGTTTTGACATGTTTTTTCTTTTTCACTCTTACTGCTACGACTGAGTAAGAAGTAGCTATTGTTAATAACTGTTCAGCAGTGGACGTCTTCAGGCTGATGATGATAATGATGATGATGATGATGATGATGATTGATAACAATCAACGAGTTACGTCACGTAAGTGTATAATTTGATGAATTGTCGAAAGATGTCGTCTTTCCTTTAGTCATGAATGCTATATGCACCCCGTCTTTTCCCATTTAGATAAAACTCCATCCAAATTCTAAAAACTTCCTGGAAAAGATAGTTTAAAGACATAAAGGTCACTTTATATTTATTTAATAGTTCTTTTATATGATCTTTCTATTTTATTCAACAATGAAAAATTACGCTGCTAAAACAATGCGCAAACAAAATATCTAATCTCTGTTACTTGTCAATTATATCTCACCGTCCAAATCACCACCTACCCTCCGAATTAAAAAAGGAATCTGTACGGTCGCGTTTTGTTCCATACACGTTATCACACGTGTCTCCATCCGCAGTCCGAAAACGCGGAAAAACACGAATCCATGTTAATATTTGAGGTATTTTTATTTGAAATTTCCATTTACACGGCGTCCCCTAGCGGGGGGCCTCCCTCGATGCCCCCTCATACATATTCATCGGATGCAACCCCCGGATACTTTCTCTCTGTACGGATATTTGTACGAACTGTGAGCTGAAACCTCAGCACTAATGCTTTACTTTATGAATTGGATGAGTTATGGATTATTTGGTGTTTGCTGAGTGCCGTTTGATGAGCCTTTAATGTAGGTAAATATTAGAATTATTGAGCTAATCAATTCGGCTCGATAGGGCCTGAAAGTAAATGCTAAGGTAGTCCAAGACTTTTTAGGACCAAATAACTTCTCATACCTGAGTACATAGTACTTACTAGTACTTACATAGTACTCAATCAATCAACTGGGAGAATTATTTTTGTAAAGTGCTTATAGTTAGTATTATAAATTAGATATAAGTACTTTTATCCGGGGATTTCTTTAATAATAACTAACAAAGCAAATAACAGTTTTGTAAAAATAACAAAATACTGAAAAAATAATTAAAAATATTTTTTGAAATAAAATTAACAGCGGTTTTCATAAGGCAGATAATAATTAATTATTATTTTAATATCAAACTTAGTCATTCTAAAGTTATAAACTTTGAGATACCTATAATGTTATTGCACCTGGAACTAAGACGTAACACTTTATTACAGATGCAGGAGTGACCACCGGATGTGCGTCACACGCGCGCCGGCAGTGACGTCATACGGCCACGGACACCGGAAGCGGCAGTGGCGCCGCACGCCGGAACAGGAAGTCGCAACGCGCGATATCGTCTTGTCAGAGGTAAATGACCGATGGCTACAATATTTTTGTTGCCTCTATATTTTAAGAAATCATTATTACAATCTAAGTAGGTAAATAATATGAACCATGAAGTAAGTCCGGCTCTTCACAGATTAAATAAAATATTAGGTACCATGGTAAGTACACCATCTTTAAAAGTAATTAAAAATAAAAATTGTAGGTACGTGTCAACCACTAAACGAGATAAATCCCACGATACCAATACTTAAGGAAAATAAGTGGTGTTACAGTTTTATTTATATAAAAAAACTGCAATTTATCGTCGATATACGAGTATCACGTCCGATAGATAAGGTAACGTAATGTCCCAGTCGACAAGCGCTCGGCATCTCGCAAATATTTCACAAAAAACACCAACAAAAAGAAAATAAACGCGCGAACTTGTCATAAATATCCACCTCTAAATCCTTACGCAATAAAAGCCGATATCCCGACAAGACAAGGAAAATCTTCAACAATGGTACAAAATGAAAGCAAAACTTAGTGTAATTAATTTCGAGTACGTACTCAACGCTTTTGTAATAAATCGTTTCATCCTCGTATAAATTTTATCCGTCGAGACGCGTCTGCTGACCTGAACTTCAGTCCTTTCCCCTCTCGCTCACTCTCTTGCATCATTTGCATAATATCAGATCACCTGTCCCTTTCGGGAATTCACAAATGATTTCCAGTTTCCCGCTTTTCGTTAATCACGTGTCTTAACTACCCCGGCCGGGTTCAATCAAAACATAACCTTAGTGGAATAAATTACAGTCGAGATTTGAGCGGCGTTATTTCGCCAGGGGTGTTCAACCGTTAGGTAAAGTTTGTCGAAATAATTTCACTTAGATATCGAGTGAGAGCGAATAGCCGACGAGTTGTCGAGTCAGGACGAGATAAGAGGTAATAATTCTTAATCTCGGGGTAGGGAACTCGAGTAGAGACATTGTTTCTGAAGAACCATAATTTCATGGGAACGGAGCTGAAAGAAGTTCGGTAACTGTGTGAGTTGGAGACATAAATAATGTACACTTGTGGGTAAACTGCTCGAAGTATAAAGTGAAAAGAAGTTTCTGTAAGAAGTATTTCATAACTCGCACGATTCCTGCTTTGTCGGTTGGTTTTAGCTGCGTCTAAATTATTGGTAAGCTTTACAGAAGAAAAATATTGTCGACAGATGAAAGGAATATTAGATGTAGAATTATTTGAGGATAATATACTTTGAGGGGTATCTAACACCACTCTATTTGTATAGGTTCATATATTGGTACTTCTGTGCATTAGTAGGTTATCGTAGACTTATTCATCGTCACCACTTTACAGCTAGGCTAGCACTGGCGAATACAACCACGTGTCTTGGAGCTATCTTCTAAAAGACAGATAACCTCTACAGCTAAATGAAGCCGCAAGTAAGCCTTGTTTAGCCTTAATTATTAGGTATATGGGATGGGATAGGATGTGATTCTGCAAAGCCACATACCTATGTGATAGATGCTGAGAATTTGAAACGATCTTGCTGTAGAATCTTACTGTAGAATTCAATGAATCGCAAGCTCATCATTCTAGATTGTTGGGACTTAAGAATGTTCCCTAAATCATTATAGTCAATGCAGTTTCCTCTATTTAAACAATTCAAATTCAGTGTTGAAACAAAGATTGGTCACAAAAACAAAGGTGATTTTTGGTTATTTGAAAATTAAAGGATTCGATGTCATTAGTTTATTCATACCATTATTATATTGGGCATTATGTTACGTAGAGTTAAAATTCAAAAGCTTTTGTTAATGCTATACTTCGCTAAAGAGTGAAATGTATTCTTTATTCAGAAGTTTTAATGGAATTGTGTTGTACTTTTACAGTGTTTATATGTATCATCAGCTGAAACCACTTCAAAACATAGACCTTCCTACAGAATGCCGCTTTGAGTTGCTGCTTGGCTATTGCAACGGTTCCATTCCTAGTTGCCATTCGAGACTCTCGTTATCGGTTTTAAAAAAATTACCGCCAAATTCAATCATTTGGCTACTAGACTACGCTGATATCTCAGGATACGAGCGAGTCCTGTCGTTAGTTTGCCATCGACCCTCTGGTTGCTAAAATTTTTAGGAACTATATGTTTGTTACATTGCCTATATATGATAAGAAGTACTAGAAGGCAAAATAAACACAATTTTTTGCAAAAAATCTGAGAGTATTGCTGAGACTGCTATTGCACCTCATACATAGGTACTTCTAAAACACATAAAGGGAACAGTAAGTGGAGTGGAGACACATCTCCTGTTGAAGATGTTGATCAGATAGAGATGGATAAGTAAACGAGGACTCTCCCCTGAGACCGCCTCTACGCAACCCGGACGGAAAAGATGGAGTGGAGTCGCTCGCTAGTTCTACTTTTTTATTTTTATTAAAATACTTCCCAAATTATTTCAAAACTCCATGGATGCCGAATTGTAAGTTAGATAATTATTTCGTTTCTTTTCAAATTGATATTTCTTTTCCAATATTTCAAAACTTAAATGTGTCAGTCATTTCATTACATTTTGCTAAAACAAAATTGAAAATAAAAATCGTCAGAAAATAAAATTCAGTAAATGCATGATGTGATAAGTGATAACTGATAAAGTATTTTTCATTCAATGTTAAATGGTTTTGATACAACACAAAGGACTACCTTTTTCATTCCATATGAAACGCATGTAAAGAACTACAGCCTCCATCGGAAATGAAATTTCAAAAATTAATAATTTATTAAGACAGAAGCTACTCCACCCCGTCATAATTCCAAGAAACAACATCAAAGCCTCGCTACTAAATTAGACGTTTTGCAGATACTAAAAGATATTTAGCCCTTCACCCCCACCCACCCCCACCGGTTCAACCCTCAAACCCTGCGATAATGGCACACTATTTTAAAGGGTTGTTTACACCTCCCCAAGACGGTTAGCTTGGGTCGATGGTTCTTATTTATATAAAACGCTTTGAGCGAAAATTGAGGACCGTATCGCTTTTTTGGTAGATCGGAAAGTGAACATCGGGTAAAAAATTCGAGTACAAATTCTTACAGTAACAGTAAATAGGTCGAATTTTTTTTAACAGAGCTTATAATAAATAACGGATAAAATATGAAACATAAAAGTTTTCAGACTTGAAATTAGTCCAGGGGCCTATTTCGTAAAATATATTAGTCTAATATTTATATTTTCAGGCTTATATTTTTTTATTGAAACAGACCCAAGGATTATATTATATAGTATCAGAAAACTAAGTGGCTATTTAAGTACTGACACATGGAAAATACAGGAATACTGCCGTGAACATAAAAGATTTCATGTATCGAGAAAAACAACACGAATAACACAAAATGTTGGACACGTTCAACTGAAAATATATGTCGCGAGCCCAATGAAACAACATTCCAAATTAAAAACACATCAGCACCAAACATCAAACATCAAATATGCATCAAATATTCCTTTTGACAACTGCCCTCTTTGATCCGTCTTCCAAATTGGACCAATCACAGAAGGCCAGAGCCCTGTGATTGCTTGAGGGACCGTTAATTACCAGCTGACCTTTGGGTCCTTTGGCGAAGAAAGGCGTGTCTCACTTGGCGGACGCAGGCAAGTCTGTCAGACCCTTAGCACACCGCTGAGTGGCAATTTGCTGCATAGTTTCGAATGGGGTGTGGAATCTGGGATGTTAGTATGAGTATTTACGTTCCGTCGAGACGGAAATGTTAATTTAGCGAGGGTTTAAGATAATAAATTGAAGATAATCATTTAAGTGTTACGATAGTAAGAATCATTATGACGTTGTGGAAGCATAGCATAAAATGATCATCGCAACATCAGTTTTAATTAAATAAAATAGCTTTCAAATTCTTGCATAATAAGCTTTTCTAATGCATGCCATTGTGCTTTAGATTACAGCCAACATAATATAGTTATTTCAGTTTAGCCAATTATTATCATTTTTTATGTCTACATAATTATGCCTACTATTACGGAACTTCCTTGGCCTCCACTTTAAGTTCGTTTAACCATCCAACTCCTAGTAACCAGCTTTACCCAAAACTAGTTTTTCCCTATGAAGCTACAAAAATACTAATAGTATTCACCTTAAGGTCGTGTCCACACTAAGTGACGGTTAGATAAACGCTGCGGCAATCGAAGCCGCTGCCCTGATTGCGCGGGGAGTCCCTTGATTGCACGCTGACCTCAGTGTGAGCTGTCTTTAGGGACGCCTGCCGACAAAATGTATCTACTTTACGTGTTCGTAATCGTATTAGCATAAAACTTGTGATAGGATAAAGAAATGGCAGGTGCATGGAATTCTTCTGGAAAAGTTTTGGGCGGGTTCCACTTTGATTTTGTCTCAAAGGTAAATAGGTAATAGAAAATAACATAACAAGTATTTACGCTTTTTGCTTGTACACAAATAATTTGTCCTGTCGCGGGAATTGAACCCTCCGCCTCCGCGTCATGAGCCGACCTGCTCAACCCAACTGAAACCATTTATGGTTTCTTTTAACAGTTAAGAATTTCACCAAATTTAATGAAATTGTGTCTTATATTCTGAACATTACGTGAGTTTTGAATGTTTGACTTGGTCGACGCGTATAACCAACCCTGTCTTAAACCTTCGTTTCTTACGTGATAAGCGCAAGTATTCAGAATGATCTGCGATCTTCGTCCCACAGTAGGGTCTCGTAGACGAGCTCGCAGTCACAAGCATGAAGCACATGAGTAACCAATGGAAAACTAATAGACAGCGTGATTCTCGTGTAAATACTAATAGTTAACAAATAAATGTGTTGCCACGATTGGTCGACGTACTGCTGCGATTGACTGTCACAAATGGCACAACATCGTCATCAGTCCAAAGATGTGCTCGAGACGTCTGAGCGCCTCTTTGAGTAGCTGCTTGATTCCTCCACCCATCGGCTCCTCGTTGTTTTGACCAGCTTATTGGTTCACCTAGTGGGGGGGCCAGCCTACGCTACGGCTTAGCTAAGGTTCGTAATCGCCACTCAAGAACCTTTCTTCTCCATCGGTTGTAGGTTATCTACTTGTAAAAGTTACTTGAATGAATAAACACTAAAAATAGCGTGTTTTTTAGTGGCAAAGGGGAAACTGCAATAGTAGTCCAGCTTGATAGCCTTCGGTTACAAACATCTCGTGTCTCGGTGATCTCTCGCGACAGGTTGTGTTAGTTATACTTATTTACTCTCTGGTTATACTCCGGCTATACCATTAAGCAGAGCTCGCGTGCCCTCACACCTTTATACAGAGTGATATAAATTAGTGGGAATTTATTCCAAAATTGATTATGTCTCTCCGGGACAGAGGAGTTTAAAAGTCCACGACATAATACTTCGGCAGTCTTAGTTTTTGCTATGTGTTAAACGTTTTTTGTTGAATCATCATCATCATCAATATCAGCATGAAGACACCATGAACATAAGTTTCCTTCATAGCGCGTTTAGCGCGTTACTTTGAACGGCCGCTTGCCTCTGGCGTCCTAAAGTTGAATGTAAATTAGATAAAAAGGGAAGCCGCAATATCCATAGTAATGATTCATCATGTTAAATTCTTTGCTTTATGTTACAAGCCCCTGGTAGAACCTAGGCAAGAGTTGTATCGATTATCTGAAAATATTTATGCGCTAAAGAGTACATACGTTAAGCATGGCAACACTTAATCAGGAACTGATAAAGTTGCTGACTTCTACTCATCGAGATCCCGGTTCTGATCATCATCATCCAAAATATGCAAGGTTTTAATGATAGCCGACGTCCGGCAAGAGATGGCACCATAAAAAGAAGAAGACTGCTACTATTCACTCATATGCCATTTACCTCGCTATTGAATTTATGAATGTTAATACTATAAAATTTTCTGACCCTTCTAGTCTAGATCCTCCTGTAGACACACAAGACGTAGACGGACAGCTGATGGGTGAGATCAATCCTGCAGCGGACGGGCCCGTGTCCTCCCACAACAGTCCATTTATTTTTATTTATTTTCGATACGACTCAATAAATTCCGAGCTCCCGATTGTTCGATTCACTGAAAAAACCGAGACAATGTCTCGCGGACTCGTTTGCTTCGATTTACTTTGCGAAGGGTTATCGCCTGTCATACTAAGTTAGGATTTACTTTTTGTTAAATTGGTATAAAGTCTCAAGGTTTTGATAACGGAAATCATTGAACGAAGTAGTAGTCTCTCGAGTATAACTAACTAAAATACATATTTATTAATTTTTATAGTGGAAAGATAGAATCGTTTTGCATCGTAATTAAGTTATTACCTTACTTTTCTCAAGACTAGACGACATGTACAAACACATTGCAAGAATTTTTTTTTATGTGAATGAATGACGTGACGTGCTAGTCGTTCACCTGATGTTAAGCGACACGGCCGCCCATAACAGTTGCAGTGTCACTTGAAACTTTAAAATAATAAAGTTTTGCGTGACATTGCACTGCGCACGTCATCCTGCGAGACATCACACAGTCTAGTAATCAGATTACTACACTGTGTAATCAGGTCATAAAGTCTCATTTGCCCAGTAATTTCACTAGCTACAATTCCCTTCAAACCGGAACACAGTAGTGTTTGCACACTACTGCTTGGCGGCAGAATAACTGGCAGAGTGGTGGTACCTACCTAGACGAACTTTGCAGAAAAGTCCTACCACGTAGTAGAGTCGTATGGATTTACCTAAAATTAATGTTCAACTCATACGGTAGATACAACTCATTAGCACTAATTATGCATAGAACAGTTTTGATGTTTTCTTCGATGGTCCATCCACACATCGAATCGATCCACGAATCTTGTACAAGAGGCAGCACCTGGTAAAGTAACCTTAATTAAAATAGCCGCATTTAACTCTAACAAAACAATCTCGGAACACCCAATCTCGCCCTAACGCGGACCTAACACATCTAATTAACGAAAATAATATAATTAATTGAAATTCTCGAGATTGCGACAAGGACGCTAAAAGCAAGTCTGTGTTCAGGGCGCCATCGCCAGTGGCTGTAGGGCTGTGATAAACGCTGCGCCCGCGCATGTTTCGCGTTAATTAGGCCGGCGACACGCGGCGCGCGGCTTCACACTCGTACCACCTAAAAAGGAGTTATTACAGAAGCCTTTGCTCACTTTATATTGTTTACATAGCTAAAAGAAACCAGCTGAGGTTTTTATTTTGAAATTAAACAGCTTGGAACTGTTTATATGGGCACAACAGGAACGGTAGAGTTAAAAAACTGGCAGTTACGTATTCAGAAATGGATTATAAAGTTCACGAAATGACAGGGACGGAAACCATTAGCGAGTAAGGATGGTATACAAATAGATTACATCATTGTTACGGTATAGTGGGAAGATTAAGGAACCACGACATGCAGCAATACGACAAAAAATAACTTTCTGTATCTTACAATTTTTTTATAACGGGTTTATTTATATTGATACCCTCATCCTCATTAAAAGGTGCGTTAACAAACATTTTAATGAGAAATTGCTGTAAACAAAAAGTAGCGTTATAGAAATAAAACAAATTAATTTTTCACATCCGCCGTTTCAATCATTCCAAGTTTAATTGGCATGGGTGGTAGGGATGGGAAACAGCCGGTCCTTACCAAGAACCGACTTGAAAAAGTGAGATTAAACACCGGCCTTCTAATATCAAGGAGAAGAGCAAAGTATTTTTTATAATAACTTAAATAGAATTTTCAACCAAACATCATAGAATGCAAAAATCAATTCAAATAATGAGATTTAGATAGTACCTTACTATTCATCGTACTTACTCATTGTCATTAACCCAAAATGTTCCCATAGATGGGACACGAGCCTTCTCTCACTGTGTAAGCCAAGTGCGGGTTGGTGGATAACACATGTTCTCGAATTTGGTGATTCTTAAATAATTTCTGTTCCCTCACAACATTTTCGTTCTCTGTAGTAAGAGCGAGTGCTGATTCCAAGAATAACTTGAGTCTTGACTCTTTTTTTTCTCTAGTCTTGAACTGTGTCACTTAGTCTTGTCGTTACACGGTGTAGGTGAACCGAATGACCATAGTTTCTCTTTTCATTCATCACGTGTTGATAATTAAAAACACATCCAAAGATCATATCACCGGTTACATAACACGCAAAGAATCGCGACTTACTCAAAACAAAAACTTGACGTGCCATTGGGAGAAATAAAAGTACAAAAAAACCGTTCGCAAATACACAATACCATGGAGTCTTCGGCCGTATTACTTCATTCCATCGGCTACTGTATGGCAGCAATGCGAGCAAAAACAATATGGAGGATGCAATGCGGCCAACGGTAGCGAAATAATAAGATCGCACAACAAAATAAAGAATTGTTCGAGACAAAAGGAAGGTTCGCGAAATAAGGCGAAAAGGTATAAGGAGTGACGCGGTGTGGGTCCGCGCTCATTGTCTTTTAGTTTTGAGGAGTAGGTTGTAGTGGAGGTGGTAGTTTTGGGGTAGGGACATTACAACTGAACTTTCTTCTTTTTGTCCTGAAGAAGGTAGGTAGAGCACCAAGCGGCACCACAAAACCGTCTTTATCAAATCAACCTAAGAATAAAATTATTGCCGCGGCGCATAACGTGGTTGGCACGGATGATTTTGATACATTTAAACATTTTTATACCTTGTATGTACTAATTAAAAACAGTACTCCATTATTCAAATAAAATTTAGTATTGTAGCATTGAATTAAGTAAGTTATTCCATTTTTTGGAGTTATTATTATTACCAAACCAAAGTGTTAGAATTCAAAAATTTTGGTCCACACGTGACCGGTATCAGGAGTAGGTACCTAGTTTCAAAGGATGCTAATGAATTCAATTACACCCAGTATATTTTTGGTATGTAAGTTTCCCATACTTCATAGATTAATGCGTAATGATACCTATATTGAACTAAGTGGTATTCATATCATGCCTTAGTGTGCCTTACTCCCTCCTGGCATCTTCTCGGGTCAGACCACTTTTGTCCCCAAAATTATATTTTTCCACCTACGTTCCATAGGTTAGTAAACCGCAACTATCACGTGGGTGACCGTGAAAGATGAATCATTCAATATCATTGTCCCCCAAAAGGCGAGGAACACCTAAAGCCAACCCATGCCCAGTTTTGCATGACAATGAGTTAGTGGCTAAAAGTGGCCAAAAGTAGCCATGTTTGGAGCGTTGGCAACAATCACTAGCCCTTTTTTAAAGGGGCTCTCTATAAATGATTGATTTATTGCCACGACGATATAGCTTTGATGAATGAACTTGCGTAAATGCATGGGTAATAAATTATGATTATTATTACTTGTGATTTTATGACTATTTGCCGGGTACGCTGCACTATATAAAATCTGTATAAAGTAGTAGAATAGAATCAAAAATTTCAGTTTTCAGAAATTTTGACGGACTGTAATTCTGTCTGTTTGTATGGCAAAATATCAAAATATCAAAACTGCTTTTATTAACTAAGCTTCTATGGGCAACGGAAGGGTTGAATAACGAATATCATGTAGTATAAAGGAATGGGAAGAAGTAAGGACTGAGGAAAGGGGGAGCAAAGAGAAGAGATAAAGTGAGACCTCATCTTCATATCTTCTCTTTGAAAAAAATATAAATGCATAGAGTGGGAAGAAGTACATAAAATATAAAGGAGTGAAATTACTAAACACGGGTTAGCTAGTATTAAAATGAATCTATAATTAATGAATTAGAATAGTTACATGTATAGTCTGTTAAGTGTCACATCCACCCATATTCCTGGTTCTATCAGTCCAACAGATCCGGTTAAGAGCTGGCATCGAACTGGTCGCGTACATCACAGCGTACAGCACAGCCTCTGACAATAATGATCTTCATTCTCTTCGCTGTACATCTATAAAAAAGTTTACCTATTAAACAGTCCAGGATTTTATGTGTCTTTATGAAAAATAAATAAAATAATACTTATAATATTTTAGGCAATTTTTTTGATGCTTTTGTGATACTCCAATACCGAATATACTCCCTACCGTCATCACAGTTCTTTTTTGGGAATACCACCACACATTGCAAGTTAATCAATATTTTGTCTGCAAATCAGTTTCGACAAAAAACCATCACATTTAATTACGTGTCTGCCTATTCTACCGCATCTAGGTACGGTCGAAATTGCCGAATTAAATTATGAGCTTTTTTAAGTCTTACCTCTGCGCAGAAACTGTTTCTTGTGGATTTTTTTTTATCTCTCATCTGCTTTATACAAAAAAATTCAAGGTTGTAACTATATAGTAATAAAGCTTGAAGCGATTATTTTTTTATCTGTAAAACGCATACTGTCGAGTTATTCAAAATAGGCTAAAGACGTAAACGCATCAGGTGTGATGTAAAACACAGTTACGGCCGCAGCCGCACCGCACCTGCCGCGTCACGTCGCTCGGCCGCACTCGGATCCGGCGCGGATTTTACATTACAATTGTCGCGCACCCTGCGAGACAGAATATGATAAATCTGATGAAGTCTGTACTGTTACGCTCGAAACTCAATTCTAGATAAAATTATTTCATTTTGACTTTGTAGGTGGGGTCATCTTAATGTGGACGACACAACTTGGTTAACTCGCGGGCAACCGTTGCAAGAGGCAAGCAGCCAGTCAAGATGGTTCTCCATGAGAAAGGGCCGTGTTCAATACCTACCTATTAAACGTCTTCCAACATCTTCTGGAAGACGTTGATAGATAATGATGATTTTTGACAATAGCAGGTCAAGTTTTAGTGGTTGTGGGCTCTGAAAGATCTACCTTATAGCATTGAACATCACGTGACTGCTCTGCATAACGAACAACTTGTTTGACGATCATAATTTTGTAACGAGTGTCTTGCAGTGAGCTACAACGTTATTATGAAACTAGAGGTAGCTATAGTTTGGAAGATATGCTGTTTACAGTATCTGACGAGTAACCAAGACAAATTATAGAATTTTGTTTAATTTCTAAAGTAGTTTGTAACTCTTTTCTATCTACATATGTGGAGGTTGGGTGTTTTCTAATGCTCGTCAAGCCAGCTCATCTCCCACAACTTAAGAATTGGTCGTTTCTATGCGTCGTCACTTTCCATCAGGTGAGGCAGTGGTCAAATGCTTTGCCTATAAAGAATAAAAAATACCTCTATTGTGATATACCTATCCTATACCAGCCGTTTTAAGGAGATATTTCTTATATTATTTAAGGCACTGTTGTTCTCGATAGTACATTGCGAGATTTACACAGTGAGCCAGGTAGCGCTCGCTCGCTCTCATATCTCGGGATTGAGCCAAGTTTAGCACACCCTGTAGCTGCCGAGCAGATATCGACTAGCTCTAGGCGTTGAATATACATGGTCTTACAAGTTTAATGGATGAAACTTTTGGTATAAGGTTCATACGAAGCTTTCAATAAAATAAAGCATTTTAAGCAATAAATGGATACCTATGTAACATTCCATATATACAATCAAGAGTCCCATAGTACCAACTAGTGGCTTCGCGGTGCTGGGTGTATTTATACAGTAATATAACGGAAGATGGAGACGAAAGGTTCTCGAGTGGCGACCACGAACCGGAAGACGCAGCGTAGGCCGGCCCCCCACTCGGTGGATCCACGATCTGGGAAAACCGCAGGGAGCCGATGGATGCAGGAGGCGAGTGGCCGCTCAAAGTGGAGCTCTTTGGGGGAGGCTTATGTTCAGCAGTGGACGTCTTCGGGCTACTAATGATGAAACGATGATGATAACGGAGGACTTATTTCTGAAAAGTGTGACAGAAAAGATTGTGTCGCCGAATTAAATATGTTGTGATTACCAAAACGCGTCAATGTTTAATTTACGGACGATAATACCAAAGTTTAGTGTGATTCAAATCAATGGCGGCTGTGAAGTGGTGCGAAATTAGATGTAGCAGCACTTTGTAGTAGCAAAAATTATATGTGCGCGGTCAGAAGTAGTTAAGATAGTGAACGCAGCTTGTAGCGCACTTCACAGCTGCCATTTAGTGTGAATAACACTCTTACAGTAATTCTGTTTCTTGCTTCAAAAATAAAGCTATCGAAGCTATCTGCGCGGGCGCAGATTTCGCGGAAACAGCCTAGTGAAGACCTTAATTGGATGCCGCTAACGCAACCGTCCATAACCTAGTACAATAAACCTTGGTGAACTTCAGTTAAGCTTACATTTATGAGTTAGTCTATAAGCTATAGTGTGTGCATTTAGTACAGACAAAAGTTTCCAAGCTTCAGGAGCTAGAGTTTGGAACACGCTTAGTGACGTCTTCCAAGTGAGTTCTCCCATTGATCTCGTAGGGTATAGACGTCCATGAGTGCTTCATGTAAAATCCAAAGTTTTTAGTCTGAATATTTTAAGCACTATTTTTTTATTATTACGGTGGTCACTGGTTAACTATTATTATATCTCATGTAATTTAGCTTGAATAAAAGCAAAATAGAACTACAAAAATACCAATCCAATTTCAATAACTTATCAAACCAAATAACGGTTATTGGACAAAGTCGAACCCTTTTGTGAATGGGCCCACATCTGCCGCCCCCGCGAGCCAGGTACAATCCGAGCCGAAATATAACAACACAGAGGAAAAAACGAAAAACTCGCACGCGAAACTACCATTACAAAATAACTCGGCCGTGTACCGAGTGATTCGATTTAACCGAACGCAAATGTGAGATGCCACCGACATAAAATCAATCGGGACGCACGCGACGCTTAACACCGAAATAATGTAAATTATTGCTCGTAAAAGTGTCATTTTAGACGTATTCGTGACGTCATGCCGTGCGAGACAACGTCATACGTCCATAAACGCTGGCGGGAAAACTGAGCTCTACGGCAATAAACGTAAAACACGAAACTGTGTGCTCATCGGCGGAATGTATCACGAAATTTACGAGAAAATCGTTTTCGCCCAAACTGCCCCCGCTTTGTTATCTTTGTCATCAGTTAGACGTAGCATTTGCATGTCTGCCTCGGCCGGGCCTGGGTCTGCGCCGTGTTTACAACAAGCGAGCGTGTACCGCGGTGCTCGCTGCTGAAGTATGAAGGATCCGTACACGTCGATTCGGATCAGATTGGGAGCTCGTGTTTGAAATAGGACAGGAGCCGTCAGGGCAGTAAACCTCGAGCGAGTGAGTCGCGGGGGAGGCCGCCGCACACAGAGCCGCGGAGACGATCATTTACATACGGCGGGGGCCGCGGCCACCCCGGGACGCCCGCGCCCCGTGCCAGACAGAGACCACTATATTATTATCCTGTACTAAAAAAACGAAAAGTGGGCGGGGGATTACATTATAGTAGCGAAAGTAATCGATATTCTGTTTTAGTACGAGGTTGTTAGACTTGCACCGCTGCAGCCTAAATACTAGCGGTTAGGTCACGAAGGCTTCTGCAGTTTTGTTTTTGTGAAGATTGTAGCTGTAACTGAAGGGGTTGGAGATGTAGATTTCATGTAGACTTGTAGATATCATAAACATGGACGGGTATTATCATTTATGCGATGTTTTGGGGGAACGTCTTCATTTGATATTAATGCGGAGATTCCGAAGGGTCAATGGAGTGTTGAAGGTGCGTTTACAGTAAATGAGCCGTGGGGGCATTTGGCGCATAATTTCGCGAGTGTCCTTCGGCTAGCCGTGACCGTTCCGGGTCCGTTTCGGAAGATAAACTGCTCTGGTTTTATGTTTCCGTGATGTATTTTACAGTTAACTTACGTTGTAAGCTTGAGTCGATGGAGCGGAATGGTCAATACATATTGAATGGGTCTTACTTTGTCGCGGCACTTTCATTACTGATTTCTTTGCGATATTGAACGCAGCTTCTAAAGGAAGTAATTTCGTATCTCATCTATCTTTCTTTACAATTTGTATGCTTAGTTATTTACTTCCAGTTTTATGTAAGGATGCTGTAAAAAGGTCTTTTAAGTGTGTTTAGTCATCCCAATAGAAAGAATGAAAATTAGGAAAAGTAATGAATGGATTTTTCTTTAATAAATGAAACTGACACTTTTGGGACGGAACCTCTAGATTCTTCAATATTTTCAGCCAACATTAACCATTTACGCTCTTATCAAAATAACGTCGTCAGATACGCAGAGGCGTTACGTGACGTAGCCCGTCGTAACGTAGAATAACGTAAAAATAGGGAGATATTTATATAGTGATAAAATCCATTTACGGCGAGCGGCACAATGCGGGGCGAACAAACTTTATTTCCATAGCTTTCATATCTAGAGAGCTGGGGGACTAGAGATGGGGTGAAGTATCGATAAAGTTCAAAGTACTCGATAATAGAATAACGATGAAAATTGTTGTAATATTGTACAAGGATATATCACATTTAAATGCAGATAGCTAGTGCGGATGCTAGACATGGGGCTGAAGGTTTTCTCAAATGGGTAAAGTAGACCCAAATTACATTTAATGAAATTAATTAATGATCGAATGCGAATTCAAACTATAGAGGTGCAGAAATATGCGCCCATATTTAGGTAGGTACTTAGTACTGAAATGTGTCATTATTTCAAAAAAGTTGTAGGTACCGACTTATCTACAGTCACAACTCGATATTGCTCTTGATATGCAAAGCACCTCTCTAAACCGTCCAAAGCCACCCTCAGTTTTTCCTTCAATTTTCCTTTTGCGATCTCCACTCGCTTAATTGACGAAGAATTTTGATTGGTCCCCTGGAGTACCAGACGCCATATTTCTATGTGCCGTCGCGACATCTCCTTTTCGCCAGCTTTTTTTAATTTGAGTTGTGAGTGTTCCATTATTATTCCTATTTTAATGGTTAGCTTCGTTATTGTTCGTCGATATTATTCCTGGTTTAATTGCTGAAGCTTGTGTTTTCGCAAGATTTCTGAGTTGGCGGTTCGAGTGCTTTCTGTTTTTACTGTTTCTGTATTTTTAATGGCGAGGGTGATTATAATTTTTGATTGCGAGATTCGTAGGTGATTTTTTGGATGTATCTGGATCTGAACGTTTGAGTATTCTAATGAGGAATAATTTATACGTATATTGTATAATTCTTAAACATTTTTCTTTGCGATGTTGCCTTCGCCGTCGTAAGAGCATTATAAGTATGCAAATTCCACACATAACTTTAAAAAGTCATCGGTGCAGGGCCAAGCGGGATTCAAACCACGGTGCGACAGATTGGAAGTCGAACGGGCTACCACTGAGCCTTATATACCCACTCAACTTTCTTCTTACCTGAAAAGAAAATTTTGCACATAAATTATTTCTTTTTCCATAAACATTGTATCGATCTATGCAACATAAACAAATAATAAAAATGAATCCCAATAAAGAAGTAACGTTTCAATCGGGCAGCAATTACTCGTCATCGGCGGTACACTTGAATGGTAACCGATTAAACGGTACAACCGCGGACAATATTGACAAAATGGTTGCGCATGCGCCGATTCACTTGTACTCGGGATATCCACCAAACAAATTTCCAGGATGCGAGCCATTCAAACGTCAATGGTAGACCATTGTACGGTCTTCCCGTGAGCGGAAGAATAGCCTTTGGACACGTATATTGGTATTTTTCCTCCGTATGGGTTGCCGTAGTGCGTAGTACTGAATCGGGACTATTAGCTGGCTGGCAAAGAGATGGATGGTGGTCAGTTGTTTGTAAGTATTGTTCTATTAACGAGCAGTCACGGCAGATCGGGGGATTTATGTTAAGTTCATAAGCGAAATTCCCACAACACTAGAAGCTAATGGGATAATACTATGCACCTTATTACTCACGCCATAATTGGTCAATTACGGTTGACGAATAACGACTTAAGCACTTAAACTATTGATATTGATTGATTAGGCATATGTTCATCAGTGGATCATTAGTCTTCTGGCTAATGATGATGAACTATTACTATACTTTGAGGTGTTTTGCACACTGATTTTATCGGTTCAATATTACGATGGACAATGTAAAATAAATAAATAAAATAAATAAATAAATATGTGTGGACATTTCACACAGCGCCATCTAGCCCCAAACTAAGCAAAGCTTGAACTCATACACACACACACATACTTAGAATACAATATAACACCCAGACACAGAACAAACATCGATATTCATCACACAAATGTTTGTCCTGGGTAGGAACCGAACCCACAGCCCTTAGTTCAGAAGGCAGGCGTACTACCAACTGAGCTATCGACCCCGTCACTGACCATAAACACTTTTTAAACATACACGATTCCTTAATTTCATTTAACTACACAGTCAGCAAAAAACAACAAAGGCTCTGGATTCTTTAAATCGTTCAAACTGGCGTTTCTATCGTGGAAAATTATAAAGCTCATTAGATAGATAGATAGATAGATATTTCTTTATTGTTTCACCAATGAGATATACAATACACAGGAGTACAACGAATCTTACATGCGCAACAATGGGCGGTCTTATCGCTGGCAGCGATCTCATTCATACATTAGAGTTCCAAAAATTACTTAATATGACTCGCTTTGAGCGTACTCTTCTTTCTTCTTCTTCTTCTTTCGGTACCTGTAAGATGTGGAAGAAATTTCTACCAGCGATCTTTCCGGAGCTAGAGTATTGAACATATTAGCGTCAGAACCACCGGAAGCCGATGAACGCAGTAAACAAGCAGCCGCTAAAAGTGCCTATTGACCAACAATGGACATCTAGAGGCTGTTGATGATGATAAGCTAGGATGATCTCTTCCCATCAGGAGGAGCTGCTTGCTTACTACTTATAGCATCAAAAATTTGTTCCAAATTGTCCACACATGTCTATTTATTTTATTTTATTTTAACAATCTATGGTTCAAGAACGAAGACAAAGTGTCACAGTGGGCCTGGGGTCCGATTCCTCCACACAATGTCTGATTAGCTACCGTTAAGATTCCGCGAGCGCGCACTGTGGCGCCAATGGTGATACACGGTTCATTTGTTGTGGAGTCTATTTTTTTAATGCTAAAATAGACAAACCCTTGACAACAACTCAACTGGGGTTAAGTGACGAAGTTGTTTCTAAGGTGGAGCATGTTTACCTATGAGAAATGTTGTACCTAATATTATTTTTTTATATTAGTGAATGACGTGATACGCTAATAATTTTAAGCGTCACGGCTGCCCACACTTGTTTAAATAAAGTTTTCGATTAAAACATGTGTTTATAATAATAATTTAACAACATTATTTATTAACATTTTTTAATTGCTCTAGTATGGTTTTATTTGTTATAGTAATTCAAAAATAAATTGTTCAACAATGAATATCGTCTCTCCTTTAATTAACTAGAAATAATGGAGTATAATTTGTTCTAAATCAGGAAGCATCTCACAGTTTCCTTGGTAACCAGTTTGCCTCCTTGTCCAGCAATCTGTATGCTTTTCATCAAAACATATATTAGAATAGAACCTATTAGCAACTAAAAAAATAAAAATAAATGTTAATGCAAGTACAAAAAAAATTGCGCGTGTTGGTGGCATCACGTTAGCGCGATTATGATAGCGTTGTTTTCGGGACCAATGCTAACTGAATATTACAAACAATGCAATCATGCATAGTACAAATGTAATTTACTTTTAAACTCAAAAATTAAGTAAATA
Organism: Ennomos erosarius; assembly: GCA_963580505.1. NCBI lineage: Eukaryota > Metazoa > Arthropoda > Insecta > Lepidoptera > Geometridae > Ennomos > Ennomos erosarius. The sequence continues at coordinate 15,376,556 of OY756983.1, read as the reverse complement.
TTATGAGACTTGAAGAAAAGAAAATTAAAAAAATTTAAACTACAGACAAAAAAACTATACATAGTTCGGAAGTGTGTGTGTGACTGAGCAAGTAAGAGTCGTTTTCTAAGCCATATTAATGTAAATAAATAGAAATTTCGATGATTTGAGGCTTAAATTGTGAAAAAGTGATAAAAGGAAGAACAAGAATCATACGCACTAGAATAGATAAGTAAAAACAAGTAAAATTAAGTAAAATCTTCACAGGAAAATCTAAGCGCCACAACTTCTGTACCGTGTAACTGTACTGCAATTTTCTTATTCGAGTTAGACACATTTATAGGCCATATTGGAATTTAGGAGAGATTTTATTGACTTGTTTTTATGTTAATTGGTTTTCTTTAATCCTAAATATATATTCTACACGACGCGTGTAATCCCCGGGTAATGTTGATAAATCTCATCCAATGGATGGCCGATAGTGTTTTTATTGAAACTGAAAGTGGTTATTCGATTTGTAGACATTATAACTAGCTGTTTATGAATCTTTGTAACATGATGTGTTGTGATTATGGATATTTATTAAATTATTGCTGACTTCGACAGTTCTTCATGAGTTATTTTAGCGGAAATAGGTAATTACTAATTAGGTGCTTACTAGATGAAAACTAAGTAGGTTATGTTCAATATTTCACACATTCTCTGAAAAACCTTTTTCGACCACCATTGAAACCTTTTTATATACGAATATTGGAATTGTTTTCTTTTTGTAATTTGTCAATTATGGTAATTAAAAATGACCTACATTAATAATAGCCCAGATAATATAATAACTACAGTAAAAAAAGAAGGATTGAGTTTTGATTGACATCGAACTGAAGCCCAATGGCGGACATATTACATATGTGTGTCAGATGAAAGTAGGGCAACCGGCTGCATATGATGTGAGTGTGTGCGTGTTCCGCTCGTACGTACGAAGCGTTCCGGCTTCCTAAGGGTGCTTCAGTTTCGGATCAGACGAGATTTCCTCCTTCTTTTTTATTAGCTCCATGTAGGTACCTATGTTCAATATTTCACACATTCTCTGAAAAACCTTTTCGACCACCATTGAATTCTACTAAGCTTATTATTACGTATTAGTACCTATTTATATACGAATGTTGGAATTGTTTTCTTAACTTAATATTTTATAACTTAATACAAATAAAAATTACCTACATTAATAAATTGTAATTACGAGCTAATTGGTTTTATATTTGAATATGGACTAGTTTCTTTGGGTTTTATTGATTTTATCGCTGGCTATGGCGGAATACTATAAAAAAGTTTTTACCGCTAAATATTCTTGTCTCTTGTATCAGCTTCTTCCAAAAAGGTCGTGAAAGGTCTATAAACATTAACTTATATTCAAACATACTTAGTTGATATGAGTTTAACGCCAACTCTAAACTTCTTGCGTCTTTTTACAGTTACTATGTATACAGCCTTTAAAATCAGGCTTCATAAGTGGATGGCGCATTCCCGACTAATATTGCTGTGGAATACCGCCGTGCATCCGGCAGGTTCATTAACCTCCCCTCTTGAATCCCCACCCTTAACCCCTTGTAGGGATGGTTCGATGGAGTATCGATACTTCTCTTTCGATACTCACTCCGTAATTAGTATCGATACCTATTCTCATTCAGTACCTCATTTTGTAATTTGCATACTTATCGAATCAAACCTCTACTAAAAATATTTTAAATGTGACTTCACCCGCATAGAATAGAAATAACGCAATTTTCCGATATAATTATGTTTTGTATTGTACGATAACTTGGCACTAGATCCATCATTTGCATTTTTTGCATTTGGCATAGGCTTCCTCCATAGAGTGCCACTTTAACCGGCTACTTGCCTTTTGATCATCTATCATCATCAGCCGGAAGATGTCCACTGCTGAATAGAGCATGACTTTGAGTGGCTGCTTACGCATTGCGGCCAATGGCTCCCCGAGGTTTTGACCAGATCATTCGACCACCTTGTAGCGGGCTTACACTGCGTATTCCGGTTCGTGATTACCACTCGAAAACCTTGCTATGTTCTAATCGCTATATTTACCCTCGTCAAAAGGTTAAGGTTATTGCAGAAATTGATCCTACAGAGACCATCTATAGGATCGGAAGTCATCGTAGCATCTAAAATCTAAGCTATATCGCTTTAAACGTTGCAGACATCGATTTTTCATCCGTCCCTGCATAATAAACACAATAGTAGGTATCAAACGATATCTTGTATCGATTCATCCCTAGTCTCCACTCGTCTAGCGTCCCCATAGCGTTGATACTACTGTAGGACTAGATTATTAAATGTTCTAGGATATGGAAATGAATTGTTAGGGAGTCTGGTGTAGAAACCTGTTTGTTTACATTTTGGAAAGATAAATGTAATATTTGGGTTCTATTCTAACGTGATTTTTAGCAGATGATTGTATAAATAGACAAATTGATACTTATTTTTCTAATTATGATTATGATATTAGTATAAATAAAAATATAATAAAAGGTAAATGTTATCGTTTGTTTATCCGGCTTTCACCCAAAAAGAGCTTAACCAATTCGTACGAAATTTTGCACTACAAAGATTAACATAAAATATTTTTATCTCGGAAAATTAAGGCTCCCGCGGGAAATCGTGGCTCTAGTTATAAATAAAACTTTACTATTTGAAAAAACCTCCAGCATAAATTATTGCCAATGCATATTCTAGAGCGCTTTCAAATTTTCAAAATCGGTATTAATGATCAGCTAAAAAAAAAAACTGAAACTTATTTCTGACCCCACCCTTTTAAATAAACCAACCCTAACACATCCTCAAAAAAAGTTCAGCCAGAGTGAAGTGGGAACAAACAACCCAAATCCATTCTATTTTTCATTAACGCCGAGCGGAATGGTAATGAAGAACACTGAAGCACCGAATGGTAATGAAGTTCGGTGCAAAAGTCGAGCACCCAAACAAAAATATGCAAAGCGCGAGCCCTTGACACCGCCGGCCCGCTTCAAGACTTCATTATCAAAAACAATACCCGTTAGTGTTAGGAAGGGTTCATAGCCGCTGAGGTATTTAGGGGAAATAAGGGGGAGCTGATGATGATGATAATGATGATGAAGGAGGAGCTATACATGTCGTGTTCTACGGCTTTACTTGCTTGGAACATTTTTAATTAATAATAATATTTAATAATAATAATATGTGTGGACATTTCACACAGCACCATTATTTGTTAATCAACGGAAACCACACATTTTTCAAGACAAAAATTATCTTTTATGTTACTCCAGGATTTAAAGCCTATTACTACCAAAATTAATGAAATTCCGTTCAGCAGTATCGCCACTGAGTTTTAACAAATATTTCGCATTACAGTAGGATTCTTCTTCTTATGGTGCCATCTCCTACCGGAGGTTGGCTATCATTGGGGCCATCCTTATTTTGGATGCTGCTGCTCGGAACAGGGATCTCGTGCTGATCTTAAACCACGTGCGAAGATTTTTGAGCAATGAGGTACGTCTAGCCGGATTAGCCGGGTGGAATTAGTGGGAGCCGATGGATGCACGAGGCGAGCAGCCGCTCAAAGTGGCGCTCTCTGGGGGAGGCTTAAATCATGTTCAACAGGCTGTTGTTGTTGATGATGATGATGATGATGACAGTAGTATTAGTATTCTACTAGACAGGAAGTAGGACAGGATTGCAAAAAGTTTAGCGAATCTTAATATAAGGCATATTTTACGTTTTATATTGATTTGCAGCATTTTGAGGTTATATGAAAGCCATGTCTGCGTTTTTATAATAGACTCATAGCATTTCTGTATCTTTCGAGTTTCGTAAAAGTAGGTAACATGTAAAGTAGAAGACTATTTTAACAGTCCAAGTATTTCAGTAACCCCATCATAACCGCTGCCTTACCTCACGCACACTGCCCCCCGCACATTACCGACACGTGTTTACAAACAACTAATTAGCAATGTGTGAGTGTTTTTGTTTCGTTGACAATGGAGTGGTGGTGTGTGTGTGTGCATGTGTGTGTGGCAACGCTAAGGTAAGGGTTCCATGGCAGGAGCTCATGTAAAATGCATAAGATACGCTTTCGGAGCGGCGTCTCGCGTTTGTCTCGGTACGCACAGATGTTTGGAGAAAGCCAGCGTGGCCATGAAACCGAAGTGGAAAAATTGCCAGATTATAAGCACCTCTCTGAAATATTAGGATATGAAAAATTATATTTCTCTGCCTGGGGTTCAAAGTTGGTGTGACTACGAACTTGCATAAAATAGTGTTACCAAAATCTTTCGGGTCTATCAGTTATAATGAAGCAGAATACAAAAAAATCGTAGTTTTTTAGTTTTGTAATCAATATCGAAAGCTCATTAAGTACAATGTCATATCATAGAAAAAGCGAAAGGTGACTTGATCAAGTTGGTATTGGTATTTTTACCTACCTGTAAGTATTTACGTCTCTCCAATAAAGATATTAAAATTATAAAAAAAAAATGTGGCTGTACAGAAAACATCAGAGCATGGTAATTTAACATCAACACCCAAGCTCCTCGGTCTTAAATTTTGGAAATCCTCTATTTTTGATGATTCTCATAACCAAACTGCGCATTTTCATGTCAGTACCATGACCGATACAAACCATCATCTCCACATAACCTATATCCTGGCTCACTCTAAGCGTGACCCCATTCCGTAAGCGAGAAAAGTAACGCGAGCAGAATCGCAAGCAGAGCAGCAAGGTCGACGCCCTAGGTGAGGGAGAGACAGGGGGACGGGGGACCATTGTTCTCACCTTCAAACGTGGCTGAAACCACAAAATTATCTACAGAAAGTTTGTCCAAAGGCTGTGAAAAGAGTCGCGACTATCCAGCGATGTTTGGATCGCAAATAGTTGGCATTGGATCCTATGTGCTGTTTCTTATGCCCATATTACAGAGCTAAGCTCAGTCGTCGATTGATGCTCAAAGAGATTAATTTTCTTTATGATGATTTATTATGAATGAGCGTCATGGAGGTATACTGAGGGTAGTTCTATACGGGCCTTAGAGTGAGTTTCAAAAGGAGTTTAAAATATTTTGATGATTTCAAAACTTTTATAACAAGACGTTATAATAAAGAATTATCACTTTTAAAGGTAATTTTCTTACGATAATAGGCTTAGCGTGCCTTCTGCATACGGCAGAGCTCAGTGGTGACAACTTTCCACCAGGCGAGCCGTCTACGCGTTTGCCACTCGAAAAATAAAAAAAATCATCAGTTCCCTTTGAAAATGTAGGTATTAAAATTCAAGTCGTGAAAGATCAGATACAGCTTCCATTAAGGCTATCAGGCCCATTGGCCCCCGATCGTCGATGAGTCGATCAGGGCGTCTAACGGCGGAGGCTAAAAAGGCAATATAGCCCGATAGCATCTCACACAGTTCATGACTAGTAGGCTGTATTGATAGCTCGCAAGTTCTTTGGAGCCTGAACGCTGACAGATGACACACGTGGATAATTGGTTATAGGTGATGATGCCTGGAGGTTACATAGTAATCAAACTTAATAGAAATAGAAATAGTTTACCAAGGAAGAGCTCATTGATTTGTTGTTAAGGTAAAAGAAATGATTAGCAATTTGACCTTTGGTTAGAATTTGGTGGTATTTTTAAAACATTGGTTACCTTAACTTCGGATGAATAAACCCATTTTTAGTAACAGTTTAGAGTCTCATAATTATAGTGCATTGAAAAATAATGAAGTTTATTTGCAAAAAATGGCATTGATATTCTTTATGATAAAATAATCGCTAAGCAACCTGACAGTCATGTGGTCACCCTCAAATATTATATTCATTAGTTTCATTAAGTACACAAATGTTTGTTAGTTCAACTAAGTGGAAATTAGACCCAAGATTGGACCCAAGATCTACGCAAAAAGATAGAGCTACTTCCAACTGAACTGCGAGGCCAATCAAAAACACAATACATAAAGACTACCAAACAAACATCGGTTGTCATCCAAAAACTGACTTTGAAACTTCCCTAGACACTAGTACAATAGCGTACAGTCGGCGTGTGGGACATCTGGCTGTGACGAGCGCGGAATAGCAATGCCCTTCTTGTGACAATCGCTTGACTTTCCACCGCTTGTTAAGTATTCGACGAACGAAGAGAGACCGAGGCCTGTGTCCTACGGTTTTCTCGTTTGCGATGCGATGAACATTGAAAATAATAAAAAAACCGGCCAAGTGCGAATCGGGCTCGCGCACGTAGAGTTCCATACCATTATCTATAATAATCGGCTAAATACGAGTCGGACTCGCACACGAAGGATTCCGTACCATTATCTATAAAAATGAGCAAAAAAATCACGTTTGATGTATGGGAACCCCCTTAAATATTTTTTTATTCTATTTTTTTGTATTATTTGTTATAGCGGCAACAGTAATACATCATCCGTAAAAATTTCAACTGCCTCTATCACGGTTCATGAGATACAGCCTGCTGACTGATGAACAGACAGATAAGTAGATAACGGAACCTTAGTAATAGGGTTCGCTTTACCGTTTGGGTACGGAACCCTAAAAAATAGGTGTTTAGGTACAGTTATTTATTGCTGTGTCTTTTTCCGTATTGTTTGTTACCAACAGTGGTTTTTATAAAATAGCTATACCTATGTCAGTATAATTTATATCTCGTATAGCATAGCATAGTATAGCATAGCTCACCCCTGTATAGGACGTCCACTCAATGACTAGCTTTGCGTCGGTTACTGGACACGGCGTAGACGTCAATTGTCTCGGAAGGTTTTATTAAAATCCTTTATTTTTTCCAGAACGGGCGGAGCCGGGCGTGGCAGCTGTAAGGGAGAACGCTGAAAATATGACGTACATTGTTATGGTAACTGTTATCTATTCTATGTTGCAAATATTTGTGAAATAAGATCGATTTGAGAACGTTCTTCTTATTTCTAATTACAAAGTATAATCAGCTTTAGGACGGCTTTCAGCTTATTAGTTAAAGGAAAAAACATGTAACATAAACAGTTTTAATAACTAAATACAATTACTAAAAACTAAATTAAAACTAAACCAAGTAGGTACTTATCTAAAACTAAAAGTGAAACTATCTAAACTTATAAAATACACTTATAAATTAAAAAACCGCGTTATAGTCGCTGTCTGCGGATAAGGTGCCCAAAAAGCTGGCGACATTACCTCGTTGAATGGCCAAACTTAGTCTTTGACCGAGGTAAGAGCCAGCTCTTTGGTCACCTGTAGTTTCTATTAGGCGTCTGGACTGCTCCTTTACGACAATGTCTATTAAGAAAAATTATTTGTCTAAAACCTAGTCCAACCCGAAGGCTGTACCTTATAAAATAGTCTGCCCTTCAAACAGCCAGCCTTCCAAGACAATAATCACATTATTGTTAAGTGTCTCGATATAATTATTTAAAGTGTATCGTGACTAGAGTATTAAGCTAGACCTTGAGAATTTTAGTGCTCAACTGAACTGTCTGGTCTGTTGAAAACTTAATGCTGGTTACCGATAGCTAGGTCACGAAGGAATTATCAAAAATTTAACTAGTATTTTTACTTTGAAATTAAAACTTTGACTAGTAAAAGTCAAAAGTCAATAAAATTATTACAAAAGGGCTATTTTTAGCACATTTACAAGTCAAGATCTAGGTACTTTTTCTAGGTACTTACTTAAAATACTCCTAGGTATTTATTACCATCAACAAACATCAGTGTTTAGGAAATTGTAGATAATGAACCTTTTTCAGGTTTAAAATTACAAAATAAATATGGAGTTATTTACTTGCTTGCTAAAGTTAGATGCTTCTTCACCGATACTTAGATCAATCATTATTTTCTTCTTTTCTTTTTCCCGCCGGCCCTTTTATTGTTTTATTTTAATTATACAATTTCAAGAACCATTATCAAACTTATAAGTTCTAGACTTCTGGAATCACGATGTCACTAATACCACAACATTCCAATATACTTGTACCTAGTAACATATCATTAATACCAATATGGTTTTCAGAATGATATTTCAAACTAACCATCTGACACTCGTTCCGTATCTGCGTTTACAGGAGAACGGCGCGCGCTGCCGGCAGCCGGCGCGACATCAATCAGCGCCGCCACCTCGCGTCACTCCCAAACCTTCACCAGAACAACAATCCCTGAAAAATCCAGCAGCAGTTCGCAACAAAATCGCTAAAACTTAAGGGGGCGACGACACCGAGCACCGAACCGCCGGTTCAAATGTATTCAAATATATGCGCGATTAATTCAGAGCATAGCCAGCGGGACGGTGTTAGTAGTGGCAGCCGGTCTCGCTTTCTACGGCGGATCGATGGGGCCGTGACCTTCGCAATGCCTCTTATTTGGCTCCTGCATCGATTTTTTAAAGGAATTTTGAAGGATTTTAGTCTTTTTTGAGGCTTAGAAGCGCGCGGCGCAGCGAGCAGCGCGCGCAAGGTGGCTATACCGCTATGACCGCGGAGTGAATCACGTCAAAATCAAACATATTCAAGAAGCAATTACTTATATTTAGTACAAACACATCGTTAATGTAATATAGGTTCTATATTTTGTACAAATCAAGGTGAACTGTGCGTTTTATATGTATGAACTATACGTAGGTATGTAGGTAAAATTTACATATTGCACTGTAATTTTTCAGTTTTCAGTATAAGCCAATGATCAGATAGTCCTCTGGTACTCAATAGCTCAGTAAAGTAAATTTTTCTGTTAATTATCAAGTAGTTGATCACTTATCAAAGTCTATTTACTATTACAGTAAATATATTTACTGCTAAAGTTTCATTCAAAATTATAGTGTAACTGTTACGCTATCATTTTGAATGTAACCTAGAGTTTTAAGCATTTTATGACCATATAATAACGGAGGTAGCTAATGATAACGTTTTATGGTTTCAATCCCTCAAACCCCATAACAATGCTGAATCATCCAAGCCACTTGCTGCCGTTCCACATCACAGTAACCTTTCAATACCTTTTAAGCCAGCTCTTTCATCTTTATGTATTTCTCTTACGATTATGATCCCGAGGGATATCCACTACAAAGGAACCACTAACTCCTATCAATACACCCTTTACACCGGCCCAGAGCTGGTTTTACAACCGAAGGTTTTCTTTCAAAAGGCCTTGTAAAATTTCTTTTCAGTCTCCGAGGAGTATGCTCCAGTGAAGAGTGCTAAGTATACATAATGACGCTATAGTAGTATGGGCGTATAAGGATATCGCGCGTGTGTGCGTGAGACGTGACGCTGTTCATGTACACGAGTGGATGTGTTAGTGTGTGTGGTATGCGGCACACGGGAGGCGATGTAGTCTGGTATAGTCGGGATGGTGGAAAGTGTCAGTGTCTGTGACGTCATGAATAATTATAATTATAAACATTCTGATAATGTAATTTGTAATACCATAAGCCACATAGCTGATGATGCTGTATAGAAAAGCTAAGAAACGTGGACTGGTTTTGTATGAGTTTGAAGGACTTATTTAAGTAGTGAATTCAAATCTTAAAATACATTGACTTTTGGCCATTCATTGAATACTTTCATAACTTTTATAGCTTTTAGGCTCTCATAGTAGACATAAGCGAAAAAAACCCCGCTCGTGTTTCAAATTCTTATGCCAATAAAAATATATAATAATACGATAGGTAGGTAAGCATGCACCATCGTAGAATGTGTGACTTTCCATCAGATGAACTTTTAGAATGGTAGTGTAATGATACTCAGCAAAAACAATGTGAGTTCTATCATATCTGAAACAATATTTTTCATAAAACCAATAAGATTACTGCTATTGCTTGGACACACGACTTTAGCTAACTAGTTTTTTATAACTATTTGTTTTAAATGTTAAAAACAATTATGTTAGTTCATAGTATTAAAACAAACCAAACTCTGTACTAAACGTAACTACCAACCTCTGCCGATCCAAGTATACCGACGCACACACGCACGGCGGCTACGTGCCGTCGTCTTGGTAACGGGACGCATGCGCGGCGCCGCCTACCTCCCCCCTCCCCTCCGGGCCGCACCACCCACCCCCTTCTAGACCAGACCTAGCAGACCGGGCATCCATTCTGTATGATTGGTCATCGCGAGACGAGTGTAATGGGTGTCTTTCGACAACTGATTTCATTTCGTAGCTCCTAGCTCCTACATTTTGTAGCTCCTAGCTTTTCTCGGTCTCCCTTGATGCGTGCAATAAGGTTTAGAAGGATCTCTGGCTGAATGGGGTCGTTGACTTGGATAAAGACAGATTTACATAATTTCGGGGAAGTTTACGTGGATAAAAATAATAAGGGTTGAAAAGCGTAAGGCGAACTAAAACTCAAGAAATCCTTTCTTCAGTTTTATTACATAACTTCATAAATAGAACGTAACGTAACGAATATCTAGGTATCAATCTTTCAGACAGTTTAATTTATTTTTAGGTAAATGAAGAAAGTTGATATTGAAATTTAAATATCTAAGTAAGTACCTACCTACTTACGCAGCAATGCCTGCAAAATGTTCTTTGTTTTGTTCAATAAATAAGTATAAGTGTCATGCATGTATGGCGTCAATAAAATGCTAGTTAATACATTTGTTTTACTGATTTTCCCCAATTAGGAGATCTTGCATACAACTGTTAGATGCATTAAAAAATTAAAAACATAATGAAAGTCATTTATAGCATAAAGATGAGAAATTTCACCATACCTGAAAAGTGATCAATATATTTCATCATCATCATCATCATCATCATTATTATCTACCAGAAGTAGTTCATATAATAGTCATACTTATAGGAAATATAACTGTTTATTGTCGTCTTCTTATAAGTTTCCCGAATATCTCACCTAAAAAACAGTAAGTTTTAGGGAAATTTTAATTTACTTACACATTAAAGTAAGCGAAAACACTTTTACTGTCGATAATGGTCAACAATTATATATTTATGAGCAACAATGATCGTACAATTACAGCACGCGTGCGGCCGCCGAGTGGTTCAATTTGAATACATTTATATTTATCTGTCGATCACATACTTTGAAGCTGAGTTAAGTGTGTAAACAAGTCATTTTCTTAGACAAAATCAGATTTTTAGGCTATTGCTGTATTTTTTTTAATTCTTCTTCCGTTGATATACTTAAATAACTTAGCTATTGAAATTATTGGTAAATATAATTTCGGGTCAAAACATTATTTTTATTACTGGGATCTGCTAATATCAAAGTTGCTGAAAATTTTGATAATAGTCACTCATCCATTTATTATCAGGATTACACGCATACTAAAAAGTTTAACAATTAAGTAACAAGAAAGCAGAAAATCTATAATTTACGTCTGATAATTTTTTACAAAATCAATTTCGATGGTTTGTTGCAAAGTATTGTTTGCGAACATCTGCAAATAGTTCAGCGTGGACACAAGTCCGTTTCACTTCAAAACGAATATTGAAAATCAATTAAAAGTACACATTAAATACTACCGTCTGATATATCATCCAACATTTACTAAACAGCCTAAACATACAATAATAGACATCACAACATCGGCATATCTATAACCGACGCTACACCATAGCAACGCGTGCGAGGGAGGCCACGCTATACGAAGAAACGAGACGAGTAACCACACTCGCTCGCGCTTTCCTCACGCACACAGTCGCAACAGGGAAAATCACCCACACAAGCGTGGTATTTGTGTGTGTGGAGGAAATAGAATGAGTGTATAAAATGTAGAGTGAATGTATAGAACTCTGGATGAATGTAGATTTTCGACGTCTGTAATAATTCCTGTTTGGTATGTTTAATGTTTTATAACTATATTTTTAATGGTTAGTTGTTGTCCTACAAGAAAGCTACTGTGTTTTTTTTATTGTAAAAGGTAAGGAAATCAATTTGAAAGGCTGTAGCTATTTGTTCTCATTATTGTTAATAGTGTCTAAAACAATTTTAACAATAAAAAATAAATAAAGGTTGTTAACACGTGATTGGCAATGTAAAATTTGAATTTGTGTTTTATTATTTATAGTCTGTGGCGCTTACCACCAAGCCTAGATAATTATTCATTAACATAAACAAGTGTAGGTATCAAAATTATTTGAATAAATTATTATCTATAAATTGAATACACTTTTCTTATTCAATTTTTATTCACTTCAGAATAAGTATTAAGTATAATTTCAAATTAATTAAGACCAGAGCTCATTATTATTAATGCAAAAGCCTTTTCCATACCAACAATTTTTAAAGAAAATTTATCTATTAGCTTCTTAAATATAATTCTACAGACAAAGAAGATATAAAGGTACTACTACCTATACATTTCTGCTTATACAGGTAGGAAGAGAGAATAATAATTTGTAAAGGCAGCAATAGGGGAAAATATTAATTTAAGTCTGTCCCAAAATTGTGATTGGGTTTTGTCTCCGTCCGGGATTCCACCTGGCATTGTCGATGGAGAATGGTGTTGACAGCCGAGGCAGAGTTAATTATCGGGCGCATTGTGATCGGAGAGGAGTCGTTATAATTATTATACATATATTATTATAATGATTGGGTTAATTAAAAATATTTCATTGTTTTTTATGAGAATGAATGACATGACGAGCTTGTCGTTCACCTGATGAAGCCACACGGCTGCCCATAACAGATGCAGTGTCACTCTGAACTTTTAAAATAATAATAAATAGATTGTACATAAATACTGAGATTGGCTTGCTAAGTATTTATATACCTTCTGCAACTGCGTGGGGGTATTAGTGGGAAGGCAGATGGTCACCTACGATCATCCAGTTTTTTTTGGTTTCTATAATTTAATAACTAAGTTTTACTTTTGAAAACGTGTTTCTTTATTTATACCTAATATGAGTTTTTTTTTAAATAAATAGCATTAAAAATAGAACTACTTACTATGATTTGAACCTATGTAAAAAAACCTCTGACCTAAAATCATAATTTCACTAAAAACTTCCTATGCAAGAACTGTTTTAAAACATAATTGGATTCCGCGTAAAATCAGCCCGGCAGTCAAAGTTCAAAATGCAGTCTCATTCAATGCACGAATTGATTTAATTCCCAACCATTGAGTAATAAACATCTACTTATACCGAAACGATTATTCACACAAGTTTACAACCTTTTGCGTAAGGTTGTAAACACAAGTGACATTACCGAATACAAACCAACCGAGTAGAATTTGATTCATTCATGATAAAAAACAAGTACATTAAAAATTATTTAAATTTTAAGTATCGTAGTAAGCTTGTCTGGCGCGCAGACGAGGCTCGACCTAAAATAAACAAGAAACAAAGTTTTATTAAAATATCTACACTTCGCTTAACGTGGATCGCGTGAAAACGAGCTTTCAAACTACACTTTCATACATGTAGCGCCATCTATGATCGAGTAGCGGAACTCCAACACGCGAACCTGACCGGTGCGGGTTCGTATAATAGTCATGACGGTTTAATTTAAACAAATGCATAATTTATTAAAAATGAAAATGACTCGCTTACGTAATAATTGTGTGTGTGAAAGCAAGTCTTAGCGGGCTTGTATTAGCAAAGGAAATGAATTCAAATGACCTTGCGTTCATTAATGCGCGGCATAAATAATACATGAGAAACATTATCTTTGTTTGGTTTAACAGCTTTTTCACGGCGTTTGTTGTTGTTGCTATTAGCAGGAGTTTGTTTGTTCGCGCTGCATTTTAATGGCTTCTGAGATTTCTTTGTTATTACGGTTTTTTGATTACAATTTGTTAATAAGTTTTCCATCGAATTATCGTATATTAAAAAAAGGTTTTTATAGATCGACGAGACTTTATTGTGATTTTTTTTTGTGAAATGTCATTTTTGTACAGCAGTATTTTTCCTTACGCACCGCATCACACGGACATTGCTATCTGCGATCGCTTCGTACAATAATTGTCATGTACCACCAACATGTTATAAAGGTGGACTCGCACGTCGATTTGCGTGCGGGCCCAACCGTGAAATGAGTTGAGAATAACCGACGCCACATATATACAGACATACATACACCTGGTTGTTAGATAGCAGTCATGCGTGAGTGGCTGTCGCAGTGTTTATGTAAAACTATAGGTAGTAATGCCAAGCCAGGTTAAAGTGCATGTGGGTGACGTGGAAAGTGACATGTAATCATGATAGGCACTTCAGTAGGTTTAGATAAACCAATCTAAATGAGAAACAAAAACTTCTTTAGAATAACTGTATAGTAATATCACTTTTTTTATGTCATTATGTTGTTTCAACTCTGTAGACTAAAGAAGTTTAGTTCACCGCATTTCAGTTTACCTGAGCACTGAACATATTTATATTTAAGGTATACCTTAATAATTATTAGAATGAAGGCAGTCCTAATACCTAAAAGTATTAAGCAACAAAAATAGTGCTAAAAAAATCATAATGATTAGGTATTGTCAGATAGGTACCTACCCAAAATTAAATGTTATGTATACCAGATTTTTTTTACAAGTAACGATTTCAAAAACTGTCAGTCATTTCTTGCAGAGTGACTCTACAGCCATATGCCTAGAACAATCTGAAGAACAGTAAAATAAATTAGGTCTTCACTGAGGTGCGGTCTAATGCCCTAGGTCTTGTCTGAAAAGACCTATTTGTATGGAGCATGGTGCGTGAAATGAATGGTCGCGGCCGACGGAGCTCGGCATTTGAGGACGGACACAAAGTGGTAGGTCTCTGACACAAACTGTGATTATGGTCATAGTTTGATGCGAGAAAAATATTAATATTACTTATTATATTGATAAATATACAAAATATAAGTATTAGATATTTATTAGTTTAAGTTGTTTAAGTACTGCATTAAAAAATAGGAAACAGGTTAGTATTTCCTTAATAGAAAACTAAAATATAGTAAATATTGCATAGTGAAATAATCATAGAAATTATAAAAGACAAATGATTTGAAGTAAAGCAGTAGAGGGAGTTTTTAGGATTACAAAATTAGAATTAATTAACTATTTAATTATTTTTGCAAAAATTATTTAAATAATTATAGAATAAAAACCTATGGTATAGCAGAGTAAGTACACGATATATTTTAAATGACATAAATCATGAAATCAACTACAGAACAGATATTAAAGTGTTTTGACATGATTGCGACTCAGCTCCGTAAATACTCTACATTCAGGACTGTATTAATATAGCTTTTAGCCTGCATGGAAACCTAGGCATAATGTTTGTAAAATATCTTTATGCAAATTATTTTCCATATCCATCCCAAACATGCCATCACGCTCAAACAAATACTTTAAAATCCATTATTTTAATCCGCATATATATAAATAGCAATAAATCGGTCTGTTCGTGAATACCATTAAAGCGATCCGTGCAACGCCGGCTCGCAATTATAAATTCCCTGGGAGGCGACAGGTGGCGCCGTAATCGCATGAAACCTGCCGAATCATACCCAGCCAACCTGCGCACTACTCGCAAAGATTATTTTGATTTATTTTGAACGTAGAACAGACACTGAATTATGTTATTTCCTTCTATACATTTAAATCACATTATAATATTATAACTTTCAGTCTGTCTGTTGGAAATAAACATTTACTATTATTATTTATGAACTGGCAATAACTACAGGAAACGAGTTTTTTCAGCATAACTATGTATCAGTTTGAAAAGCACCAGCTAGAAAAATGCTACAGAGCTCTTTTTTGGAGAAGATGCTGATAATATTTATGATTTTAAAGCAGTATCGCCTGCTCAGCGTAATCTAATTTGTAAAGCATATAAGAGGGATGGATGGATGCGGGTTCAATCCCCGCTCGAGATTCTAATTTTTCCTTTACAAATTAATCTGTGATGCTGATAATGCTCTTGGTGTTGCAGATATCCAAAGAAGATGGTGACCACTTACTACCAGGTATAAGCGATAGCAGTAGCAAACACTTCTTTCAAGAGAGATTTGTTCAATAGCATTTGTTCATACATCTAGAACCAATGCATTATATACCAATTCTTTACCTTCTTTATTTCGTTACATCTACTGGCATCGCTTGACGCTGCATTTTTTTTAAATCTCCGGGACAAAATCCATAAATTTCATCAACATTTGAACCAAAAAGTCACATATCTTGCGAATAGCACTACCCTGTACCGTAAGAGCTGGCTAAAGGGAACATGCAAGGTATGCTTTCTTTTCTTTCTTTCTTTCATTTTAATCATCTGCGCCTCAAGCCGCCTGCCAAGCGTGGAAACTATGGCAAGCAAGTAAGATAAGTGTCCAAAATGATGTTTATGGGGAAGGCCTGTGTTCAGCAGTGGACGTTTTCCGGCTAATGATGACAAATGATGACAAACTCCTCCACAACCAGCGTTAGTCAAACTAGTTTCCTCTCCTCTCCAAGATTCAAACGCGGTAAGTTTTAGTATATAATGAATCCCATCTGTTGTACCTTGCTCTCCCATCCACGGTATAATTGCGGAGCTCCTATTTGCGCAGGGCCGAAGTGAAATAACATCCAGCCGATAACACGCGACCCGGTACGACCGCTATTGTTTTTGTCTGTCATATACTATTGTTTTCATAAAACATATCTATATGTTTGTATATCATAGACTATTGTTCGTGGAGCATTGAGAGCGAGCGTTTTGTTTTCATAATATTGGAATGGAAGTTGATTCAGTGAAGAAGTGTCTGTTTCAGTTGAATGCTTTGCTATTTAGTTCTATTTGTACGCAGTGTAGAGTAAAACTGGAGATCTCATTTTGTTTTTATTATTGCAGGTTTAAGGAGCATTAATCGTAGCGTAGGTTTGGTATTTAGAGTGATATTTAAAAAGTCTTTTTTTATTTTGAATATGTTTCAAGAAATATTTACTTTATATTCGCTTTTCTCCTTAAAACACTTGGGTTCATA
The DNA here is from genome assembly GCA_963580505.1 of Ennomos erosarius. NCBI lineage: Eukaryota > Metazoa > Arthropoda > Insecta > Lepidoptera > Geometridae > Ennomos > Ennomos erosarius. Next base: position 15,359,612 of record OY756983.1, on the reverse strand, counting down.
AGCTTAATTAATTTTAATTTTAATACAGTTTAATCTAATATGACAAATTTTATGTATCAGTTTTAGTTCGCAATTCGTAATAATTGTGTTTGTAATTCGATAATTATAACAATAATTTTTTAGATGATAAAATCAATAGTAATAAGATTGTATTTAATGTTAATCGTATAGTATGGATCTTGGTCTGACATAAATAAACAATTTATTTATTTATTTATTTATTTATTTATTATAAAACATCTAAAAAAATAAAAACTTCAGGTTACTTATAGGGGCTTATTCCAAAACTAAAATAATTGAATTTTCGAACCTTTACGACAAAAACTAAAAATACTAACCAAGAATTTTTCATTATGTTTTACCTACGAATTATTTCTAATGTCAAAAAGAGTAATTAATTTACTGACCCCAACTTTCCATCGATTTTCACATACCATGCACCCTTGCCCAGTGGTGCGAACCTTCCTGTCGCTCCATCATTGGCCAACCAGCGAGTGGGCCCGTATCCTGTAGCACAGTGGGGCAGGATTGTACTTTCCCAATGTCTCCACGCTCACGTGATATTGTCATGCTGTGGAAACATGAAGACACCATCATGTTGTGGGGTAGTTATATTACACAGAATAGATAAGTACTAACATTGGTATCAAGTAGCGAAGAAGACATAGGCACAGATAATAATAATATAATAACTACAGGACCGATACCTCATCTCGTAAAACGGAGTTAGTCGGGCAATTATACGAATTGTTTTATTTCTGCGACACCTATTGCGTGTTATACCAACTAGTAACGCTCACAATAAGATCAGTTTTTCACGTTCGGGCTATTTTTCATGTGTACCTGATAGGACCCCGTGACGTAGGTAATTAGGTATCGTAGGTACAACATGGGCCGATAAGATGGTCAAAACCACAGGTTGGTTGCAAGAGGCAAGAAGCCACACAAAAAGGTACTATTGCCTATGTTTAGAAGTGTTCCTTTTCCAGCTTATTATGATGAATGTGCGCATGGTGGGTACAGCTAGTTACAAAATAAATCCTAAAATGTTATCGATGCCGATGCTAAGAAACACCGTGAAAGTTAGATCAACAATTGACCATAATAGAACCCCACAGCATCTAGTCACGAGATTGTATCTCGCCATCGCGACATTCACAACAGTTTTATTGTGTGCGTTTGTTGTCAGTAATTAGTTCTATGTATATTAAGTAGTTAGATACGATCGGCGGGGGAATTAGCGACGGATGAACATACAAATTGCTACTTGGAAGACTTTGAAAAAGTTGGAAATGGGGTGATGAAAGATAGAGTAGGTAGAGCTTTACTTGTACGGGTTAGCATTATTAAGATTTTTTTAAATAAATATAAAACGAAGCAAAAACACAAGCATATTCATAGACAGTGAATGTGGTCAAAGACAAAAACAAGCCGTTTGTGCCTTTTCATGATGCATCCAAAAGTAGAAATAATACTATGTTTTTCCAAATGGAAAACACTCAGGCAGTGAGTGAGAGTGAGTCAAAAACATCTAATATTAATTTTTTATTATGGTAACGTGTATAAAATATTATGCCCATGTAAAATGAGTTCTAATATTGAATATGTTTGCAAAGAAAAATAACTTAAGTATCAGCTGCACTCAGAATTTACTGGTATCTGACAGATACTTTCTGCTACTTTTTACCTTTGAACGTGTTACTGTGTCATTCTCATCTAGGGCACTGCAGCCGAATATTTGTGCACCGTGGTAGCCATATCTGCCGTGACCATATACGTCACTAGCGTTAATGCTGGGTTACAACTCACATCTCAGACTGAGGGTCTAGCAAAGATACCAACCACTAACCACCCAAATGTACTGAAATGACTTTTCGGAAATCGCTAACTTTTCCGCAGTGAATGTCATTTCAATACATTTTGGAGTTAGCGTGAGGCGTTAGCGTTAGCGTGAGGGAGCTTTGCTAGACCCCTGGTCAGACAGATCTTATATTCTCACTTGGATGGAAGCTGGCTGAAGAAAGATGAAAGTTGGACTTAGTGGAGTAATATGGGTGGCCAACATATCATCACATACTATGCAATCTAGGTACTTACACAAGCTTCATTATACCAAATCAAAAATATTTATACATTTGTGTGTGAAAAATCTAAATTTTGTTCCATATGAAATAATTGAACTGAAATGTGGAGGAATATTTTTTAATCTGCAGACCAATTTAAACTAATATTCGAATTACCTTATGTCAAAATGTTCCTAATGAAACTGCCTAAATAAAATTTTGGTTCGATGTTTTCTGTTTTTGAAATAAACATAAGGAGTTTTGGCGGGTACGCGGAAAAGTTCACGTCGTTGCATTGTATTATTTTTCAAAACTTATGCTTTTTCCATTGTTAATGTTTAAAATTGGTGGCGTTTCGTGTTGCTTCCAAAATTCCATACTTAGAAAGGTTCTAGTAAAGTTGCCACCACTTTGCTGGAGCATGACTTAGACTGGACTATGACTATCTGACTTAGACTGGACTATGACTATGACTAGGACATGACTTTGCGTGAAATATTTTGAAACATGATGAAAATTATAATACTTGACACTGGCTAAATACACTATGTGTAGAGCCAAAATATATTAAAAAAAATGAACATAAAAAACTTACAGCTTAGTCATAAAATATTGACTTTGTCTCTGACCTCCTTTTTACCATGTCTTTAGACAAGTTCTCGTAAGTACCTACTTATTAAAATTACTACTCCAGTTTTCAATTCCCAAGTTGAATGCAAACATAAGCTTGAAGGCTCTACATACCTACCACTTGCATTCGTACCTAAGCTAATCCACTGAACCTGCCAAGTCAGCCGCGCTTTGCAAATCAAAGTCCTTCGATATCTGTGGCAACGCAAACCTCAAATCTCTAGGTTCCAGTTCCAATCACGAACGCAAACGGCCGATAGCTGGTATCTATCGGCGGTATCGGCAACAAAACGGACCGTTTGTTCATTTGTCGTTCGTTACTCGAGGGGTCGCCGTATAAATATGCATGAGGAACGAAATGCCCACATGACGGCCCGGATGCCCGGTGTCAGGACTCGCTACTACAGCATTTTTCTTCGGTTTGTGGGAATTTTGTCGTCAAACTAAAAGATATTCGCTGGCGAAGGGAACTGCTATCTTTAGTGGATCAAGGATTCGTGGCGTCGATAGCCTGATGCCAATTGATGGTGTTATGTAACATGTTCTATTTTACGTTTGGTGACTTGTGGGTTTTTTTCTTTGTTTTAATTTGACATTTTCGAATTAGAATTGAAATCTAAATAGCTGTGCAAGTACAATGGCTTATAAGTTAATTGCACTTCTTATCTGGAGATATTGTAATATTTGCGTCACTTATATAGTTTTCTAGTTATACTAGTACCTAATTTTGAGTGGAATCCTTAAATTTTCAATCAAAAACGTTTTACTTCAAATGCCTCATTGCTAAATTAACGACATAATTATTTTGTTTTACGTTGGGTCAAATCCAATATTTTTTAAATACCGATCAACTAAAGTTAGAGTTATCATGCAGGAATGACATCAGCACCAAGATCTTAGACACACACACATTAAAAATAGTTTTCCTTTTTAATATCGTTTATATACCTAAGGTAATTTAAAGCTAGGTTAAGTTAAGTCTAACAATTTGTCTAAAAATCATGGTGTTCCTCTCACACGCAAAGAACTTCAATCAGGCCCACATTTCCGTCGGTAAAACGAAAATGGCGTTTCTTTGTTTAAACACGGAGTTAACTGTAACCTACATAAGGTACCTAGGTATGTATATTATTATATGCGCAGGTGGTAGGTGGTGATTAGGCGCTATTACGCGCCGCGGCGGCCGCGAATGGCACCGTAACGGTGGTTTTCATGCCGATACCTCGTCACGGTGGTTAATTACCCCTTTTTTGTTTTGGGGTAATGGGGAAGTGAAACGGGGTAATATTTGAACAGGACGTTTTGGTTGTAACAAACATTTTAGTGGGTTTTTTGCTGCTAAAAATAGTTTAATTGCAATATTTTTTTTAATTTGTTTTTTGGAAAGTACAATTTTTTGTAAACTAGGTCTGGCCTGGGTCTGGTGGTAATCAAGCATTTTCAAAGCTGTGAATTGAAAAACACTATGAACTCCTATTAATATTATAAAACTGACAGTCTCTTTTTATGTTTTTTTCTCTCAGCATCCACGCCAAAACAGCTGAACTGGTTTGGAAAAATGCAGAAGTATGTTTTAGATTAAAGGGGTCACTTTTAACGGATATTTTTTTCCCGGAACAATTAAAGTTCCAGTGGGATAGCAGGTAAGTCACGGCCGAAACCGCGGGCGCCTTCTACTTCTACTGCACTTAAAAGTTTAGTAGGTACTGCTACAGTACTTATTTGAACTGACAACTTTCAGAAGCTTTTGGGCGGCCTAAAAATTCAAACACCTTGCCTACACCAGAAGAAGTATTTATTAGAACTCGATGACCTGAGTTAGTACCTCCAGACCCAAACTACTCTATACGGCTCATTGTCACAACATATTTCTAAATGGGGAATTAGTTTCTTTCCTCCACATCACCCCACCTTATTTTACAACCCCCACCCCGTTCAGTAATTAACAATGTCGTACGCCGTGATGCCGTAAAATGCTGTAAATATAAACTGTGCGATAAGGCGCCATATTTTAGAAAAAACTGGTTCGTCTAATGCTGAGTGACGTGTTTTTCGTGACACGCCTAATTTACTTATATTTTATAAAGAAGTAGTTTAATATACTTCTATTACATACCTACTAACAGTTTTTATACTTAAATATAGAACCACCGGGAATTGTAAGAGATGGATATGGATGTATCCAGGGAATGGAGAGCAGCGTTCTCTTCGGTACATTAAAATCTGCGATCACGCGCCAAGCATGGTGCAACCCCCTCTTCTCCCTAAAAGATTATCCCGATATGGTCAGTATGGACGTTTTTCTGATATGATGTGATATAAACTATGGCTGAAGGTGGCGCTATACTGGATAAGAAGCAACTGGTTCTAAAGTTTAGTGAAGCTGCCGAAGTATTGGCGACAGATTCTCGACTCTTCTTGGTCGTCATAAGACAACAGTCATCGAGTTTGTGGGACGCAAGACGTAGCCCCTTTATCGTAAAACAGAGTTTCACCACAGCAAGGAACTTGAATTTTAAATATTCTATATCACAGTTATTTATTACTATGAAAACACGTGATTGAAGCAGGTATTATGAAGGACCAAAGTCTGACGTCACTGCATGTGTAAACTGTCTCTTTCTATTCCTGTATCATTTTAACTTAGTAATTTTTTGAGATATTTAATTTTTGTTTTCACAACTGTTAATTTTTTGAGGAATATTATTAAAGGAGAGGGTCAAAAGTGGGTGTTCAATATAACTAAAATGATAAAAGTGGCATAAGATACAGGGTTACACATGAAGTCAATCTGTCATAATTTTAGATTTTTCAAAACCTCCAATTTTGATTTATAATAATATAGTACGAATTGATAAAACTCGATTTTTTTCGTCTAAAATGTCGATAAAACCCATACAAACAGAAAAAAAACACTGATCACTTTGTGATAAAACTACAAGAAAACTGTTGTATAAAAATATAAAACATTCAATTTATCAGCGTCAGTGTTGCAAGCAATAAATATTTTTGTTTGAAGCCAAATATAAAAATATCGGACGTGTGAAAATTTTTTTTAAAATATTAGTGATTCTTCATAATTAATCTTTCATTTGACATTAGGTTGTATGCTGATTAGAACAAACACCCAAGTTCCATACAAAAAAAAGTCCTGTCCTTTATCAAGAAAAAACAGTAGTCAGCCTATTAAGAAAGTATTTTTCTTTAGAAATACTCGAAGCTCTTCAAACCTAATTTTATGTCTTATAACGTTAAATATTCAAGTTCAACATATCGAAGGCAACAGTGTGACGGGGTCAGACCTCACGCTCACTAATGTATGCTAATACATGTATCCTACCATCGCGCTTCCTTCCGCGCCTCATTATTGTACGCAACAGTCGGCTACAGCATTACCTACACTTATAAGTTAATAACTGTACTGTTACTAACTAGCAAAAACGTTTAGTAAGTGGGATCTTCAACTTTAAACAAAGCCCATTATAGACCCTTCATAAAAGCTTTACTAGGATTTTTCTGCAAGATTTTCTACTAATAACGTTTTGCCAGTTATACAAATCAAATGTTTGCAAACGCTATTGTGTACCAGTCAGAGCGCTATACCTAGTGAAATCATGCCTTTCCTCGTGTAGGTAAGTGGTCAGCCCTGGTGTCAGGATTTTCAGGCTGCTTAAGGGCTTCTGATTTGTGTAAAATCATTGTTTGAATAAGACACTGTGAGACCTCATCCCACACAGACTAATCATAATTGATGTCTCAGGATAACGTGACTCACAATCTAGTAATCAGACTGTGAGATCATAAAGTCTTATTTGCCCAGTAATTTCATTAGCTACAATGCCCTTCAAACCGGAACACAATGCTTGCATACTACTACTTGGTGGCAAAATAACTGGCAGAGCGGTGGTACCTACCTTGAGATTGTTTACTCTCCAAACGATATTACTAAATGTCTTCTTTCGGAAGGTAAAATGTCTGGATGCTTTTACCGAAGTTTTTCTAAATAATAGTTAAAATGTTGATGAATATTCATTTCCATACTAGCGCCATCTTTCGTCGAGTAGCGGAAGCTCACGCAATGCATCATCATCACATAGAATCTACAAAAAGTACCTATTGAAGTGGACTGTAAAGTACCTACTCTTTATAATTTTAATGCATAGGTAAGTTTTTTGATTTAGTTCAGTTTCTTTAGAAAATCGTCGCTGGTCATCGGCGAAACACTGACAGTATAAATAGTAAGTAGGTATACCTTTGAATCAAGTTTTCTACGAATGAAGTTGACTTTTACCGTTGACCAAAAATTACATCATGAGATTCCAAAAGTCCGTTTCCACCGTTAATACAAACCAACGGTTAAAGATCCATGTGCGTCTAACACCGTTCGCTGCTCACTGGTTATGAAATATATGCAAATATATGCGTTTCACCCGATCTGCCCGCGATCGCGACTTCCATGTGGGACGATAAAATACTTTTCAAAACGGTGGAATTTTTTATTTATTTAATAACTATCTACGTAACAGTTTAAAGTTGCATAATGTAGAAAAAAGTTGTAGAAAAATACAGTTGCAATTAGAAGTGTTTAACTGTGGTTACGTGTGTTTACTGGGAGCTTGTTTGATGAATAAAGTTACAGTAAAAATTTACAATAATGATTTCATTGGTACCTAAACAAGAAAAGGTAGATTTTTCCTGTAAGCTGGTTCATAATCACCATCATCAGCCAGAAGAACATGCTGAATATGTTTAACAAACAACAGAAGATGTATGTTCTTCCACAGAGCCATCCATATTTTTTAAAATATGTTTCTAGTGAGAAACTCGTTTATCATAAAATCCATTATAATTTATAATAACACAAAAATGGATCTACCGAGAACAAACATGGCTCTGTACCATGGATCTACTGAGAATGAACCACAATTAGTGAACTGTTTTCTCGCTTTGATGAACATCTGCTCCGCGAAAAAAAATCCTAAAAATAGGATTTTTTTGAGCTACGCGCGATATACCATGATAAGGTGAAGTGACAGTGCGCGACTCGCGAGGATTACTGTTTGCAGCCGCCAAGTCTTAAGGGTTGCAGAGCAGAAAGATCCAGACTTCAGAGTGGAATAACGCAAAGGAGGTTAGTCGTATAACAGTGCCGTAATATACGCCAGTAAGGCCCGCCAAATCCCTGTCTAACGACGTATCGACCTCTAAGATCCGACCAGGGACGGCGAAACCACGACGTGTAGAACCAACACCACGTGTACGTACTTAACCTCTAGCCACCACGCGGTTATACACGCGTTTACAACGGTGGTGACTCTGAAGCCGACCCGAGGGCTCTGCAAAGAAACATAAGGCTCCACACCAGCGTGCTGCAGACCAGCCACCGCAGACCAGCCGGCAGCGTCAGAAAGCCTGAGGGATCTCCACAGCCAGTGGACCCAGGGACCCCAAAGCAGCTAAAGACTTGAGGGAGAAGCTAGCGCACCGCATAGGTGACTTGGTGAAAACCAAAGTGCGCACCATGGCTTCTGTACTCGTAAATGGCATCCGAAGGGGTCAGAGCAACGTTCGCCTTATGATAGACGAAGCTCTTATGAACCACTTTGGGGCCATTGTAATGGCTGCACGGCTGGCTGGTGCTCGCGAGGTAGTCCTTATCGGAGACGTCAACCAGTTACCTTATATCGACAGAGAGAACCTCTTCGAGCTAAGATACAATCGCCCAAATCTGGTGGCCACCATCAACCAGGAGTTGTTATGCACACATAGGAATCCCATGGATGTCGCTTACGCGCTGAGAGAAATATACTCTGGTATATATTCCTCGGCCCCACGTGTCAAGTCCCTGGAGCAGAGAAGGTACACAGGTGTGCAAATATCCAGCACCCTCCCCAACACCCTATTCCTAGTACACACTCAGGAAGAAAAGGAGACCCTATCCAACAAGGGTTATGGCGGAGGCACGGGGTCGCGCATCCTCACCATCCATGAAGCACAGGGACTGACATACGAGTCGGTCATCGTCATCAAGACAAAGGGCAAGATGAGACTGCACGAGAGCGTTCCGCACGCGGTGGTTGCAGTCTCGCGGCACACCGGGACTTTCGTTTACTACGCCGACGATGAGGAAGACGCCATCAGCCGTTTCGTGCAGCGTGCGATGGCTGCATCACCGAGGGTCATCCGCGAGTACAACTTGCAGATGGCCATCAAAGATCGAAACGTGGCGGTAACAGAAGTCCTGGTCCGGGAGGAGAAAGCGGATTAACAACGACATGTACGAGCGGGATCATTGACGGACTCAAAAGAGCCTGCCAATTATCCCGCTCGTATGAACAAAATAGTACTAGAATGTAAATGATTATTGTGTGTACACCGAGAGCACTCACGCTCACTTAAAAGCTTCTTCTTGCGGCGGCGTCGTGCGTCGGGTCGTCCTCTTCCCTCAAAAATGGTTGAGGAGGGCGATGGCTGGCGCATGCGTCAAGCTCGTGAACGGGCGCTGCTTGCGGGAGCTGGTCTGCTCGCGGTGTATGCACAAATCGAAAAAAAATAAAAAATAAATAAATAATAGGTTAAGTACTTCAATGTCCTCTCTTGTATGATATTTTGTTCAATAAAATAAAAAAATAAATAACAATAAACGATAAATTAACAAAGAGCACGGACCCAGGTGTCTGTGGTAAAGCAGATTAAAAAAAAATAATAATAATAATTAGTGGCAATTGGCTCTTGCATCCAAGGGCTTGAGATCCCTACCAGGTCGTCGGTCTATCTATTTGGGAACCAGCCTACACTTTATGGCTGCCATTCCAGAATCTTCCTTTTCTGTCAGCATAACATTTTATCACTAAAACGTTATTTCAAGCCAAGTTATAGACACTAACACTATAGTGTAGATACGAATTTCAAAGGTCATCAAACTCTCGCTACATCTCCTAAACCAGGCAACAGATCCCGTTAGCACTTAAAGTAAACAATTAGCAGGATGCCCACTAAACTGCGGTTAAGCAGCGGTTAATCTTTGATTACGTCCGTGGAGTGTAGGCCCGCGTCGCACAGTGAATGTTAAATAGATTGTTGTGGCCAATTGTGTCCGTTGGTGCGTGTTACGGCTCCCTTGCTCGTGTATCTTTAATAAATTGCTAAATTAGAGCTTCAATATTTTTTTTTGTTCATGAATCTAGATAAAAATGCGTTATTTATTGTTGTAGGCAAGTGCCATTGCAGTGTTTCTCCAGGAACACTGCAGTGCTCATACAAAGTGAACAAAGTGTTATGCACACTCAATGTGGACTTATTAGACAAGACGTTACCAGCGTAACACAATCAGACACCGACCCCGCCGGCAAGAACGACGTACGCCCCCGTAGCTAGAATGGTCGCGACTTTCCATAGGGTCCACTCCTCCAGCGGACGTAGCCTTCTCGATCCTCTTATCCCGGCAACAACCCAACCCGAGGCTCGTACCCCAGGGGTGCCCTTGAGCTAATTGCCCCTCACTTTTGTCGGCTGGGTGCCTTAAGCGCCTGCCCTCCCGCCCGGTGACGCTGTAAAGGTCGGTAGAAACCAACAGAATTAGCCCGTTCGAAAAAAAAAGGAATTACCACACATTTTATTTCATCATCGTCATCATCATCATCAGCCTGAATACGTCCACTGCTGAACATAGGCTTCCCCAATGAGCGTCACTATGAACGGCTGCTTGCCGCTTACATCCATCGGCTCTCCGCAGTTTTGAACAGGGCATCGGTCCACCTAGTGGAGGGCCGGCCTACCCTACGCTGCATCTTCCGCGTGGTCGCCACTCGAGAACCTTGTTTTCCCCTTCGGTTGTCAATTCTACGAGCGATGCAGCCCGCCCACTGCCACTTCAGTGTGTGTACTTATACTAAAATAGTGTATGTAGAATATAGAACTGATTATTTCTGTCACACCTCTGCTAGATGAGGAATGAGCGTCCCACTAACAACTTGCCTAATATTTGTTAGAAGCTTTGATAGAAATTTTGTTCAAAAGAATAATTCCTCTTCTCTTGTAAAAATATTAATTGTCATCTCACATTAACTCGAACAAAGTTTCAAAATACGAAACATTAAAACAAGAAATTACTTTTTCACTCATAATTAAAAAAAACTGCGTTATTTAAATCAACGTATCGGTATCCCGGAGACCGGGAACTTTTCAATTTATCCCGGACTCGGGACATCCAGAATATATTACCGCCCGTCAAGATCCAAATAATTAAAGCGAAAAATAAAAAAAACCGCCCAACCTAAGGGAGGACAAACAGAAACTTTTAAAAAATTACTGTAATATATTCAAAATTAAAAAATGTGCCGCGTCCGCACTCTGTCGTCAACTTGAGAAGTTTGATAAGAAAGTTTTGATTTGCTTTTTTGAAAGCTGTGATGTGTGTTCGTAAAAATAAAAAAAGAAAGAAAATACATTTATTCAGGACATCACACAACATTACATACAACGCAAAAATAAAACAGAGAACAAGAATAATAGGTAGGTATGTACCATCGTACTATATGTAATGTTGCGTGATGTCATGATATATGTAGGTCCGACTCAGCATGCAATCAAGGTCTTGCGACCTCAATAACTGATTTTCAGTCGGAACCCATTATCATGACATCACGAACTTCAGGACAAACAAAACAACATAAAAAAATTAAACAATAATGTAAAAAATATATGACATACCCCAACCAAAAAAAAAAAACAATAAATTCAATTTGATATGCTAAAATGAATATTCTGAGCCTTAGTACCCATTTTTCAGAATAGAGCCATGATTCGTTCAATGCTCGCTACAAGAAAATACATTTACAAATTAATCACACTTAATTTTTAATTGAAGTGAAAATTTACCTATGTCTAAAACATCGCCTAAAATGGTATAAATGCTTGTATAATAATATTCAGAATAATTAATGAAGATAGAAATATAAAACAAATAACTTTTCAAATTTTTATCAGCCTCTTTTTAATTTTAATAGCTGGTGCTTTATAAAATAATGAGCGTAACAGGATCAGTAACCCACAACAAACCCCAACATTAGCGCGTCTACTCGCCACGAGATGTCGCTACTAGTCCCGCAAAGCACGGCGCCAAATTTGCATAGCCTTTGATTCTGTATAATCAGCTCCAGTTAAACTACTACTCTACTCGAAATAAGTCTATTTTGTCAATTTTCAAAGGAAATATAGTTTTTAGAGTGGTTAACATAATTTATTTGCTTTTCTATGTGAAATGTGGACAAACAAGGTTAGGTACTCTGTGTACCTTTGCAAATTCCGTAAGCTTTTGTTAAGAACATAAGAAATGCAAATACGGAGACATTAGCGAGTACAAGATAAGAAATGGGATTAAGCCACTTATTGCGGGGGTTGCGAGGGGCAGGGGAGGGTGGCAATCGGAATGGGTATGGTAATTGAGTAATTAGTGCGTCACCGTGGATGTAACCAGTGGTTACTGTGACGAACGGTTACATTAACTTAAGGTTAAAAGACTTGGTTAAGTACAAACTGGGTGTGAACCTATAGGTCTTGGTATCATTGTACCTATCTATTTTGTGTGTGAGTTGTGGGCCGTAACTGGCCAAGTGCGGGTTGGTGATGACTTATGATACAAGTTCTCGACTTTTTAATTCTTGATCATGTATGCATCACGGCATCACTATTATATGCCAGATATTACCTGATGGAATGATTTGTTAATACCTTCCCACCGATGCGGAAGAAAGGTTCTCGAGTGGCGACCACGAGCCGGAAGATGCAGTGAAGGCCGGCCGGAAGGTAGTGGGGACTAGGTGGACCGACGATCTGGTGAAAACCGCGGGGAGCCGATGGATGTAGGAGGCGAGCAGCCGCTCAAGATGGCGCTGAGGGGAGGCCTCTGTTCAGCAGATGACGTCTTCAGGCTGTTGATGCCACTGCTACCACTGCCGGGACACGCTGGCCAAGTGCGGGCGTTCTCGAACGTTGTCATACTTGAACATAAGGCTCTCAATGTGTCCTCACGAGGTTTTTCTACACCGTTGTAAGAGTGCATGAAAAATCCGCACAAATATACCTTGAAAAGTCATTGTTGCAGTTGCAGGGTCGAAAGGGACTCAAACGTGCGTCAGTTCCCCCCCCCCCCCCCCAACCCTGTAAACCCTTGTGACTCGATATCGAACACGCATGCATTGTTATTCTATTTTCATCTCAAATGTTGGTATTCCAGGCGTTAAAAGTAGGACGTAGTTTACCACACAATTACACTCGCTGAGGTACTTAATTATCATTCCAAAAAAATATATATTTATAATACTTTTATTTGGTTTTTTTTAATAGATTCTAGAGCCTACGCTACAGCATCCTACTTTACATCGGTCAGGAATCAATTACATCAACGTCCGAGTGGAACAATAAACAAACCCGCAACAATAGTAAGTCAATACTTGATAAATTACACCGTCCCGCGTGCGATCCATCTTATTTCCAAATTAGAGGAAACCACTGCGACTAGGTCGGGAGACAGAGGGTTAGTTATGTTACTAACTATTATAAAAGTATGTATTGCCTGGATAACGTTCGTACGCGAGCGGGAACTCAACTGACCGGGTTCAAATTTTCCCTTTACTTACACGAAAACGTGATTCAAATTCCTTTACATTAAAAATTCATTACATATGATTTTTGTATGTAATACCTACACTGGCTGATCAACATTTTTTTATACTATGACAAAAGTCAAAGCCGCTGAAACTCTTTGGATGCAAATGGTTAGCATATAGCAACCGCTTATTGCTGGGTCGTGAAATAGAGGTGTATTCAATAGTATTCATAGGTATAGCTGCGCAAAAATATTCTAAATCAAATAAGACCCATCTTTTATTAAAAAAATGTATCTAGCTGCTCTGACGTCTACCAGATTGATTTATATATTTTTTGTAAACGACATTTTTTATGCTTAATGGGAATTTATTTATATTTTAGGTTGCTTTGAGCAGTTCGGGTAAGTATATACCTTGGTAAGTCGTAAGTTTCACACGCCGGTAAAAGAACAGGGGGTCTAGTAATTATCCCAATCGCTAACGCTAACGCCTCACGCTAACTTCTAAAATTTATTGAAATGACATTCGCTGCGGAAAAGTTAGCGATTTTCGAAATGTTATTCCAGAGGCTCTAGCACGAACATTTACGCGGGAGTAAGTGTAACGTTAACGTAAGCCAGTTGTATGGCGTTTGATCAGCGCCCCATACAATTAACTTACGTTAACGTTACACTTACTCCCGCGTAAATGTTCGTGCTAGGACCTCAGTACATTTTGGAGTTAGCGTTTGGCAATAGCGTTAGCGTGAGGGAGCTTTGCTAGACCCCCAGGGTACTTACGTTATTCTCCCGTGACTCCCTGTCTAACAAGAGAGGAAAACTAACAGGGCAGCTCACTTTATATGCACCCTGGACGCTGGCCAGAGAAAACAGTGGAATTTATAGCTTCCCTGGACGTTATGCTATATTGTTATTACCATCCTTTTATTTTATCAATGCGCCGTTTTATTGATAAAACTCCGGGGAACGATAGTAAGGTTTTATTTGCCTTTTTCTGTGATGAGGTGGGGCTGGTTATGATATTATTGTATTACTTTTTCATGATTAAAGTACGACTGTCAATATTGAGGGCTAGTATGTTTGTAAGACACTAAGCTATTCGTAATTACTTATACCTTGACTACGAATCCGAGATAGAGTAGGTATAGAATATAAGATTCTAAACTATCGTTAATATAATTATTATTGGGACTATTAACATTATCCAGTCTATAAAAAATATTTTAGTATAGAATAGGCATGATGTCTACTATTAAAAATCAACAAGTAAATATTACCTACTTTCATAAAGAAGATTAAAAATGAATGCAATTATTGAAAAAATAAGTAAAATCGGTAAATAAATCACGTAGTAATAAGCTTTTAAAGTTTCTGTAGGGGGCATCTCCTGTCCCTTTCTCGCGAAACAGAACGCCTCCACAGTTACTATGAATAATCTACTTGTGACGTCACATGCCAAAGAGATTGTATGTAAAGCTTCCACAGCTTAGTAATGAGGTACTAAGAACGACCTTGCTCTGACGTCACTGGCCGTTTGAGCTATCTCTTTCTATTCCGGTTTTTAAAATGCTTGTGACTTTCTCATTTTTTGAGTTAAATTATTTTTGTTTTCACAAATGTTTATCTTTTGAGGAATATTATTAATTTATGCAAAAAAAAATTAAGCCATCATACCTATTGAAAGACATTATTCAATACCTAGGTACTTGCCAAATTTTATCTCTCATTTTCATAATATAAGGTAAGTATTTAATTCTTTTAAAAATTTGCACAAATGTTGTTTCGTGCTTTTTAGTTGTTAATAGTTTTCATTAATTTCGATAAAAATTTCCAGCATTAGGTAGAAGATTTGAATTTGTATAAAACGATTTTTAAACTACTCGGTATTATTGTAGGACCATAGCGCAAGGATGAATAAATTTTGCAAGTGTCCATTCTTGGAATCTTTATAAAAATGTTAATGCACTCGATGATCCATGAACGTTCCTTTGACAAACGACGGCACATGTCCCCGAGAAAACATACGAAACATACGCGAGGGGAGATAAATAAAAAACGATCTTTAGAGCTGTTTGACGAAAATTCTTCGGCCATTTTACTTTTTGACCGAATAAAGAAAGAATATCTTATAATATGCCAGTGATCATTTAAAAAGTTTTGTATCTGTTCATCATCATCAGCCTGAAGACGTTCACTGCTGAACAATTGAACATCGGTCTCCCCCAAAGAACGCTACTTTGAGCAGCTGCTTTTCTCTGGCATTCATCAGCTCCTTGCGGTTCTGACCATGTTGTTGGTATGCATCTTAGTTAGAAACAAAAAAAAATTTGCGTTCCATATACCTACAGCGAATTAAATTTTCAATGTTTTTTTAGCTCAGTTTCTTTAGTAGGCACGTGTGTTATGTGTTCGCCCAAATATAGAACATCGTGGTTTGTCTGACCACACTTTCTCATACATGTCAGACCATAGTGAATAAACATAGGCCATAAACACCGAATCCTAATACTAATAATGTGTACATATAGTGTGTACCTCATACTACACAAAATTTACCTTTTGTGCTTCGTAGTAAGTAAACAAAAATCACAACAATGGCCTCCTCTATTTCAACTTACAAGTGTTACTTACAGGTGTAACTGGCAGACACAAAAGTAAACCATTAATCAATCACCTAGATTTCCTTTTCAGTTTTTAGCTTCCAAATTTTGAAAATCACTGCTAGCTGCAATAACTTAAAGTCAGCATAGTTGAATTACAGATTGATTCGGCTAAAATACTGGACGAATATTCGGCATTCCCTGCAGCTCGCAGCCCTAATATTTACACGTCAACGGTTGGGTGGCTGGTCAAAGGACGTAATATCGAACGGAGAAGCTCTTTCAAAGCTGCAAATGCTCGATTTATTTTTATTGCTCTATGTTTTTATCATCAGTTTTAAAGTAGGTAGATTTAAATGTGTTTTTTATATTTCAAAATATTGTAAGACTAAAGGCATGCGTCTTTTAGGTAGTTTCTGTAAAACAACAAACCCGATGCTTTGAATTTGTTATTAATACCCTAACAAAAAAAATACAGGCGCAATCTAAGCAAAATGCAAATGAATCGGCTACCCATAAAAACCTTCCCCTTAATTACCGAGACCGCAGCATCTTCGCCGTTTTATCAAGCCATCCTCCACGTAATCTTTGAAACTGTTGTTGCCAAATTTTCCTGAGAATACGGGTAAAATGGGTGAAATAAAGGTTCTCTCATTTAGCTTGGGTCATCAGTATGCATAATGAATTAGATTCGCGCCATCTAGCGGCAAGCGGCAGAACTAAATAATGGTGAAGGAAATTGGTGAGATGGATGGTTTCTTGCGGTTGACGGATGGTGGAGAAGTGATTTAGTATTTGTTTTTCTTTAATAATGGTAAAGAAATAAGGAACATGAATAATGTTATTATGCTAAAGATAGTAGGTATAAGAAGGGTAGATAGATTAGATTATGCCCATCTTTGATTGCGATGAGTGCCCAGGTACTAATTGCCTGACCTAGGTATAAATAATATTTTTTTATTCTGTGAATTAGTTCCTATAAAATGATTGATCTATATGGAAATGCAATTTAAAAACGGTATTAATATTCAGACACCAAACGAAGTTCTAACTTCACTTTTCTTAGTTTTACTTATCTATAACGACGGTACCCAATTTCCCATCAAAGCAATAAACCAAAACTAACACTAATATTATTCAAGTAATAAACATAATTAAGCAGCGTTTGTCATAACCACGTAACTACCAACATTACTGATACTTAGGTACTGGCTGTTATATTCTCTAAAAGTCTCTCATACCGACTTACAACTACCCTCCTTAAAAAACCGGACACCTTAAGGCCAAGTTGTTAGAGTCGCAAACTAGATGGCGCTGTTGACAATATCGGCACGTTGAATTTTGGTCTGTACATAAGGGGACAATAACCAACAGGGCCGAAAATGTCGTCGCTCGATTTATCACAGAGTTACTTTATGACAAGTGGCCTGTCCAAGGCAGGGGTGGTTTTTAGTGCGCACCTAAGATACTCTTCTGGGGGATGAGGAATATACACTGGATGTCACATACAAGATGGTTGACTGCACTGAGTTATGAAGCAAAGCTTAAAATGAGGTGTCTCAGTGAGTCGGTAGGTACATAAAAATAATATAAATAGATTAGAAAAATACTAATTAAACCGGCTGAACGGTGAAAAAAGAGGAGGTTCTATGCAGTCCATATGTTCCTTGTAGTAGGTATAGTGTAGCTAGTTAGTGTGTGGTGTAGTTAGTTTTAGTTTAGTTTTTATTATTGTAGTAGTTAGCTTGTGTAAAAAAATTACGTGTTATTTTTATTTGTTAGAAGAACATTGCGTGATGCGTGGTAGTCCTACATAACTTTGGTGAATATCTGATGAAAATCTCCGGAGACAATCCCTCCAAAATAATGTGTAAAACATTTAACTAAATTGGATAATGACGGTGTATTTTATGATAATTTATAATTATCATTAATTAATTAAGATCAATATAGACTAAGTATAACCCCAGAAAAAAATATAATAGGTATGTTATAGATTGAAATATGATAAGTACCTATTTGAATTTCAACCGTTGGGGCAGAAAAGATCTCGAGTGGCGACCACGTACTGGAAGACGCAGCGTAGGCCAGCTTCCTGCTAGGTGGACCGACGACTGGTCAGAACCGTGGGGAGCCGATGGATGCAGGAGGCAAGCAGCCGCTCAAAGTGGCGCTCTTTGGGGGAGACCTATGTTCAGCAGCGGACGTCTTCAGGCTGATGATGATGATTTGAATTTGAATATGAATAATTTTATTCCAAGTATTTAAATATGAAATGAAGGCGATTAAAGTCGGTATAACAACTTTTTTTATTTTTACTAATGATTTTTGCTTCCTTTACGGCAAGAACCTTATCTGATCTACTCAAATTTCTTCCAACATCCGTTCTCCGCAAACTTGCCACAGACTATGGTAATGAGCCCGAGGGCCCGCGAGGTTTTTGCCTACCCTCCCCGTTTGAATCTGCTAGGTGTTTAAAAGTTTAGAAACAGTTGTCAATAGTGCCCTGCGGATAGTTTGACATAGTTCTGTTTAGTTTGGCCTTTTGGAAGACTGACAGATTGACTGATTTAGATGTGTTTGTAATGAGATTAGAATATTTATGATGTAGCCTCTGAACGGAAAAATCAGCGAAGTTTGTTTATTGATTGCTATTCGCTCTGTAAAAATATACAAACGAGCTCATGTAGATTTTTTCTAGCAATAATTTCCACATTTAGGTCAGCCATTACTTTTAAATACAATCTTGTAAAGAATAAATAGGTACCTGTAATTTTTACATCAGTCCTTCGTTGTCTGAACAGAATCTAGCGTATGTTTTTTTTTAATAAAGCGGAATTTAAGGGAATCTATTCTCATACCTACAAAATATCTACCAAGCCAAATATTGCATTGGACTTATCATTTGTACATTAAATCACCCAGTAGCTCTCACAGTCTTTCGCATTTACAATGTAAGTGTGATGAAAGTTTATTCTTAAAACCTCATCATCATCAGCCTAAAGACCTAAAACCGGCATGCAGTCTTAAAACCTGAACAGAACAATTTATGACAATATAACCAAACAAAAACCCGTAAAACCTACCCAACAATTTCTCAAAAGTACCTGTCTATAGGAGCTTTTGAGATATACCTAGCGAACATATATAGAGGTTATTTATAAGGTGGACAGTCAGGCTTGAGCTACCAAAACCGTAAGCCAGTAGATAAAAGAGGAGTAAAGCCGCAAGTGAAGTGACGATGGTGTTAATGAAAGTGCGCGGTTTTTCATGACTATTCATGCCGAGGTTCCTTTGGCGACGTTTTTGAAAACTGCTGCGGTGGTTGGGAACGGAGTATATGGCACAGATTTTTCAGATGGTTATTGTGTTTTTTGTAACTAGTTAAAGGTAAATAAGATAAAATAGGCAAAAAACAATTCTGCCATAGCAATAATTGTAAAATAAAGGTGATTACACCTTTATTTTACAATTATTGCTATGGCAATTATTGCACATATTAATGTGCAATATGAAATACTGATACACTTAATTCTAATTACAAATATTAGAGCACTCTTTATTGTTTCACAAATAAACATACAAATAGGAATACAATAAAATTTACGTACTAGTGCAACAATGGGCGGTCTTATCGCTGACAGCGATCTCTTCCAGCCAACCTTTGGATGGACAGTATCAGTAGAGAGAATAAACGGTGGTGCAAAACAATTTAATAGATAAAGCAAATACAGATAAATAACTAAATACTCAAATAGATAAAAAAAACAATACCTAATTTGGTACTAATAAATATACCTACATCCAAATACGTATATACACTATAATACAATAAACTAATACATAATTTTTAAATGATGATAAGTAGCAGTAAATAACAAATAGCAGCAATTATAACGACAGATAGTAGTGATGCACCATACTTTTAAATATGGTCAATGACTTAGCATGTCTAATTTCTGTGGGAAGCGCATTCCACAACCGGATGGCTTGCACCGTGAAGGATTTATCGTAGAACTGGGAGGTATGGACGGGAGGCATAAGCTGGAGAGTTTTGGAGGAACGCAGGGACAAGGGGTGGGTCTGGTGTAAGAACTTGAAGCGTTCTTTGAGATAACAAGGCGTGGAGGGGATAAACAAAATAGTGTAGAGGAGAGATAGAATACGAGCATTCCGGCGAGATCGAATGGGTAACCACTTCAGCTTTTTGCGAAACTCGGAGACATGATCATATTTGCGTTTTTATATTAATGTGTACTTACATTAATATTTGTAATAACACCCATATAATAAATATCCTGATGCAAGTGTTGTGTATTTAGAGAGTAATTTAGTGATTAAACTTTGCAATTTCGTAAAATTCTCACAAATAAATTCATTCGGTTAATTATTTTTATTGAATTTGTTTTAAAAACAACGTGAACACAATAACAAAAACACGTTCAAAACACGCAAGCGTAAATATTGCAATTTAAGCACTCGAATGCACTAGAAATTACATACTAGACTATAAATTAATGATACTCTAAAATACTTAAATTTCTATCATGAAAGGTTGAAGCTAAAATAGAGCTGAACAAAAGTGTGAACAACCGCGAAAGTGTTTCGTAAAACAAAAAAAAATATAAGTGATCTACATTTTTTTATAATAAATATATTAGTGAATTGCACATACTAAATCCCAACATACCACAATCGAAAGGTCGTTCTCATTTCCCATACGGTGACCTCGGCAAATGTGTCCTCCCACAGGATCCGCTTCCTAGTCATCCCACACTTACCGTGATTGCTGCCCACAAGTGGACTGCCCTGCCCACCCTTTGTAATTAATTTTATTGGAACAACTCTTGCGGAAAGATTTTATTGCTTTGCTTTTGATGGCGTAGCTGATTTGGTAAGTACTTTGTATTTGTTTTGATCAATGTGCTGTTGGCATTAGGAGTGAAGTTGATCCAGTGTTTGTAGTCTACCTAATCTAAGGTTCTAGAGCTATCTGTCCAACATTTTTGTTAAGTCCCTCGATTTTTGTTTCTATAATTTAAAAATGGTTCTAACAGAAGAACATTTTTTGCTCAAATTGAGACTAATAAATAAACGTTCACACTGTGGCTCCATTTTTAAAGCGATTCCAAAATAACTTCCTAAAATAATAGGCATGATGACTAAAATGTTTTTTTGTATAAATTAATTATATTGTTCAAAAGATAAACATTTGTGAAAACAAAAATTAAATATCTCAAAAATGACCAAGTTTTAGAAACCGTAATAGAAAGAGATAGCTCAAACGGCCAGGAAGGTCGTTAGAGTACCTCATTACTAAGCTGTGGTAGCTTTTCATACAATCTCTTTGGCATGTGACGTCACGAGTAGATTTCATAGTAACTGTGGCGGCGCTCTGTTTCGCGAGAAAGGGACAGGAGATACCTCCTATAGAAACTTTAAAAGCTTATTACTCCGTGATCTATTTACCGATTTTGCTTATTTTTTCAATTATTGCATTCATTTTTAATCTTCTTTATGAAAGTAATATTGACTTGTTTTTAATAGTAGTCATCATGCCTATTATATCCACCTGCACCAAGGTATCATAATGTTCTTAAATTTAACATAAAGTTCATGATCATAATGTTAAAAAACGGAATTGCCAATCAGGATTAATTGAGTTCAAGAAAATTGTGACTATGACAGTGTGAGCTCATGACCGCACCCGTACCACACTTACTAATTAAAATTAATGTCTAAAATTAAAAAAAAATTGTGGACATTTCATACAGCACCATCTAGCCCCAAACTAAGCATAGCTTGTACTATGGGAACCAGATAACTGAAACAATACTTATATACTTTTTTGTTTGTAAATACATACATAGAATACAATATAACACCCAGACACAGAACAAACATCTATGTTCATCACAGAAATGTTTGCCCTGGGTAGGAATCGAACCCACATCCCTCGGTTCAGAAGGCAGGGATACTACCAACTGAGCTATCGGGCTCTTAAAAAAAATCTTAATAATATCTAATCACCTTTAACGAAGTGCTAACGTGCCACATCATCGATCGCACTACCAATCAGGTAAATGGTTATAAAACGCAAGCATAACTAATATTTATTTATGAGTTTCTTGTAGTACTACGGAGTTCTGAAAAACATTTACGGTTTTATAACATAAAATGTCTCATATTTTCTACACACCATTCAAAGCAATTAAGTACATTACTCAAACCCGATGTAATTCTACATCACTCCATCTTTGACAAATAGTATTAACTATCAAATCACAAGCTATAATTAAGCGAATCTAAGTACCTGACCTAAATCCAAAGCTTCTATTGCATATAACGTTGAAGTATATAATTGAACCAAGTGAAATAGGAACGTATTATATAGGTACTCAATGTTTCCGAGAGAAACGGGTTTGGCTACTCCCCGCTCGTTTCAGGATTTCAGGGCAAGTTCTACACGAAGGAAAATATATTTCATCTGAAAAAATACTATAAATAATAATATATATTTGAAAATTGCATTATTTGGGTAGTTTTTGGTTTAAAACTTACGATAATATGTATTTCTTGCATAAAACGAAAAATAATAATCATGAAAACTTTTGCTAATAGAATTAGCTACTGTAGGTACTTTATTACTGTGTCAACCATAGAGACAGGGTAACGAAACTCTAGCTCTGTGGTGTCAACAGTAATCAAGTAGAAAGTAGAGCAAAAGACATTGGAATTGCCGGTGGTGATTTATAAAAAGTTCAAATAAAAATAATTAAAAGAACATGATTGGAGACAAGTTAGTACAATACAAGACCTATAGTAAAAATAAATAAACTATGTTGTCGAAAAGAGAAAAAGAGGTGTTCGTTGATTTTTGGAGATGAAAGAAAAACATCTTTGATTAAAGTTTTCGAGCCAGTAAACCACTATTAGCTATTTTAAAAAGTAGTAAACTCGAGTATAACCCCAAATCAAGTGGGCCAGTAAGTATACCCAGGCTATTTTTTACCCATACCTATAATATTTAATTAAAATACCACTTCTTCGTATGTTAAATATACTTAGTAACAACTTAAACATACTAAGTAACATTTTTTTTAAATTACTTAGCATTAAGTTCTCTGCTTATTAGTCACTCAATAAAACCAACGAAAAGCTGACCGCGCCTTAACCAAAGACAACGTTGCGGACACCCCCACAAGATCCAAATGTTGTAAAAGAAAATACGCCCCTCCCACCCCCACCCCTCCCACCCTCGGAACACTCCAGGCCCCGATTGTTCATGTATGAATTCAGCACATTACGACTCAAGTAGGATAAAAACGAGACGCTGGCAGAAAGCCTCGAAATTCTCGAAAATATACCATTGAGTGATATTCCCTTTGGCCTCAAGTGTTCTGTGTTCCCTTTTTGTTTGAGATGTGGAGGCTGTAAAAATAAAGGTTTTTGAAGGACTGGCCGGCGATGCTTATCTTGGTTTTGGTTTGCTGATCGAACTCGGGTGGAATAAACGACGATGAACGAGATCGGCCTATATTTCTTCATTTGAATGAGAAATGAGAAAATTGTACTAAAACACACACTTGTCTTATCGCTAAGATAGTTAAATAATAACTAACTAGGTACATCTTTAAATACTAAAGATTATCGTATTATAGAAATAATATAGATAACCACTCACCATAAGGCATTATAAAGCATTTTTGTGGAGTTATCTGGTATTGGAAGCCAACCCACTTAGGGTCGTAGCGCCAGCAGAGGAAATATAAAAGCCTTTCTTTTTTATTTGTGGACATTTTCACACAGCACCATCTAGCCCCAAACTAAGCATAGCTTGTACTGCCAAGATAACCAAGGAACTAGATAACGGATATAATACTTAGACACTTCTTTTTAATCGAAAAAAAAACTACCATCTGAGCTATCGAGCCCAGTAGAGTCATTAAATTTTTATGATAAATCTAAGTCAGTACATAGGTGGTACTATACGAAGATATTCGATATACTTATGCAGAATTACGACTATTTTCTAGTACATTCTTTATAGGCATTGAATACGTTCTATTTTTTATAGTATTATAATATTGTTTCTTTATTGTTCTCTAAACACTTTCCTAAACTCCCCCGACCAATATTTATATCCAAACTACCAATCCATTCAATAGCCACAGTCCAGTTTTCTACAAACACTTATTACTACCATGTCGAATTAAGTTTCGTTCAAAGCTCCTTCGATTACAGAAGAATGTTTACTTATTGCGATATGGTACAAGTGTTTGCCGAGTTTGGTAGCGAACTGGTCGGTATTGAAATAGTATTCACAGGTTCGCACTCCGGTGAATAACATAAGCAATAATTTAGCGAACGCACACGGAAAATATACGAGCTGATTACCATAATGCATGCTGTATATAGTGATGCGGTATACGGAAAAAGATAAGAAACGAATAAGTTAGTCAAGTAGTTTAAATTTTCGTAACGTGACCCCATTTACTTTTCCGTGATGGTAATTTATTTATTTTGCAACAATTATAACACATAAAATGGTGAGTAAAAAACTCTTGCGTTCCTCGGTCAGCATAGCGATTCAAGAGACCTCAGCGCTGAGGCTCAGCGCTGAACCTCAGCGCTGAGGCCTCGATTCAACCAACTTTTATTTGAAAATAGAACGGAAAGCTCTCCCCTAGCTCATGCCTTTTGCAAAAACGATGACGCTACTTCCGTTCTATTTTCAAATAAAAGTTGCACTGAAA
Organism: Ennomos erosarius; assembly: GCA_963580505.1. Classification (NCBI taxonomy): domain Eukaryota; kingdom Metazoa; phylum Arthropoda; class Insecta; order Lepidoptera; family Geometridae; genus Ennomos; species Ennomos erosarius. Next base: position 15,334,954 of record OY756983.1, on the reverse strand, counting down.
AACCGAATAGTTCATTCTCTAAATGTTGATTCAATTTCAGTTGAGTTAACATAAAATTATGTTCTAATAAACATGGTGTGAAGATTGATTTAACAAAAACTAAAATGTTATGTTGAAATAGGTTATTTCAACCACAAAAAGGGGTTAGTCTAACACCACATTGTATGTTCGGTCAGATCCAGGTTAATTTTACCGCTTATTTAGTTAGATCAGCATATTGCCTAAGTCTAATCAACAACACAACTTAGTCTAATAAATGAAACTGAAGGAACAAGGCAGAGTTGAATATACCATTTTAAAAATGTCTTGGAACAACCAAAGTGACAGTTGTTAAATTAACTATTTCAAATAACGATTTTCGTTTTGTTTATTCAACAAATCGTCTCGGTAGGTCCTATATTAACCTAAAATTTAGATTGAAAAAAGGTTGAAACAACTGTTTTGGTTTTTCAGTGTGGTTGAATGGAGGCCTCAGCGCTGAGCCTCAGCGCTGAGCCTCAGCGCCTCCTGAATCGCTATGCAGATAAGACGTTCTTAGAAACAAAATTTTCTTAGAATTTGCAAGTTTATATGGCAATAGGTAGACCACAGAACTGACAACCGATGGGGAAGGAAGGTTCTCAAGTGGACTGACTACGAGCCGGAAGATGCAGCGTAGGCTGGCTCTCTACTTGGTGGACTGACGACCTGTTCAGAACAGCGAGGAGTCGATAAATACAAGAGACAAGCAGCCACTCAAAGTAGCGGTCTATGAGTCTATTTTCAGCAGTGAGTGTCTTCAGGCTGATGATTATATCTTCCAGCAGTGGACCATCATTATGCTTATCATAAATATACAACGTTAGGTTAATTACAATGGGATACTTTCAAATATTATGGGCGGCCGTGTCACTTAACATCAGCTGAACGAGTAGCTCGTCACGTCATTAATTCTCAATAAGAAACCGATAAAGAAGTGCGAAAAGGTTCTAGTAAAACACGGATACTTTACCGGAACATGTTTCCCTTTCCTAGCACGTACAATGGCGTTTATATTCTATTTAATTGGATACAAAAGATGTAATAACGTTTTATGGCGCGAGGGTTACATCTTCATCTCGGGAATATGCTAAATGTATGAGTAGATGTAATCCTGAGTGATCGGGTAAAGAACAGGAATACCTATACTCCGATAGTGAAAAATAGTTAAAGAGAAATAGGTTATAAAACACTGTCTTTTCGCTGATAGTGCGGAATAGTTGAAGTGGAATAGGTTATAAAACACTGTCTTTTCGCTGATAGTGCGGAATAGTTCAGGTGGAATAGGTTATAAAACACTGTTTTTTCGCTGATAGTGAAGAATAGTTCAAGTGGAATAGGTTATAAAACACTGTCTTCTCGCAAAAATGTCATAATATATCACATAGGTATGATACAATAAAAAAAATATGAAGAACGCGCTCATGCTGTTTTGAGGGCTTCAATGATTCCATTACCAGGCTGTATCTCATGAACCGTGATAATTATTAAGCTGAAATTTTTACAGATGATTTATTTTTGTGGCCGCTATGACTAAAAATACTAAAACCCGTCTTTTCGCTGATAGTGCGGAATAGTTCAAGTGGAATAGGTTATAAAACACTGTCTTTTCGCTGATAGTGAAGAATAATTCAAGTGGAATAGTTTATAAAACACTGTCTTTTCGCTGATAGTGAAGAATAGTTAAAGTGGAATAGGTTATAAAACACTGTCTTTTCGCTGATAGTGCGGAATAGTTCAAGTGGAATAGGTTATAAAACACTGTCTTTTCGCTGATAGTGCGGAATAGTTCAAGTGGAATAGTTTATAAAACACTGTCTTTTCGCTGATAGTGAAGAATAGTTAAAGTGGAATAGGTTATAAAACACTGTCTTTTCGCTGATAGTGCGGAATATTTTGAGTGAAATAGGTTATAAAACACGGTCTTCTCGCAAAAATGTCATAATATATCACATAGGTATAATACAATTCAAAAAAATATGAAGAATGCACTCATGCTGTATTGAGGGCTTCAATAATTCCATTACCAGGCTGTATCTCATGAACCGTGATAATTATAAAGCTGAAATTGTTACAGATGATATATTTTTGTGGCCGCTATGACTAAAAATACAAAAAACTGGAATAAAATAAATATTTATATTCAACAAACGTGGTTTTTTTTGCTCGTTTTATAGATAATGGTACGAAACCTTCCGTCCGCGAGTCCGACTTGCATTCATCCGGTAATTTTTAATGTAAGTACCTTATAATAAAATTAATTTAATTAAGTTAAATAATATAAGTGAAGACAGTAAAGACAAGCACATAAAAAATAACAAAAATTGCTTCTTAAAGTTTTGGTAGTAGTCCAAGGTGCTTTATTTACTTTTTGGTTAAATTGCACCGACTGTTTCTGGTAGCATTTTATAAGTAATAGAAACTTGATATTAGCTCTCAACCTTTGAGAGTCAGTGCTCACTACCACTCGCAACAACAAGATATACAAAAACCAAGAAGTAGTGTCTTGGTTTTCGTATCCATATAAGCAAGAGTAGGTAATAAACATGTTAGAGTGTATGGAAATCAGATTTTTCACACTCTCAGCATACGACGGGGAGAGTGCCGAAAATCTCGTATGATTAATGATGTCACACGAAGCACGAGAAAATCCGCCAAAATGAAGTGCCCTTTCTCAAAACTTTCCTAAAAAGCATGTAAATTCATATTTGCAAATAATAGTCTAGGAGATACCTAAATAAAAAAATTTAACTCTGTAAATGTGTTGTGAATTATAGAGATACCCCGCGCTATTTAACTCGTTTCCCGCAAAATTTTTAGATTACAATTATAGTGGAAATAAAGTGTATTGTTTGTTGTACGTGTATTCGCAGTATGCGCAAAAATGATTTTAAAAAATTTAATTAAATTAATAAGTAACTATAAATACTAGTTATTATAACTGCGCATTAAAACTGTCAAATTCATACAGATAAGGGTGGGTTGCACCAGCTTACTTTAACTGCTAACTGTCACCGTCCACTTCACCGCGGGCGGGCTATGTCACAAATCTGTCACGTAATTTTAACTCTGATTATGGTGCAACTCAGCCTTAGTGTGTTTCTCTTGGTTTCAATCATGGGGTTTCATCAGCTACAAACGAAAAATAGCCCGAACTTGAAAAAAATGTAGTAATCGTGTCTAGAGAGTTACTAGTTAGTGTCCAGTGTATTCATTTGGCCCAATACTTCGCCAAAACGCAATTAATGTCGCTTGATAATCTTGCGTGATGCAGAGATAAAATAATTGGTAAAATAGCCCGCGTTATTCCGTTGCATGGGATGAGGCATCTGTACTGCAGGTATTATATTATCTGGGGTTTCAATCAAGTTTAGTCATCGCCTAGCTTGTTTTCTCTAGTTCTTTTTTATTCGGGAAAAAAGGAAAATTTTCTTAACATATTTTCACCACCGAAACAAGCTATACTTTCACGTAAATAACACGGTTCCCCAAGTAGCAGCCTCCTTGTCAGCACCCAGTTCCCTAACGAAGGCAAGCCAGCGTAAAACCAGGCACATGAATATGGAGCGAATCTTAATGAAAGAAAAGTAGAGGTGTTAATCTTAATAAAACTTCGGGATTCTGGTTTTAATTAATACAATCAAAACAAACAGCGGGGCTGCTCAACGGCTTATCATTCGCAGGGGTGGATTTTGCTACATATAGCGAAAAATAGATCTTACAGAGTAATGGAGACTTAAAAAAGTGCCAAAACTGCGGGAACCCAATGGATACAGGAGGCAAGCAGCCGCGCGAAGTAGGTAGAATGACCTCTATGGGGAGGCCTATAAATATTCTGCAGTGAACGTCTTCAAGCTGATGATGATGATGATGATGATGATGATGATGATGAAGAAGAAGATGAAAAAAGTATTACAGGCTACACTAGCAAAATTACCTTCTCGTGCTAGGCAAGATTCACCCCTGCTTCGACTCGAGAAAATTTTGCATGTGCGCATCGCGACAAAATTTTCTTGACACTTTCTCGTGAGAGACTGTGACAAGACTATGGTAGTGCCTAACTGTGTCTCACTCTAACAGTGACAACAAATTTTTCGTACAAATCGGGCAGGTATCTAAGTATCAAATTATTCAGACCATAAAGACTTCTGATTTTACTTAACAACAACAACCTGGACTGCAATGACGGTTTAACATACCCTTCAAAGCACGATTTGTTTAAACAAGTACCTCAGCGAACGTTCCTCTACTTTACCGATCTGTTAAGAACAGGTAGGCGATCTTTGCTATGAGCGCTACTCGAAGATATTGTTTGGAAATATTTTATGATTGTTTGCCTAAGTCCAGCCCTGCGAGTCCGAGGGGCGACCCTTGAGTCTTTCATCAACCGCTGAATTTTAATAAAACCTCACCTCACCTAATAATCTCTACTGTAAACTCATTTTCATTTAAACTTGCTTTTCTTTATTCAGTCCTTAACTTAACTGCCTGAGCCTGAGAGGTGAAATAGTCAGTCAAGCAGGACTTCACAGCTTCCGACTGTAGGTAATCTCAAAGTATAACATTGTGACGTAGGTATATCTATATCACAATAGTATGAAATATTGTATGAAAAAAACGCAGACTTAGATACTATACATTATAGAATTACAATGCTGACACACATCGCTCGCCGAACTGACAACCGATGGGGAAGAAAGGTTCTCGAGTGAAGACCACGAACCATAAGGCGCAGCGTAGGCCGGCTCCCCACTAGGTGGATCGACGACCTGGTGAAAACCGCGGGGAAAGTGGCGCTTACTGGGGGAGGCCTATGTTCAGCAGTGGACGTCTACGGGCTGTTGATGATGATGATGATGACTCGTATAGCCAATGGTACCTCACAAATTGCAATATTTCAATCTAAATACGCATTAGCAAAGGTAAAATTGTGCTAAACGTCGCAAGTCGTTTAGAGTAACAAAAAGTTTTTTTTTTGTTATATTTTGGCTCCACACATAGTGTATTTAGCCAGTGTCGAGTATTATATTTTCATCGTGTTATAAAGTCAGGTAGTCAAAGTCCAGTCAAGTCATGCTCGAGCAAAGTGGTGGCAACTATACTAGAAGCTTCTGTGGAGTTTTGGAAGCAACACGAAAAATTACGTTTCACCACATTATATCACTTGCCCTCACTTATGCTTTAAACATTTACACTGGAAAAAGCATACGTTTTGAAAAATAATACAATGCAACGACGTGAACTTTTCCGCGTTCCCGCCAAAACTCCTAATAAAATGTTTTTTTCTTCTTCTTATATATTGGCTCCACACATAGTGTACTTAGCCAGTGTCAAGTATTATAATTTTTCAGTGTTATGAATATTTGACGTTAAGTCAAGTCTAAGTCATAGTCAAGTCTATGTCATGCTCCAGTAAAGTGGTGGCAACTTTACTAGAAGCTTCTACGGAATTTTGGAAGCAACACGAAAAACCACGTTTCACCGCATTGCATCACTTGCCTACACTAATGCTCGTAATTCAGCACTTAATGCGTAAAACGCCACCAATTTTAAACATTAACACTGGAAAAAGCACAAGTTTTGAGAAATAATACAATGCAACGACGTGAACTTTTCCGCGTTCCCGCCAAAACTCTAATAAAATGTTATACTTGTCGCAAATTACCAAAAAAGATCTTGAACCCAATAAACCTCATTTCATTTCCGCGCCCAAAAGAAAAAGGTAACCCGTTAAGGAGCGTTCCTCTCGCCCCAATATTAAACTAAAAGTCGTCTATGAATACCAAATGCACAGACAGACAGACGCGAGCTGAAATATAGCCGCGAATGTCTGAAATTTACATGAAACATTTTAATATCAACCTACTCACCTTCCCTTTTTTTCTCACGCCGTAAAAGTACCAAAATGTAAAATTTTATATGCGGTAAACCCGTTTATGTGGGCTCTATATAGTCTTAAAAAGAGATGGGGTATAAAGACAAGATTATGTCTTTGAATTATAGAATTTCCTGGAATCTACATAAGATTCGTAAAACTATTTCATTATTTCTTTACATATAAGCGAGTGTTAGCCGTAAGCTCAGCTACCGAACAGCACGGAAAAGGGGGTTGATAAGCAATTCTCGAAAGCTGTGTTCACTTTGAAAAACACTTTTAAAGTGTAACTCTTTAAAAAAAGTGGTATTACACTTCAAAGGTAATATAAACAATTTTTCAAACAAAAATTTCAACCCTTTTATACAGTTTTTTCAATAGCAAACTTTATATATAACTTTAAAAACAAATCCTCTATAATTAACAAATATTATTTGTTAAAAACTGCAATCGCTAAACTTGCCACAAATGTTTGCAATCCAATCATTATTTTCCCATCACTAAGTGCCATTGAAGGCAAGATACAAGGTGATATAAAACCTTTGAGTTCGTAGCGTATTTACAAAGAATGCTGGCCGAAACGCGACAGTCGTTTATTTTTTATCATTCAAAATTCGAACAGCTTTCAATCAAGTTCGACGCGTCCTTGCTAGCTCCGCGAGCGATGTCGATTTTAAATCTGAGCAAAAAGTTAAGAATTCGTTTAGAATGCCTTCTGAATTTAAATTTTGTTCGCGGCGTGTTGCAAAATTGTTTTTATTTGAAGTTCGCTCGAAGATAATTATTACATTTTTGTTTACTCTCTCATCGATATGATTTTATGCCAAGTTTACCATAAATGTATACCTGCATTTATGGTAGACAAGGTATTGGTATAGGTGCTTAAGCCAAAGAGCAAGTAGATAATAAAAATAAATTATCTCTGACAACAAAACATCAACACATTCAGCCAGGTGATCATAGTGGAATATACCTTAACAAACACCACAAAAACAATCATCTGTAAACCAAAAAAAAAACAGGAGAAAAAGGAAATATTTTCCGCTACATAAATATTATATATTGATAAGCATATTACTTACTATTACAGGAACTATAATTGTAAAACGCAAGCCTACATTGCTAAAAAAATAAAACAATAGAAATCACCAAGGAGGTCGAGTCAAGAGGCGCGGCCTCACGTCCTCACCAGACCACTTGGCGGCACAAAGGTGACGCTCGACTCCGCTCGAGGCTTCACTTCACGGAAAATATGCACGCACTCTGAATACTTCGTACCTAGACTTCGTGACAGAGTGCACAACATATTTTCTTAGAAAATCAGGAATTAAGGTGAGAGAATGTAATTCCAGTGAATCAATTGAGTACAATTTTTATTTTTATAAACAGTAGTGATAGTGAACTTCAATGATCCAGCTATCACAACTGATAGATCTGAGAGGCCTTTTTTCACTTATCGCTACCTCAGTATGGACAGGCGTAGGTTTTACGAAAAAAAACTGCACCATAATTATAGAGCTGATGCATGAGGTAGACGTATGTTTGAATGGAGACCACCTTGGAGAAGAGTTAAAGACTGAGCTCAGCGGTGAGGAAGAAGAAGAAGAATGTGATTAGCAGAGATCGTAGTAAAGTGAACAATAAAATTGACCAATGACGGGCCCGATAGCTCAGTTGGTAGTATCCCTGCCTTCTGAACTGAGGGCTGTGGGTTCGATTCCTACCCGGGACAAACATTTGTGTGATGAACATAGATGTTTGTTCTGTGTCTGGGTGTTATATTGTATTCTATGTACGTATTTACAAACAAAAAATTATATAACTATTGTATCAGTTATCTGGGTCCCATAGTACAAGCCCAAACTAAGCATATTAGTTTAGGGCTAGATAGCACTGTGTGAAATGTCCACACATATTATTATTATTAATTAAGTAAAATTAAGGTACATTTTACTACTCCCAAAGATCACCAGTATTTTTAATTTTTATTTACGTTAATAAATATTCTACAGAAACATCTAATTAACCATTTTTTAATTAAAACAAATATCGTAACGTAGGTCACAGGTGTTGTAAAATATTCACCTTTTCTCTACAATTTTCCGCGCAAAATCGCACCAACAATATTCAACCCTTATTTGCTCCATCGATCAAGGTGCTATAAAAAATAACCCTTTGAAGGTATATTCATGAACAAATAAAAAATTTCTCAGTCTTTCAAAGCTTTACGCTTTGCATTTTATGGGTACTTGGAAAAATAAGAAACAGGAATGAAATATCTGATTCAATCAAACTTCGTCACAGGTTCGTCTCCCGATGACCCTTGTCTTTTCAAAACCGAACCAAATATTTGCCCAAACGATTATAATTAAAGGGAATCAAACACAAACAAAGTGAAAAAGGCTCGAGTCGCTGAAACAATATCTCGGTTCAATCAGGGAGGTTCGAAATTTTTGCACGTTACTTATTCATGGCATTACTTATGCATGCAGCACGGGAAATATTACAAGATTTTAATGAAAGAAATATTAATTTTAAGGTAAGTTTTCTTTGCGGTCGCGTCGAGGGCGGAATTAAGTTTGTTGGGGGTTGCAGCTCTTGATTTTGTGTAAAATGTGCTCCGACTTTCAGCTGCATTTCCACGTTTTCTGGAGTCATAAAATGGTTCCTTGGAAAATTGTGCCGGCTATTTCCTTAAAACGTTCCAACATTTTGTTTACTCACATTTTTTAAATTATATATTAAAAAGGAAAAAGGACAAATATAATAAGCTAGCAGTAGTCTTAAAAGTCGTATTTAGTTATTATTTAGTATTTAGGTAGGTCCTTAATTTAATTGTAAAGTACTTACTTTAATTAAGTATACAATTGCAATTGACGGGCCCGATAGCTCAGTTGGTAGTATCCCTGCCTTCTGAACCAAGGGATGTGGGTTCGATTCCTACCCAGGACAAACATTTGTGTGATGCACATAGATGTTTGTTCTGCGTCAGGGTGTTATATTGTATTCTATGTATGTATTTACAAACAAAAAAGTATACAAGTATTGTTTCAGTTATCTGGTTCCCATAGTACAAGCTATGCTTAGTTTGGGGCTAGATGGCGCTGTGTGAAATGTCCACACATATTTATTTATTTATTATTTTAGTTAATTAATTAGCGATAGGTATTTATCATTTTCATAAGGTACCTAAATACCTATTTTATAGTACTTTGTGCACTTTAAACATTTTCATTTTTATTTTTCCACGCTGTACAACTTATTTCCATGGAGTGGAATAAGAGCTCTACAGTTCGTAATTTGACTACTTGGATTAAATAAAATACTTTCGGAGACATTCCTCACCCACTTCTCAACGGCAATAATATCCAAGTAATTTAGAAAAGAAATGTATTCAAACATAAGTACTTTATTCAAATTCCTGGAGCAGTTGAAGCGTAAAAAATATGAATATGATTTCCTCACGCACTTTAGAGAAGTTTTCTCGCACCAAATGAAGCGTATTTCGGGCCATAACACTCGCATTATTCAAAAAAAGCTACGGGAAATCTGCCTGTTCATGTGCGACGAGACGCAGCGACATGACGCTAGTAATCGTAACAAAAACACATTTCGATTTCAATTGTTTGTTTGCATTCCATAATTTTGTTTACAGGTGTTCGTTCTCTCTAAATTGTAGTTTTTGAAATTCGTTTGAAGCATTAAAGTTACACATAATTCAGTGTAGGTTTTGTCTAAGCATTTACTGAAGTAAATTTGAGGACTTAAGTTTTTTCGTAGTCCAGTATAGAGGCCGTATTTTACCACAGTTTTGTGACATCACATGACTTTATTCAATACCCATGAAATAAAACTCTATAAGTACAATATCTTTTCAATATACATTTACCTACAAACTAAATTTTTTTGTAGACTGTACCTGGAATTTTGTTTTCATCTCATCGTGTATGAGGCAGCCGAAGGTGTAGTGTAGTGTGTATGTAGGTGCAAGTTGCTCCGAAAGTCCAACTGTGTGTGACGCACGTGTATTCTAAAATAGTCGCGCCGTGAATTGTAAACTTTATTCAAAGCAGATCTTAAGAACAGTCGGGGAGGGGAGCCTTAACTTTTTATATACATTTTAGCGGCAAATGAACTGAAACTGTGTCTCGCAGATGCTAAGTTACATTTCATTTTTAGGGTTACGCCTACTTCTGGAGATGATTGCCATTGTGGTTACACCTAGTATGAAGTTTATTCCGTTTATTCCAATTAGAAGACGTACCAAGTTTGATGTTATACATTACAGTACTTGTTGTTGAGTATCGTTAAGTATTTGAATAAATCCAGGACAGGGCTTTTAGCGGCAATTTTACTTATTCGTAAATACGGATTAAAAATACTTTATTAATTCAAAGCTAGCATTATATCGTATATACTTCTTTCGGAGTCTAGCTTTGCAATGAAAGCTGCGGTATATTTAACATTGTCATATATCATTAATAAAGGCATTTCATTTGGCGTAGTAAATTGTAAAATCTATTAAATTGTGTCTTATATTTATTTATTATTTTATAATTTATTTAATTTATTATATTATATATTTTACAATTTTATTATTTTTTTAATTTTTTTTTAATATTATTTTATCTTATTTATATTTAATACGGAACCTTACTTAAATTAAAACTCTCTGGTTGTTCCTGCAAAGTCCTTGCTTTATTCAAATCGCGAGGGGCACAATTTGGAGCCGAGTTCATCCTGGTTCTTGGCAAAAAGCGCCATGATAACCATGTTGGTAATCTTATTTTATCGAGTCTTCAAAGAATGGGAGGTTTTTCTAGCAAAAGCCAAACATTACACCTTGCTAAAGTCCTCATTTGCTAGTTGTTTATTATTGGTAGAATTTTTCTGTGAGTTTCCGTCTAAATAGGTACTTACCATCGCTTTTCCAGGTATTCTGCCATCAAGCAGTACTATGCTAAGGTTTGAAGGGCATTGTAGCTAGTAGCAAATTTCTCGACACGTCATGTGTTTAAATAAAAAACCAGTACTCCTAAACTGGTTCCCTGAATACAGAAACCATATTCTATGTATTTTGAATCACAGTTGGTGCTAGTTACTGTAATCATTAGCAGTAGTTTTAAAGACTCACATTCTGTCAACGTATGGAACTAGAGAATTGCCAGAAAAAGTAGTCACAACTTTAAAACTTACAAATTCAGTTTAGTTCAATAGGTATCTACAATTATGTTGCTATTTTTATACACATATTTTAAGTGCAACATAAAATCAATTAACTAATACAATAACGAATTAATCAGCTTAATTTTGTATGTGACAGTAGATACCTTAGATCTTCGTTATGTTATATTATATGCAGCAATAGGTAGCTATCATACGGCCCTCCCGATAGGAAAAGATCACCAATTTGCAGAAAGCACAAAAAAAAACTCTTTTTAAGAAATCTTCTCAAGTGTTCAAGGAAGAAAATAACCGTTACCCAAGCAGTCCTCCAACTAATGACCTGGCAAGTGTACCTGGCAACCTGGCGGCGGATGGAAATGATGGATATCCGCGGGAAACTCCAATTATTCAAATGAATGCAGCGAGCCAACCCGGCTGTTTTGTTTTCCTTGTTTGTTGTGCAAAAATATACGACGTAGGTATACAGATGGTGTACAGTTTTCGAATGGTTAACGGAGGTTTTCTGTACGGTTTTTTCCATTTTATTATGGTCCTGCACACAGTTTACCTAGTGATACCATTAGAAAACTTCTTTCCTTTCCTTCGTAAATCATCATCGTCATCAGTCTAAAGACGACCACAGCTGCAAAAAGAATACTGTATCACACAGTTAGTCTGATGCTCTACGAAAAGTTAATGTTGTGTCGTTGGAAATTACCCAAAATACATAACTACTTAGTAAAAGTTTCACCTAAGATAATGATTAAACAGAACACGATCTACAATATTTATGGTAGTTTAAGACAATCGAGACTAAAGACTCTCAGCCTCATTCCAGTTGATTAGGCTACATTTTCCTCGCCATCCATCATCCTTGAACAAGAGCTTTGGAAACAAGGTGGCGAGCCCTTTGTAAGTATGTGATAATTGTATTCAGCCGGGCCCTGGGTGAAGTATAAGGAAATATGGCTTAACCTACTCGTATAACGTCTTGCAATTTACTCTTCTATGGTAAAATGAAAAATGTATCTTCTAGCTTTCTTTTTTACAAAGCTAATTCTTAAATTCTCCTGTCGTGCGCTGTAATTTTTGTATCTCCAAAAATGTTGTGAAAATTCTAATAGAATGACTTTGATGATGATGAATGATTTTTTGTCTACGATTTTTATTTGGTCACTCCTCAATTCATTTTATTCATAGTTAAGTTGTGGAGAGGTAAATGACAGATAATGTAGCATATTTAACTGGGATAGCATTTAACTATTTCTCATGTACGTAAGTAATTTACTTAGTAAATTTCTTTGACAGTGAATGAAAAATAAAGAATGAGAAAGCTGTTCATCTAAGCTTTTCTTCAAATATGGAACAATACTTTTGGGTTGTATAAAGCCCCTGATGTGGTGTTTTAATGAGAATTGATCTATCTATCTAACCTTCTCAAATATTCTCAAAATGTAGGTATGTTTTCTCAATTTGAATTCAACATTGTAATTCTTTCATCCAAGTATCTTCTCTCTTGTCATTCTACTAAAATAACACCCACGTCATTAGAAAATCAATTCATCAAAGCAATTCAATTTGCCGTATCTTGCAAACGTACCTCGCAAAATAAAACATTCGAGTAGAAGAGTCCCGATTAATTCTCCCCTCGCGCATACATTACGAATGTTTGTTTTTGCTACATTAACATTTTTATGACTAAACTGAGAGAAATCACTTACTACAACATTACCAAAATTAACGTGCACATTCCTAACAGAATTACCGACTCTAACCGCTTCTAATAAAGCTGTTATTTCAACGATATCATTTAACTTTACCGCATTGTATGTTTTGTGAGGAATTGTAGAAGACAACGGAGTGTGAGCTCAGAGAATGGTTTAAATGTTCTGGTGCTGCCATAAAGATTCGTCGTCTTAATGTTTTTATGACTTAATGTTAAATGTTTCGTTGGTGAAAATAACGTTTATGTAATGATCTAATGATAGTGGTTTTTCACCCCGTATGGGCAGTTGCAGAATATTATAACTTATACTAATACTTTGCTACAGGTTATCAATAAGACTTTTTCAGCAACTGACATACCTATGTGACAGCAAAGGCAGTGCCGTGTCTTCAAGTCTTGGAGGGAGAGATGACAAAAGCATCATGCAAGTACAAAAAAGTGTCAGTTTTACGATTGACGAAACTATGTAAAAAGGTAGGTAAACAGGCAAGAAGAGGACTAGGTGGTCGAGAAGGGACTTTTCTGCAAAGTTCGTCTAGGTATACCACCGCTCTGCCAGTTATTCTGCCGCCAAGCAGTAGTGTGCAAACACTACAGTGTTCCGGTTTGAATGGCATTGTAGCTAGTTAAATTACTGGGCAAATAAGACTTGATTACACAGTGTAGTAATCTGTTTACTAGACTGTGTGATGTCTCAGGATGACGTGCGCAGTGCAGTGTCACGTAAAACTTTATTATTTTAAAGTTTCGAGTGACACTGCAACTGTTATGGGCGGCGGTATTGCTTAACATCAGGTGAACGACGAGCTCGTCATTCATTCACATAAAAAAATGTTTGGCCACCTCATGACATAACAAATTCATGAAAAACATCATAGAAGGAAAGGTAGAAGAGAAGAGAGGAAGAGGCAGACCCAGAAGGGCATACACAGATCAAATGAAAAAAAGATAAATGTCATGTCGTACAGGGAAGTCAAAGCATTGGCTGAAGATAGAGAAAGATGGCGATTACTCCACCGAAAATACTCTTAAATAAGAAGAAGAAGAAGTAGTACACTTGGCACTGCACTCTTGATTTAAGTATCTATATAACGGTTAGGTAACATTGCCTGCTCCATGCTATGGTTGCATTGGTGATGATCTGGCAATCCATACACCATCCATAATAATTGACGTAATAGTAACAAACAATACTTTAAATAAAATTAAATTAACTACCATATATCATCAGTTTGTGATTTTGGACGAAATTTATGAGAACGTTTTAGTCTTTCTGTTAGTTATCTGAATAAATATGCGATTTGTTTTGTAGTCTGTGCTTATAGTTATTTTATGTAAAGCGCCAGCTCCACACCAAAGTAAATAAAACAAGAAATTATGCACAAAGAGACTCTCAGCCAGACTGGAACTTGCATAAACAGCTTTTCGACAAAAAGCACCGAAAACGGCCACGAAAATTAAGTTTGGAAAGCATTTAAGTCCAAAAATCACGTTACGAAGTTGGGCTCCAATCTTCGCATACATTAGCTAGGTGTGAGCGGGACTGAAACAAAATCATTATTCAAATCCTGTGAATAATGTTTTCAGGAATCGAGACAGAGTTCCGTGCGTCGTTTTTGAATTTTAATACGGACCTCTAACAAGTTTTCAGTCAAAGGAAATCGGTAGAGCTTCGTCCGCTACACTCGCGGTCGGAACGACTTCGCGGAAACCTTTGACGTCGGCAATCGCATTTGATTGTAGAGATACAATATTATATTGCTCCGTCCGAACGTTAGTATAATTATTTCTTAAATTAGCACTAATTGCAGTTAGGTCTAAAGGACTATCTGTCGGCAAACTATGATATACTTAAAGTAATTTATAAGAAAATAGATTTTAGTGAAAGCCGCGGGGAGCCGATGGATGCAGGAGGCGAGCAGCTGCTCTAAGTGGCGCTCCCTGGGGGAGGCCTATGTTCAGCAGTGGACGTCTTCAGGCTGTTAATGACGATGAATGAGATTTTAGTAAGGCTTGGCTCAGGCAAAATAACAAATCTACATTTCAATCTCTTTTATTTTTATATGCCGTGACGAAGATATAGTCCAAAGAATCCAGTGGGGATGTTGATCCGTCATTTAGAAAAGCATTATCGAAGATTTTTCATCCAGCCGTTCTCCTCGACTGTACGCTGCGTCGGCGTCCGATCAAAGCACCGTTATCAAAGGACGCCGCAGTGTCCGGCGACTACGCTGTAATTAGCCACCTTCACGCCACGCCGTCTGGGGCCTGGCACGTGCCTTTAAACTTTGGATATTATAAAGTTGCTGGATGGATGGATCAAACAAGATGTTATGACTGAAAGCTGCAAATTAAAAAAAAGAGTTTCTCTTTAGGAAATTTATTCCACAACTTTCAGCTTACATTAAGTTACAATACAACTAGCACTTCGCCTTGTTTCTTTTCACTAGCGATGGTTCACCTAATTCACCTATGAATTCATGAAGTAAGTATGCACTACTGAAATATACCTCTCGCCTGAAGCTCTATGCTACCAAAACAACAAGTACAACAAAGTTAGGTACTAGCAGTTTATTTATGCGGTCTGATATACAACTTGAACAACCACTGCAAGCTATTATGATCAGTCATTATAAGTGAATGAGTGCTACGGTCAGAGGAACTTTTGATGAACGACCAATGACTGGTGATATCAAACAATCGGGCGCAATAACGAGCCGCAATCGTCATCCCGAGGTTATGGATTAGGGACCTCGTGTTGTAATGGTATCTGATCCGGCGGGATGGCGCGATCGCCGCTCTCCGGTCACTCGGTCATTACTGCCCCACCTATGAAATATTTATGACGACTCCCATAATAACGACGGCGACGATATCATTATACTTTGTGATGGGGGAGACGGGCGGGGTGGAATTTCTGAACGCTCCTTACCATCGCAAAGTCGCGATCGCTCGCAGAACGCACCCGTACATGCCTCGCTGAACTTTTCACGTTTCGCAGGTAAATAAACTTTGCGAATTTTAAAGCGATTTCTCAGCGAGCGATTGCACCCAAAACGAGATTCAAATCCGGCAGCGGGCTGTGCGCAGACGCGGCCTCGGATCCTCCATATTAACTTGTTAATTAGGTCCATAATACGACTTGCAGATGAGCTACAGAGTTCTGAAGTTGAATACATAAAAAGCCCTTTTTCAGCGATCGCATGCATTGTCGACGCTGTGTGCGGCGGTGGCGGCGGCCGGCGGGGTGGCGAGCCTATAACGTATTTCGTGCGTCCCACCAACCACCAGAAGTTTGCCTGTTCATAAATAAACGCGAGCGGTATTCAACAGCCCTTGGTGCTGTATGCATAACGAATTTGAAGGAGGCAAACTTGGAGGCTCTGCTCACTGGGATGGAGTATAAAATTCAGTAACAACATGGTGGAGGTTTTCATTCGACGGTCCGCTGCCGGTGAAGACATAGCTCCGTCATCGGCTATCGCGTAATTAGTGCTGCCTAATTACCGGTTTTACAGCTAGGCTGGTTGCGTTTTCTGGCCGTGGTCGCTGGTCGAGTGTTGTGTTCAGAGATGTCTCTCCGCGAGTGCGAGTTTGTGCCGAGTGCCGGGCTTATGCAAATGAGCTGTGAAATGAGTGGTAGCTAGTGCAGTTTGTTGCGGTGTTGTCCGCGACTCGCGACCGACTCTGCGGAAACGGATCATGGCCGCCATCTTGGAGATGCTGTCACCGTGTGAGTACGGACCGGCCGCCAGGAGGCGTGCGTGTCGCTCTTTGCCATGATGGCCGCCAAACTTACTGTTTTGAATATTTTTGCATCAGATTTCAAGACATTTTAATGGATTCCTGAAGTTCTATTTTATGTTAGAGTCTACTAAGGTGATTTATAAATATCATATGTTCTGCAACATTATCTTGTAGCTGGTTCCCTTGAAGATTGCACGTAACAAATAATGCTCTCAGATTTCTATTTAGCTTTCCTCATTACAGTTTCTACAAAACCATGAAATATGAAATCTCTGAGCTATTAGTACTTATACTTAAATAATATAGTATGAGAGATACTTAAACATGTTGAACGACTCGAATTGGAGTTGTAGGTACAGACTACTTAATGAATTTATTTTATTTTAATAATGTTCGCCCTTGCAACTCTATAATATTTTTAGAGCGACATTGTTTAGAATAAAAAAAATTATGGTAGCTGAATTGTTAAAGTCTTCTACACTACCTAATTAGCAAAAAAACTGGCAGTTATTGAAGGTAGTATTCAACTGGCGCGTTGCGTGACGGGCCGTATGGCCAGCTGGCTCGCTAGGCGAGCTAGACTGGTCAGTTCAAACCTCGATTCTCTTTTTATATCTGCTGCATCAATGACATTGTTGTCTATTATTAGCCTATTTATATTTGCTTATTTCTCAAAAAATAAAACGACTTCAAACTCACCATTTCTCACCTCTCACCCATTGTAATCAACCTTCAATACAAATTCAACACTCGTATGTAGATGTGATGGCACCTGACTGGTATCACCTGACCAACTTACTCTCAATCCACAAACCAACAAACATTCAAAAAGCAACCTTACTCCGTCAACATACAGTCTACAAACTACGAAACTTAAATCAAATATACCGTGGTGTAAAAGGATGTAGGGTGACATATCCAAATTCAGGTTCACAGTGCATCAGCGCGGAAAATGACATGTCAAGTCGAGTGGTGCACCTAGATGGCGGTGACAACTGTGACGTCATATTAGCGCTGTTGAGAGGTGCACGGAAAAATTGGTTGGGAGTTTCCGAATGGGTTTATTACGAAGTTGAATTATGTAGTATACGAAACAGTTGTGTGAAATGCAACTTTGTACGGATAAATCTGAAACGTTTTTATGTGTGCAGCAACAACTCAAAACAGTGTCGATATAATTTGCGAGTAACAAATTATACTTATATCTAAATATAGACCCAAGTAAGGCTACAGCTATCCTGATGCCTAGCTTTCTTAGCCATCCTTAAAGCCTTATCAAGCATCGACCATGTAATTGTAGTCTAGTTCACATGGTATTTGCACAGCGCGCAGACATGATGGGAGCGCGCGTAATGTTTGGTTGTGACCACGAAATTCTAGCTCTGTGGCTGTAGCGCGCCCGAGGCGTTCGATCGGGTGCTTGAGGATCCCACGGTGGTTTACTGTACAGGATGTTCCGGGACTCTTTGCTTTTAAATATTTTATTATTTGTATAACAGTATAACCAATAGCGAGATAAGATCCGAAATGAGGAGATCCACAGGAGAACTAAAGTGACCGATATAGCTCTTAGGATTAGCAAGTTGTAATGGCAATGGGCAGGCCACTATCACTCGTAGAACTGATAACCGATGGGGAAGGAAGTTTCTAGGCGGGCAGCCGTTCAAAGTGGTGCTCCCAGGAGCAGCAGTGGACGTCTTCAGGCTGTTAATGATGATGATCGCCGATAGCAAAAATGTTCTAAGTCTGTGGTATCGCCTGCTTAGCGTACATAATGTGCTGTTTGAGGTGATTCTCGAGACTCTCTTAAAGATGACGCTACCAACCCCGTAAGTTGGTTATAAACGTTCATCATCATCATCAACAGCCTGGAGACGTCCACTGCTGAACATAGGTCTCACCCAGAAAGCGCGACTTTGAGCGTCTGCTCGCCCATCGACTCCCCGTCGCTTTCACCAAATCGTTGGTTCTTCGCTGCGTCTTCCGGTTCGTGGTCGCCACTCGAGAACCTTTCTTCCCTGGTTGTCAGTTCTACTAGCGATGAGGCCTAATCTCTGCACCTACAATCATCGTGCTTCCTAAGTGTGACGAATCGATTCCTGGTTCTTAATAAAACACAAAAACTGTTTCTCAGTGTGGAGCGTGCATGGTGGCTGTGCGAGTCATACGATTTCTAAATAAACATTCTTCGCTTTAACGATTAACTAAAACTGTAAAATATTTTTCTCACAGAATTCCCCCTATTAAAGTCTTTGATTTATCTGCAATAACAAATTTTTTTTTTATATTTTGGCTCCGCACATAGTGTATTTAGCCAGTGTCAAGTATTATATTTCCATCGTGTTATAAAATATTTCACGCAAAGTCATGTCCTAGTCTTAGTCATAGTCCAGTCTAAGTCAGGTAGTCATAGTCCAGTCTAAGTCATTCTCCAGCAAAGTGGTGGCAACTTTACTAGAAGCTTCTATGGAGTTTTGGAAGCAACACGAAAAGTTACGTTTCACCACAATACATCACTTGCCCTCACTTATGCTAGTAATTCAGCACTTAATGCGTAAAACGCCACCTACTTTAAACATTAACACTGGAAAAAGCAAAAGTTTTGAAAAATAATACAATGCAACGACGTGAACTCTTCCGCGTTCCCGCCAAAACTCAATAACAAAATTCTAAACGATAAAAAAAACAGAAAAAACTACCATGGCAACGACGTTTTCCACAGCCTTCATATAATGTAGGCTCGATACCTCCTTGCTATCGATTTATTTGGTTAAATACTTAATATACACATCAGGGTAAAAAGAAGCTATTTCGTCCCCGGTCTTGTCGTGCACACTAAACGCTTCGTTCTCTATATTCGATTAAAGTTACGATTACCTAGCCAGTGAGTAAATACTGATCGGGACGTAAAGGCGGCGAGTAGTTCTTCCCAGTTTCACGAACGAAAACAGAGTTTCGATCAGCTACTCAATGGGTAAAAATTTAGGGTGATCTGTAG
The DNA here is from genome assembly GCA_963580505.1 of Ennomos erosarius. NCBI lineage: Eukaryota > Metazoa > Arthropoda > Insecta > Lepidoptera > Geometridae > Ennomos > Ennomos erosarius. Next base: position 15,315,424 of record OY756983.1, on the reverse strand, counting down.
CAACATCAGCTGTTCATTTCGTTCGTTCGTTCAATAGTCACTCTGACTGCTGTCAGTGACGCTATTTTGGGTTCGTTTTTTACATTTTTATGTGTTAGCTATATGCTGCGGTGCGGTAGGTGCCCTTCAAAGAGTATTTATTCCCTACCTAAAAACAGTAAATAGGTAAGGATTTACCTTTACAAATAGGGGTATCAACTAATTAAATTAATGTAATGAGGAATGTAATACGAATTTAGATTACATAACAACTTACATACACCTTGGATGGTAACACCATAGCATCAGTCAGCCGTCAAAAAGACTTGGGAATAATTATCACTGCCAATTTAAAGTGGGAAGAGCACATCATTTCAATTGTCAAAAAGGCTAATGCTTTTATATATGTTATACGCCAGTCCTTTCAATCAATGACAGTTGAGGTCTTTCTTAAGATCTACAAAACATACATTAGGCCATTCTTAGAGTATGGATTTCAAATTTAGAGCCCCTACTTTCACAAAGACATAAACCTACTAGAAAGTGTGCAGAGAAGAGCAAGTAAGATACCCCAGGCTCTCCGACGCAAGTCCTATGAAGACAGACTTCAAACCCTGCGCCTTACTACCCTTGAAGAAAGACGTCTGCGTGGAGACCTCATTGAAACATTCAAAATTATAAATTACAATTATAACTTACCTGACACATGACATTTATATTATGAAAGAAGGAAAACCTCTGCGAGGGCACCTACAAAAAATCTCTCGTGCACCATCTAAGACCAACACTGCACACCACTTCCTAAGTAATAGAGTGGTGCACAACTGGAACAGACTACCGCAAGAGGTCATAGCCGCAACCTCTGTGAATGCCTTCAAAAATAAACTTGACAACTGGCTACAAACCAATCAAACACAATTACTGCATAAATGACCATTATGACCTTCCAATACTGTAGATATAGACATATCAGCAGGAATGCTGCTCGTCTATTATCAAATAATAGTAATAATAATAATAATAATAATAATAATACATTGTTTAGTTCAACGGGAAATGTAATAAGTAATACCTATAGGTACCTGAAATATGGTTTTATCTTGATGCCATAATAAAAATTAAAACAACACAAAACAAAAATATCATAATATTATATAAGTATTTAACATATTATAATTGAACAAAAACTTTTTTACTAGTCATCATCATCATAATCATCAGCCTGAAGACGTCCACTGCTGAACATAGGCCTCTTCCAAAGAGCACCACTTTAAGCGGCTGCTAGCCTCCAGTATCCATCGGCTTCCCACGGTTCTGAGCGGACTGTTTTAGTAATTAAATACAATGATTTCTATATTCATAAGTATCTGATCTCGAAATAGAAACAGAAATATTCGATGTTTTTATAGCAGTAGTGTAATCAACAGGGTTGGTAGTTTTCAGTTCCGTAGATCTCCGTATTTGTGGCATGCAAACTATAATAATAAATTTACAAACACATGCGAGCTTGCAACAAGTTTTGCTATAGCCGTCGGATAACCGTACTAATCGACAGCTGATGTGTCCTGTAAATAGAAGCCTGGTTTACTGGTCGGCTAGCGCTACTCGGACATTGTGAAATTCGTTACTGCAATTACAAATGACATTACGTGATGGCTAGCCAACTCGGAACTTTACTCGAATATAGAGAACGAAGCCCTTAGCGTTATTGTGTAAAGTAATGTAGTGCTGCGTGATCTCCTGAATAAATGTATTTTCTTTGTTTCTTTATTAGATAATAATTTCATAAAGTATTATTATGTTGAGTTATAGCCCTGAACGAGTGTAATGGTATGTAAATATATCCCACGCTGTATACCACACAGCAGTTTGAAACTCGTGCGCACCGCGGCGACTGTTTGCACAGTGGTGCGATTATCGAGTGCCGATCGGTAGATCACGATGCGCCGCACACTCGCGGAGATCACTTGTAGACAAAAATATGCTTTATTGTATGCAAAACGGTGTTTATATGGGAATAATGCGAACAAAGCGGCTGATAACGCCTACTTGGGAAACAGGACAAAGGTTTTTATGTATATTAAATTATTTCTTTCTAATCTAAGCGATATAAGTAGGTAAGTGTAAGGAAAATGTTCTCAAATCAATACATATAATAAAACTGTAACTGGGCTAAATCTGTACAATGAAATTTTTTTTGAAAATTTTGACTTCATGCGCGTTTTAATCGATAAGTAGTAATATAAACAATTTTTTTGAATTTTTAGTCTGTCTGCCCCTTTGAACACGCGACACGCTTGAACTTCTGAACAGATTTTGCTGAAATTTGGTATGGTTATGGCTTATTATGCAGAATAACATTTAGGATACTTTGTTTCCTAAAACGGCCAAGTGCGGGTTGGCCAAGCAATAAGGATGTCATAATTATACCTTATCATTTATAACTTATCACAATTATATTTGTTTATCACTTTTAATTTTAATAAAAAAACAAAAAAATACACAAAAATAAAATAAAAAGAATAACAATAAAAAAATATACTCATCCTGTTTAAGGGAAGATAGAAGAGAAAGGTAAAAAAATAGGGGAAAAGGATGAATGGATGGGACGGCAATAGAAGGCGCAGGCGCCTGCCTCCCATCTATTGCCGTCCCATCCCATTTTTTACCTTTCCTTTCTCTCTGAAACAGAGTTAGGACTTAAAACTAATTAACCCGTGCAAAGCCGGGGCGGGTCAGCTAGTGGATATATAAATAGAACGTATTTTGTACATCGTGTGTGTACCGGTTTGCGAATAGGACCACCCCATCTCTTCCCTTTGGGTGCTGTACATCGAGGAACCAACCCTTTCGATGTTACTGTAAGAACCAGCTAAGGGAATATCCAGGGAATGAGCAGCAGTATAATCCTCGGTACATTAAACTCTTCTGCAATCATCAAGCTACCTGCCAAGGTGATTATGACAAATTCTCTCTATGTAAGCGTCCAAAGTGGCATCTTATGGAAGAGGCCTATATTCAGCAGTGGACGTATTTCGGACTGATGATGATGAGTTTATACTGTTATACTATGTTTTAGGTATATCTTATTGAATAATTATTATTGCCGTAAGTATACCAACTAGCATTCTTTCTTTTTCTTACACTCAACTCTAGCGCAAATAAGGGGCAAAATACTAAATGATATTTTGAACTTACGTACGTATATTTACCAGGCAGTTCAGACAAAATCTACCAAAGCCATATTTTTAATGTACCTAAGCCCTAAAATAATAAGTTGGTTTTTAGCTCGATGTTAAGCGTCAAGGCCAGCGAATTGGTTGCCATTACGAATCACTAAACAGCGAATGCACGCACGTAAATACTATAAAGAGTATATAAAGTGTTTGCCCTATTATCTTAGGCACCCAGCCCACAGTGCGGTAACTACCTGGGAATCGCTAACTCTTCCGATCTAGTGCTCTTGATTATTATGTATCTACGTACGTATAAGTACTACAAAGTACTAACCTATGCTTCTACTATATTGCGCAATGACCACATTCCAAGAGACCTCATATGGATCCGGAACACGGAGAAACATAAGTAACTAAGGGTAGGCAACGCACCGGCAATGCCCTTGGTGTTGCAGATGTCCATAGGCGGCGGTGACCACTTACCATCAGGTGGGCCGCCTGCTTGTTTGTCACTCGTTACACAAAAAAAAAAACAATTTTTATGTTGGGCGATTTATAAATATGTTTTTACTCCAATAAGCATAAGGGGTACACAGTTTATTGTTTAGTTACTACTAGTATAGTAGTAGTTTTGCTAAAGTAATAGATTAATATAAATTTAAAGGAATTTTAATCATGAAGAATAAGTAACCTGGTTATAAAAAGTGAAGGATAAATTCTGAAATATGGGATTACTTGTCACTGTACCTATGTTATGTTTTAGGGACGGATCAATACTAGTTATATACGAACAAAGAGAGATCTCAGTGATTTTCAGGATGACGTGCGCAGTACCGTGTCACGCGAAATACCTATATTTTAGAGTACCGAGTGACAATGCGACTGTTATGGGTGGCCACTTACCATCAGACAAACGACTAGCCCATCACGTCATTCAATAAACTAAAAAAACATTAAAGAAATTGGCAAATCGGTACACAACCTTTAAATAGTGATGCGATTGCATACCAGTCGCGCAATTAATTTGTATTCATACTTATAGATATTATAGAACATCACAAAGTTTTCATTCTAAACAATTCCACAATAAATCATTTTATCTACTCAGGCAGTTTTTATCAGCATGTAGATACCACGGGTACCATCGTCATAAATCTTGGAGATCGCCCATTTTGTACTTTTTAACGGTCCCGCAGCCACAGAACAGCGTTTTTATTCAAAGCAGCCACTTAGTAAGTAAAATATGTGTGTATCTAAAACAATAAACAGGAAGGAGGTGGAGATTGTCCTTTTTCCTGTGCTCAGAACACTTCCGTTTTTAGGAAATTTACTGCGTTTCCTTTTTAGAATAGGGCTGAGGAAGTCGAAACAAAAGAGGGTAGGCGGATATGTTTTGATGATGTGTGCTTGTTTTATAAAATGCAGTGATTTTTAGAAATCATTGTGATAACTCCTTTGTTTCGTTGAGGAATTATATTTTTATCTATTTGAGTATTTTAATACTTTTAATACCTAAGTACCTAAAAAGCGATCAAAATTCATTAACGAAGAAAAAGAAAAACCTTAATGGTAAAAAGTGATTTAGAAAATGAAAATAAATTATTTTGTTTCAAATCTTTCAATTTAGCTGTTTAAGTCCTTTAACTCTTTTTTTATTTATTTAGTAATACTTTGTAGATAAATAATACTAAGAAACGCACAATTATAGGTTGTACAAAACGCACAATCACATTGAAAATATAACAATATCAATCAACTGCAATGATAAAGCAAATAATAAATAAATAAAATCTATTAAATACTACGTAATTTAATTAAAACAAAATTAAAGTACTGCTTTTCAAATTAGTATAAATAAGAAAAAGCTCCTAAGCGCAAACATGCATTTTATTCTGAGCCGAATCGTATTTGCATTTTTTCGAAACGAAAAGAATGGTTTAGTTTAAAAAATTTGCATCGGTACGTCCCCGGTTTTGTCTCGTGGCGGCTCCATTCATTTGTTTAGAATTTTTACGAACCTTTCCTTCGAGAGGACAATTTAGGACAATTAGATAGGATGACATTAAAACAAGACAATGGTTTCCGGTATTTTGGCAACTTTTTAAACGAAAACTCCATTATTAGGAATTGCAAAACACAAAAGCCTACAAAGAAAGCTTTCTGCAGAATTAAAAAAGTACCTACTTATTAATTTATAATTTACTATGCCTACAGCTATGAGCTCTGGGGGAGGCCTATGTTCAGCAGTGGACGTCTTCAGGCTGTTAATGATGATGATGATGATGATGATGATGATGACAGCTATGATTACCTACATGTAATCATACCAATCATATTCCAACAGAACGTTTTCGTTAATTTGTAAGATTGCTACTTGCCCTTGCCCTTGGCCACTACTTGGAGCTATGGCCACTACGTGGATGGGCGACAGCTAATAAAAAGTAGTCAAATCGTCGCGTCGATCTCGGCTTTTCAGTTTGGTTTTCTAATGAGAATAAGCGCTTGCTTAACACAAAACGGGTGAAAGGATCCAGAATCTTCTGTCTTCAGTAGATTTCATATTGGCAAATACAACATTTTTAAGGTTTTAAGCCCTAGCCATATTCAATGCAATCACTTATTTTCACGGTGTTAGACTTTTCTCTGATAGTAGACCTCCTCCCACCAATGGAATCTATAGGCTGATAGTTAAATTAATAATTTTATTGTTGAGACGGTACTTTTATATTTATTTCGCAAATACCTTCATATTTTCTTAGTTTCGTTTCGTTGTTAATCTTTAAATAGATTAGAATCTTTACTTACATGATAAATGAGACAAGATACTACTATTTTCTTTCTTTATTACTGACTTTTAAACTTTCAACAGCTACGTAATTTCTACTGGAACCAAAAAAATCTTCAAAGCAAATATGGGGCACTTCAAGCCGTCCGTAAACTTAAGTGCCTATTTTTCGTTCAGTGTTTTACTGATATTTTAAATTTCTCATAATTTTACTTACTTTGTCAGCGAAAATATAATTATATACAGTGAGTTTAATGAATCTAATTCCCCAAGAAAACTTTCCTAATAACAGGACCGTCCAACAAACAAAACAACATTTCATTATGTAAATGAGTCCAACTTTAATGAAAGCACTATATTTTATCCACAACCGCAGCTTTAAATTACTTCTCTTTATAGCATCCAGGTACATAAGTACATAGACTGGGGAAAATGGTTGTCATTATGGAGCTTGGAGCAAAAAGGAGCACGCCTCTCTCTGCCTGGGCGGAGCGTCGCCACGCCTCTTACCCGCCTACCCTGCTCCTCGTTTCCCCGATTCTTATATAATATTTTTCCAGGGTGGAGGGTGGACATTTGTCTTTCCCAGAGCCCCGGGATTATTAAATTTACAGAGCCAGCTCGCCAAAATGGCGGACCGTATTTACGTTGAGGTTGTATATAAAATGCTGAAGGTATATATGTGTGGTTTAATGTAGTTAGCTGGTTTGTACGTGGGTCGAATATTTTACGAGAAAATAATATAAAGTTCTCTTAAATACGTTGAAAATACTGAATATTTTCTTACACGCACCTTTTTTATTATTTTGGGAAGTAGGTAAATATTGCATAGGTGTGAAGGTGTGACAAACCATTGTGACAGAACTTGAATACAAGATAGAGCCCAAAAACTAAAACCCGACTACCTAATTATTTGATGGCATTTTTCCCCTCGCCCAAATGAAGGGGTGTTGTATAGTATAACTAATGGTTACACTTACTTATGTGCAAAAATGTGTGTTTAGTGATTTTATTTTTTGTTAATTATACTACTACTCGGGTTCAATGGCGTACCTTGGGAGAGGCCTATGTCCAGCAGTGGACTATTACGGACTTTTAAGTAGGTACCTACTTCTATCATCTATCATCTATGCTACAACTTTACAAGCGCTATGCAGTTGCACGTTAAACTGATGTGGGAAGAAGCTATTTTTTTCAAATTACAACATCGTTTAATTCCTAAAGTATTGATCCTACAGTAATAATGGATAGTATCTTTTCTATGGCAAATGTAACATAGTTTAATTTCACAGAATTAATTGTAATGCTAATCCTAAAGGTTTCTGAGATATAAGCAAATATCCGAAAAAAGTGATATTTAAACCCTTCCCCCTCCCCCTACTTACCCCCCACCCTCGGACATTTATAGTATATTCATCAGTACATTTCAAAGTATAACTGTGCCAATTTTTAAGGCTACACGAATGATTTCGGCTGTTTGTCTAATGTTTAGCGAATTTTTTTACTATGAGGTGGAATGGATAGGTCATAAAATCCGCCATATTGGGTTTAGTAAAATTTAATGTACCCTATGTCACCCAGAGTGTCAATACGCATCGATTGGTATCAAATTTGATAAAATATGATGAGTAGTTTAGGCACAACCAGGGAACAACAAACCCAGAAAATTCGCGCCTATTTTCATACGTCGGCTATACATAGATATACATAGATATAAAAATTATACATATTCGAAACGTACTCATTAAGACCTTTCATTTGATTCTAAACATGACATGTTTATCGAAAAAATATTTTTTTTCGTCCGCGAATTTTTTAAATATAATCCGCCATATTGAATTTATTGTAACTTTATATAGCCTATGACACGCAGTGTTAAGATCTATCGATTGACACCTTGCTGTTTGAAATAAGATAAGTAATTTAGGAGATACGAGGGAACATATGAACATACATACATACATACATACATACATACATACATACATACATACATACATAGACAGTCAAACTCATAACCCTCCTTTTTGGTAGTCGGGTAAAAATAACTGTTGCTACGTTATTGAATAAAACCTTCTTAATTACTATTTTATAATACCAAACTTTTTTTTTCATCTGTAAGTATAATTATTTTAACAATTTCCTCAAAAATATAAACAGGAAAAGTATGACATTAAGGAATTTAATCATGAGCGATTTTTAAATGTCCTTAGGTAATAAAAAAAATTAGGTAATTAAATGAAGATACATCAGGAACTGTCGCAATACAAACAGAACATTCTAGATCTACTTCGACATAGAAGCATGCAACAAGCAGTCATGCAAATAATTCGAGCAAATTTTTAAACGACATGGTATTGATATTTAATTTTTTAAATTGCTTAATTTTATATGCCTTCATTTTTTTAAAGCCGTATTATGCTGTTTCAAATTAGTTGTGTAGGTAAGTAGGAATCTACGTCCACTGCTGAATATAAGCCACCTCTACATGCCACTTTGGACGCTTATCATAGGGGAGGATTTGCCATAATCACCGCGCTTGGCAGGTGGCTTGGTGATCGCAGAAGATTTGAATGTACCGAGGGAAACGTTGCTTTTCAGTTCCCGGGATATTCCTTTAGCCAGCTCATACGGCACCCACAGGAAGAGATGGGGTGGTCCCATTCGCAAGCCTAACACGTTCTCACTGCTGGAATATTTGGGAGATTTCTCTCACAGGGAAAAAGTGTAGTCTACCATGCTGGCCAAGTGCAGGTTGATAAATGAAACATGTTCTCGGTAGTGTAATGTTCAGTTGTAACTAAATGCTACTAGCTACACTTTACACTACACTACGTAGTTGGTAGTTAGTTTGAAGAAACAAGGCCCTTGGTGCGATCAACAAAATGTTAATACAAAAATAATTGGTTATTTCGATTGTAAACATTACTTCTTTTACGTTACCTTAGTACGTTAATTGCACTAATATAGCAAGCAGATAGTAAGACAATTAAAAAAATCGATAATTTTTATAAAAATAAATACCGAGATTGGTTGGCAAAGCTCAGAACGACATTCCATGACATTAAAATCTTTATCTATCAATTAAAAAAGAATAATGCCACCTTAAAGTTATGGTAAAGGAACATTCTAAAACTGATCTGAACGCTCTTGATATTATAGCTCACAATAGCTTAAGTATAAAGCATATCCCGGTTTAAGGGATGGGTGGATAGATGGATGGATGCGGGTTCATGCCCTGCTCGTGATTCTAATAACAAATTAATCTGTAACATGGTTTTATTCCCATTCAAAAAATCTAATGACACACTGTTGCATGACAATATCGTGGGTATAAAACCTCTCGTGCGCGTGCGCTCTTCGCACTCGACACCTGCGGGACGTAAGTTATCACTTCTTCTAATTTTTGTCATTAATTTCTATCATCATTCTTTCATTCTTTTTAGTTTATTTTAATTGATTTTTGTGTGTTAATTAACCGTGTAATTGTCGCCAATTGGTTTATTTGTGTTTAGCGGTCTTATTGGGCCAGACAGCGTGGCAACCCCCATTTTGTGAACACCACGTGTGTTCCAAATACATTTGAATTTGAAATAATTCAATGAATTATTGATGTTCCAATGTTTTATAATAAGAATGTGAACGTGAACGTCGTGCTTTAAAATCCAGTTACAGAAAAAATTGGTTTTTATTAACACGTGTTTTTTTTATTGAATGGTCATCGTTTTTCTGCTCGGTTAATTGATGATGGCACCGTACTTTAATTAATCTTCTACGCGTACTAAATTTTTAATAGTTTTTTTTTTACTTTTATCGGAAAACAAAACTTAACCTAATCCATGATGACCGTTCGGGTTTATTAGATGTCACATGTGCTCATAGTTGAAGTTTTAAATAAGAAGATTTTCTAAAAATTCCTACACCTTTCAACAGCTTTTAATACAATTTTTAACTTTTCTTTTTCTTCCACAGTAAGCCAGGGTTCCCGCGCTTGCCATGGCCTGCTGCCGCATGGTGAGTTTAACTAACCTATAAATTTTAACACGTTTATCCTAGTAAGTAGCGACTTGAATGTTTTTTTTTGCGCTGAATGTGCATAAGTAAATCATTAGACGTGTAATTTTAAATTTCATATGTGCAGTAACATAGATAATTTTCCCATTAATTTAGATTTTTTACAGCAGACATGGGTTACTTTAAACGTTTGTCCACGTGTCACTTGATGTTAATGTTAATTTAGCAGTCAAGTGAAGCTGCTAGCTACAATAATAAGTAATTTTAATGGGTTTTTACATTATTTTACCGATATTTTCACAATTTTTGTAACTTTATCTTCAATAAACGTGTTTATACTCACACACACATACTCTGTTCTATAGACAAGGCCGCCGATTTCGTATTGCACTGCTATTGTGAAAACGTTGTAATATTTGGTGAGAGATTTTTGACTTTGGGTTAGTAGATGTACACTAACAGATTTTTTATCCATGTCACTGGTTCCAAGTCCTTAATCTGTGCTACAAGATGTCTTTTTAATAGTTGCCAGTTTCGAAAAGCTTTGGTGCCGGGATGGTAACACACAACGCTGCAGTAAGCAGCTTCAACACAGCGTCACGAATATTATAATCCGCTGATGCATACTGTGACGGAACGAGAGTCCATTCTAGACGTTTTCTTTCGATTATGTGTCTTATAATCATCAACAGCCTGAAGACGTCTACTGCTGAATATAGGCTTCCTCCACAAAACGCTACTTTGAGCGGCTGCTTGATAGCATCCATCGGCTCCCCACGGTTTTAACCATGTTGTCGGTCCACCCAGTGGAGGGCTGGCCTACGTTGCGTCGTCCGGTTAGTCACCTCTCGAGAACCTTTCTTCCACATTGTTTGTCCGTTCTACGACCGATGTGCCCTGCCCGTTGCAATTTCAACATTTTAATTCTTGAAGCTATAGGTATTGGCACTGGGAAGTGGCCTCTTGCTGTTGGACTCATAGTAAGCTCGACTCGCGCAACGAGCTATGGAGACAGCATGCTCCGTGTTTCCCTGCGAGATAAGATTCTAAAGAAAAGATCCGCAAGAGAACTAAAGTGACCAATATAACATAGTTATAGGGTTCCGTCCTTAAAGCCAACCCTGTTACTAACGCTCCGCTATCCATCAGTCTATCTGGCCGTTTGTGATAGTTAGACAGTTGAAATTTTCACACATGACGTATTTCTGTTACAGAATAAAATAAATATTTAAGGGGGCTCCCGACAAGAAACAATTTTTTTCTTGTTTTATAGATAATGTTTTGGGGCCCTTCGTGCGCGATTCTGACTCGCACTAGGCCTGTTTTGTTGAGACGTGTGGTATGTTACAGACGATGCGTGCAGCAGGCGGCGGTGGCGAGTGTGGTGGCCGACGGTTGGTCGGCCGCCGCGCCTGGCGCGCCGCGCGGCTGCCGCGCCTCCAAGCGAGGCGCGCTCAGCGTACGCGCCTTCACTGAAACTAACACTAAAAGTAAGTTGTATGTCATCATCATCATCATCATTAACAGCCTGAAGACGTCAACTGCTGAACATAGGCTTCCTCCAAAGAGCGCCACTTTGAGAGGCTTCTGGCCTCTTGCATACATCGGCTCCCCGCGGTTTTCACCAGATCGTCAGTCCACCTGTGGTCGGGCAGCCTACGCTGCGCTTTCCAGTTCGTGGTCGCCACTGGAGAACCTTTCTTCCCCAATGGTTGTCAGTAAGTCTCCTATAATTTTCAATTGTTAATTTATTACAAAGCACTTGTCACCGTAATCGGTTTAATTCATTACAACTAAATTATCGACCGAACGAATGCTTCACTAACTTTAAAAAACTCAAATAGTAACAACTTAAAATCCTTGAGCTTATGATACTCCTTTATTGTTTCAGATTCGAAAAACTCATCGATAAGTTAGCGGCATGTTAGCCGCATCATAAGCACCCTGTTACTTTTATTAAACGTTAACCGGGATTTATTTACGCAATAACATTATCTATACATAACCTGTTCTTTCTTTAGTTGGTACTTTTTGTATATCTGTTCATCCGTAAATGTTAATAAACATAACCACAGAGTTAGGCTTTCAAGAAATGTTAAGAGCTTTCCGTTACTATAACCATCGTTTCTTTTTATATTTTACTATGTTATGTGGGAGATTAAGACGATCATTATGTTAAGTTTAGGCGATAATAAGTTAAGATTCAACTCTTGGTATAAATACTGTTATGGTAAGTTTTTTGTTTTTGTAAATCATTCACAACAGTCAGCAAAGTTCATAAATGTGGGCGAAACCAATTTTTTTTATATTTTCAGTTTTATTTTTTGAGAGTGTTTTTGTTATTTACACTATGATATGTGTTGCTTTTTCATGTTAATTGAACCCTAACATCAAAGTGTTGGTACGGCAGGAGGTGTATCTAGTTTTAAGACTTGTAAGACTTATCTACTGGTTGTTATTAGTTAATAAGATGGACTGGTTCCTTTTTGTTTGCATTCTTTTGGGGCCGCGGAATAAAGCACTACTGTCTCAAGTTTGTAGAATAACATCCACTTTAATCTAAGTTGCATGCTAGTTAAGTTATTAGTTTATTAGTTATCAAGTTAGACCCTGTGTTATTTAGATGTAGATACTTTACATAGATCTATTACAACATTATTTACTTTCTATAATTAATTGTTTTATTTTTAAAATCTTTATAATGTCCTTAAATAAGGTAGGTATATAATCCCTGAGTAACTTAGGTATGATATTAACTATTCCATGGGTTACAACCATTTGATAATAGGGCGAATTCTGTGGTTAGAACACGAAATAAAAGGCAGATAATCATGATCTATGTGGCTGCCGTTTGTTTCGTGTTGCAAAATTAGAATAGGTTCAACAAAACCCTGTTCAAATTGTTCAATGCCATAGCTTAATGAGAAACGGAGACCTTGGAAGAGGATAGGTTATAAGTCACACTAACCATGGTATTGAACAGGGTAAATCAATGAAGAATTTGTTGAACTTATATTTTTACAATTAACTACCCACTTGCATATAGACGCAAGTAGATAGGTGCCTATTATACTTACTTTTATTAATATGGGTAAAAGCCTGTCCCAATAAATAATATCTAAATATATTGAGTTACTTTTAATTGTCTTATTTAAGATTATGTTAACGTTTGATTGTAACTCACCTGTAGGCCTAGTACGAATATTTACGCGTAAGTAAGTGTAACGTTAACGTAAGGCAGTTATATGGCATTTGATCAGCGCCCCATACAACTGACTTACGTTATCGTTACACTTACTTGCGCGTTGCGCGTAAATACTGACGGGCCCGATAGCTCAGTTGGTAGTATCCCTGCCTTCTGAACTGAGGGCTGTGGGTTCGATTCCTACCCAGGACATTCATTTGTGTGATGAACATAGATGTTTGTTCTGCGTCTGGATGTTATATTGTATTCTATGTATGTATTTACAAACAAAAAAAGTATATAAGTATTGTATCAGTTATCTGGTACCCATAGTACAAGCTATGCTTAGTTTGGGGCTAGATGGCGCTGTGTGAAATGTCCACACATATTTATTTATTTATTATTTATTTTATATTCGTGCTTGGCTTACAGGCGAGTAGGTTACAGGAAGGTAAACAATGGTTAAAAATGCTAACAAATTGTAACCTATGATCTAAATTTGTTACAATTTGTTAAGATTTTTACCATGGTTTACCTTCAAAAACTCACCCTAAGTCATGATATTCTAGTCTTCAACATACCAAAATGAATGCAAATCAAAAATACTGCATAATGGTAAATGATTTCTTTTGTTTCCTAGTTTTTTTTAAAAATAAAACGATTAAGAACAGCTTTGCCACTTGCCCAGAGGCCCAGAGGTGAGTTTACGCTGCACTAATATTGTCGCTAAGTGCCGCTCGACGCTTTGATCCCCAGATATTGACTGTCCCGCATCTCATTTTGTAACACACGGGTGACTATATTATTTTTGTAATATTTCAAATTGGAAAGGCCTAAATATATTTAGCTATAATGAGAGATGGTACCTTCTACGTCAATTTACATGCTTATTGGGGCCAATTTTAAAGGCTTTAGTTGACAGATCTAAAGCTCATAAAACTGTTGCTATCCTTGTCAAATAGACGGCAATGTAAAAGACGGATATATTTTTAGCATTTTTAAAACTGTCTACTAAAGCCTTCAAAATTAGGCCTATTGCCTTATTACTTGCAAGTAAAATAATATAAAACTGCGTTAATGTTACTTCAGGCATATGTTTCAGGCTAATCAGAGCAAGGGAGGGAAAGTTGTATCACACTTAACATTCACACCAATACATAGATTGGTTTATCATCATCAACAACAGCCTGAAGACGTTCACTGCTGAATATAGGCCTCCCCCCAGGAGCGCCACTTTAAGCGCTGCTCGCCTCCTGCATCCATCGGCTCCCCGCGGCTTTCACCAGATCGTCAGTCTACCTGGTGGGGGGCCGGCCTATGCTGCGTTAATATTAAAAAGGTACCTATTTACCATGGTCTCATTCCATAAACCATTTTATTTTCAAATCAACGGAAAATTTAAAATTTTCTTTTTTGTCGTTCCCGTTTACGGTGACATGGCGATGGGGAATATAGGCATATTTTGGAATACACGTACTTACATATTTTTGTGTTCCAAATATTATCATTTATCATTTATTTAAAATCATAGAAAGATATACAAAAACCAGCCTGTGTGTCACATCATTCCTGTCCCGAGCATCCCCAATGTCCCTCGAATATTCAAATGAAGATCATCTGTTACTTCGCGCGCTTTTTACCGACGCCATCTTGCGGCCGCCCCTTGCAAAATATTGTTCTAGAAAATATCCACGGGACGTAGGTAATCTTTTGAAGTGATTTTAAATAGGGAGGTGATGACGGGATTAGTATAACGGGACCTACCTACATCATCATCAGCCCGTAGATGTCCACTGCTGAACATAGGCCTCCCCCAGAGAGCGCCACTTAGAGCGGCTGCTCGCCTCCTGCATCCATCGACTCCCCGCGGTTTTCGCCAGGTCGTCGGTCCACCTAGTGGGGGGTCTGCCTTCGCTGTGCCTTCCGGTTCGTGGTCGCCACTCGAGAACCTTTCTTCCTCATCGGTTGTCAGTTCTGCGAGCGATGTGGCCTGCCCATTGCCATTTGCTCACTTTAAGGGCTATATCGGTCACTTTAGTCCTTCTGTGGATCTCCTCGTTCCGGATCTTATCTCGCAGGGAAACACTCTCTCCATAGCTCGTTGCGCGACTTTGAGCTTACTAATGTGGCCAACAGTAAGAGACCACGTTTCAGTTCCATATGTCATCACTGGCAACACACACTGATTGAAAACCTTTGTTTTCAGGCTCTGCGGTATTTTGGACGAAAAGATAGGTCAAAGTTTCCGCTGCCCAACCGAGTTGCATTCATCGTGCGACCTGTTTGTCGAAGTTGGACCTGCCCAATTGGACAGTCTGTCAATAGTCAATAGTCAATAGTCATTTATTCATATAAAAATACATGTCCACACACACACATATTTGTCGACAACTTGGAGAGTATCGTTCCCAACAATCACCGGTATAGGTAGAACATGGACATTAGCCTGGGGCCTACCTACATAGAATACGGGAAATTCTGTGAATGGGTAATTATTGCAAGTGGTGGTGGTATTTCAAATACCTACCTACTATCGCCACCACCCGTATTATTGTACTTAATTAAAATTAAGATGCTGGGGCGGCAGCTTTTTTGTCTGGCTGGGGCCGCTGGCACAGAAAACTAGTGTCAAACTGTAATATTTAGAAATAGCAATGTTTCTTGAAATAATCTGGGGGGTCACCACAACGTCTTATTATTATTACTTCAATCATACTTTGAAAAATGACATAAAATAAGAATATTGTAATGTTGTTGACGCAGAGCAGTTTTGATGACGTCACTTCAACTCAAATACAACTGTCATGTCATACCGTTAATCATGTTGACACCGACGCGACGTGCGAAATTGATAACGCTATATAAAAATGTAGACGTCTCGTTCTCGCGCCGGAATACTTTATAAGTTCATGGTACGAATTCGAACAATATTATTGTAACCTTGAAGCATTACTGTCACGAACCGTGACGGTTTTGTTATTAGTTTGTGGTAGGGCTGCTTGTCTCATCATGAAATGAACCTGTATCGCTATAACAAGTATCAACATTAGCATTATCAGTTCATCCACTGGACTCCGACAGACATTGTTCAAATTACAAGATATGACGGAATAATTCGGTACAGCACCTATAATATTAAAAAAAACTGCTCTTAGCTGAAAAAAATTTTTTTCGTACTCCTTTCAAAGGTTAACCTATATTAGAAGGAATAAAAAAATACAACTTTTCTGAACTATGATTTCAATTATATTTAATTAGTATAAGTTTATAGGCAGACTCTGATAAGTACCTAAATGACTCCTATAAATTTAACATTCAATCCATCAAACGCAGCAGCTATTATCTCCACATTTTTCAAAATAAATATGTAATTCTTCTCAACATTTCCCAATTCGATTAAGCAACACATTAGCATGTAGACGACACAAGACAGGTACAAATGCCTGTACAAAGCCGCGTTTCATAAATTGAAATGAGGTTGCGAATTAAAATATAAATCAAAAGAGGATTTTTCTCGACACGTCGCCGACGGCGAAATTGGAAAAATCTACCGCGACACTGTTCTATGTGCGTTTTCGTTGACCAAGACGATACCCTTTCTTGATGACAAAGATTTTTTGTTTTCTTTTTATTATTCAAATAATTACTTTAGATAATTACTTATATAATTTTTTTTTTCCATTAATGGAGCGTAGCACTAGGAATCCGTAGCACACCTACAAGTTCGTAGCATGAACGTGTAGGTGTGCTACGGATAACATAATTAATACTTGATAAATACCAAGCATTTTCAAGAAATCGTGATTTATTTATAAGTATTAAGTAATTTACGGAGGATTTTACAATTACAGAATAAAGGTTACCCGTGTAATAAATTACAAGCTGACAAGAACCAAAAAAGCATTATGCTTAGTATTCTATTTATTACAATTACACGGTCTTTTGTTTTTTCCAAACATGTCGTCTAGTAGTAAGTCTAACGGCCAACTTCTCTAATTCGTCATAATCATTATGGTTCGTCAGTAGCAGTAGGTGGACTAGCAGATCTGGTGAAACCTGCGGGGAGTCGATGGATGCAGGAGGTGAGCAGCCACTCAAAGTGGCGCTCTCTGGGGAGGCCTATGTTTAGCAGTGGACGTCTTCAGGTTGTTGACGACAATAATGATTCCATAATCAATTCGTTTCGTCGAACGTCATTACAAAATGCCGTGACACAATGGAACTGCACACCAACAAGGTAATAAGACTGTTCCTTACATATTAAACCGTCCCAGTCGACAGACACTCTGTAATACAAACTTCATTTAAATATACATGATGAAATTGAAAGAATTACAGCCAGGAGGGGCATTATTGCTACACAAAATTACTTTGAGTGTTGTGGAAAAAATATATTTTGAACCGACTTAAAAGGAGAAGGTTCTCTTTTAGGTTGCGTGTTTTTCAAATGGGTTTTTACCTCAGAATTCTGTTATTTATGAATTGAATTGTTTTTTATCTGGATTGGTATTTCTTTTCCCATTTTTCTATCGGTAAGTGACCCATATACCAAGCTCTTAGAATTAGCAAGTTGAAATTGCAATGAGTAGGTCGCATTATTCGTAGAACTGACAATCGATGGGGAAAAAAGGTCACTTTAGTACTCGTTTCGAATCATACCTCGCAGGTAAACACCGAGCACTGCTCTCTCCATAGCTCGCTGGACGACTTTCAGCTTACTAATGTAGCCAATAGTAACGTTTCAGTTTCAGTTCAAGTCATCACTGGCAACACATTACTGATGGTATTCCGAGGTATAAAACAGCAAATTTTTAGGGTGCCGTACAGAAAGGGTAAAATGAACCCTATTACTAAGGCTCCGCTGTCCGTCTGCTTGTCTGTCTGTCTGTCCGTCTGTTACCAGGCCGTATCTCGTGAACTGTGATATTTAGACATTTGGAATTTTCACATAAAATATGATGTATTTCTATTTCTAGTCCGACTCACACTTGGCCGGTTATTTACAATCTAATTACTTCGCAATGTCACCATCGTTACATTCACCGTCCAGCCACTAAAATAAAGAATTATCTAGCCGACATCAAAGAGTACCTACATAACACTTGGTCGAAATCATCCACACGATGTTCCAACATAAAACTCTAAAAATCTAGCCGAAGTTTCTGCAGAAAACTACATTCATTATAATTAAAGCCAGTCTGAAACCTGAAAGACTGATTTCCATTTTACCCATTTTCTGACAAGGGTGTTCATTTTATTACCTTTATAAAATTACTTCGCTAAACCCTGCCAGCTGAAGTATATCTAGTCCATCCATTACTGTGCTCGGCTCTGCTTAAGTGCTTTCAAAGTGAAGTGCTCCTTGACACAATTCTAGAAGCCCCGCCCAGCCGCCGCCCGCCCAAGCCACGCTCCGCCCAGCCATCTTGTGTTCCAAGATTTCCTTTTATCTCGGCCACTTACGAGATATATTTGAAGTTTTATCTAAGGCCGCTTGACTGGGTTTCGAGAAATGAGAGAATTCTCTCTGTTTCATTTTATCTGTAGGGTATACGGTTGGTATTCTGGCAATGTTATTCTAACGCTCCAATTTATTATCTTGCGAAAAGTATCTAAAGATTCGAGTCAAAGTGTATCGTTAGCTACCTATGATGTTTGTTTACCGTGATCAGGCCTTTAGGCTATAATAGGTTTCAATCAATCGATCAAATCATTTATTTGCTAAATATCCGTATTTGACACAGGATTTGATAGTGATTACATTACAGATCGGTATATATTGATATACCCCCCACTAGGTGGACCGACGACCTGCTGAAAGCCGTGGGGAGCCGATGGATGCAGGAGGCGAGCAGCCGCTCTAAGTGGCGCTCCCGGGGGGAGGCCTATGTTCAGCAGTGGACGTCTTCAGGCTGTTAATGATGATGATGATGATATATTGATATTCTGAAAAGCGTAAGGGAATAAACCACTAATTGTTTTTGTATAATCTGTGGGAATAATACAGTTTTCAACTCATCATCATCAGCAACTTTTGCTAAACATAAACCTTCCCCAAGTAGCACCACTTTGACCGTCTACTTGCCTGTTGCATCCATCAGCTCCCTGCCATTCAGAACAAAGCCACTACCCAAGTACCTAAAGCAAATACAAAACGATTCTTCTTTCAACCGTTATAACATAAAAAATCTATTTAAAGGGTCTAACAAAAATAAACCCCTATTCTCAAATTTGATCCTTAATATTTCGCCACCGATCCTCACCCGGGGCCCATCGTTGGGCTACGTGATCGAAGCCCACTGATCCCTACAGAACCAGCAGTAGATTGGCTCTTTCATCGCAAAACGGGAGATATCAAAAATACACAGTCCAGCCTGTCTACGCTTTATTAAGAATAAATTTAGGGCGGACGGAGCGGCTTGGGTTTGGTGCAAGTTATGAAAAGTAGGACTATATAGCTTACTTTATTGGACCACGTAAAATAAAGTAAGCTATATAGTCAAACGGTGGAGAAAACACGTATAAACTTGCTTTTACTGATTGTAGGCGAATATAACGGTTTCTTATAAGCGCATAATAATAATAATAATAATAATAATAATAGCAGCACACCTCTCGACACCCTAAGCCACCCACACCAATGTTGCTTCCTCGGCACCAATAAGCGGTAGCCACTACAGGAGGCCCATTTAGTGGGTGGCAAGTCATCACCTGCCTCAAACATTTTGATATGAGACAAAATTGGCAGGTGCTGTTCTCTCATTCCATAACCCAATGTCACCATCCATCCAAAAGTTCACCATAATAGCCCAGATATTTTAACCTTCATATTATACAAAATAGTTCTATTAATATGCCAACATGTAAGAAAGAAATATGTAAAACACGGTCACATTGTCTCTGGTTCTCGCTGAAATGCAAACCATCGACGTCAGGTCCAGGGATAGTGTGACCGTGTTATAGTTATCTTTGTATCCAAAAAGGCCTCTTGGTGTTAGCTTCGGCCCCACTAATGCCTCTCAAATGTCCGGGCTAGACCCGAGAATGGAAATGAATAAGAAAATAATAATAATTTATGATAGGTATTTTAGTTAGTAATATATTATAATTAATGAAATTTAAGTAGATAGATATCATAAATTAATAGTGTCATATAGATAACGGGCTGGATAAGATATGAAAAATGCGATATTTTCAACTACTGTACCTATACCAATCTAAATTACTAATCGAAATCGTGGTGGATTAATTCTAAGTACGGCTCATTTCTAATCCCCGACCAAAAATAGGGGTGTTATACGTTTAACGTGTGCATATGTCTATGGCATCGTAGATCCCATCCCAAACAGATGATCGATCGATTTTCTTTCTTTTTTTCATTGTTTGGAAGGGGACTTGATCGAGATTTTTTTTACAATAAATTATAAGAGAATCTGTGTAGCCGTTTAAGCATTTTTCTCAAGGATCAAAAGTTGAGTGTATTAATAAAATGTTGATGCATATAAATACAAAGTGACTACAACAACTTATTACAAGATTATATTTGTTACCATCCGTATTATATCATAAAATATTTTTTCGACTAACAAAACTCTCTACCTCACTATGTAGTAATAATTAGTACGATCTGTAAGATTATTAGTTTCCTTCACCCAACTAAGCTCTTGTCACTTGCCCCATAGCGCCACAAGGCGCCTATCTTCAGGCTAATGCATTTATGCAACAGCGCTGGCGATCGATACTACGCGTAATTTCGCGGAATATCGCCACAAAAATCGCTTCTATTCGCGCTTTGATGCTTTGTATTTATTTTTAGATCGTTTCCAACCCTCAGAAGCTTTGGATGACGTGACCACAGTTCATCTGTATATATAAAATTCAAAGTCCTGACTGACTGACTGACTTATATATCAACGTACAGCCTAAACCGCTGGTCGTAGAGATTTGAAATTCGGAGGGTATATTCTTCGTAAAGTGTAGACGTCCACTAAGAAAGGGTTTTTCGAAATTCCACCCCTAAGGGGGTGAAACGGGGTTTTAAGTTTGTATGAAACTTTTATGTCTGTGGATCGATTAGTTTGAAATTTGGTGTGTATATTCTTCAGTTGAAATAAAACTAGACGTATGTCACGGATTTCTGAAAATCATCTTCCATCAGGGTCTAAAGGAGCTTGAAAGTTTTTTCTTTTGAAATCTATAGATCAACGCACAGCCTAAACGGCTGGTCGTAGAGATTTGAAATTTGGAAGGTATAGTCTTCGTAAAGTGTAGACGTCCACTAAGAAAGGGGTTTTCGAAATTCCACCCCTAAAGAGGTGAAACGGGGGTTTTACGTTTGTATGAAACTTTTTACTCTATGGGTCGATTAGTTTGAAATTTAGTGTGTATACTCTTCAATTAAAATAAGAATAGACGTGTGTCACGGTTTTCTGAAAATCATCTTCCATCAGGGTCAAACGGAGTCTCAAAGTTTTTTCTATTGAAATCTAGAAATCAACGCACAGCTTAAACTGATGGTTGCAGAAGCTTTACATAAGTTTCCTATACAAATTATTGTTTTGAAATAAATGAACTGCATGAAAAAAATTTTTTGCGCTCGCTGTCGCTCGTGCTTTCGGTATTTCTACTGTGTTTTGTTAGTAACATAGCAAACGCGTTTATATCTACTGACTGACATGTAGTTCATGATTTAATTGCCACACGTGCTTTTTGAAACCAACACCTACAATCAAAAAAATTTTCGCGCTCGCTATCGCTCGCGCTTTTGGTAGTTCTACTGTATTATGTTTATAATATAGCAAACGCGTCTATACCTACTGACTGACATGTAGTTCATGATTTAATTGCCACATGTGCTATTTTAAAACCAATACCTACCATCAAAAAATTTTTCGCGCTCACTGTCGCTCGCGCTTTTGGCAGTTCTACTGTGTTTCGTATGTAATATAGCAAACGCGTCTATACCTACTGACTGACATGTAGTTCATGATTTAATTGCCACACGTGCTTTTTGAAACCAACACCTACAATCAAAAAATTTTTCGCGCTCGCTGTCGCTCGCGCTTTTGGTAGTTCTACTGTGTTTTGTTTGTAATATAGCAAACGCGTCTATACCTACTGAATGACATGTAGTTTATGATTTAATTGCCACACGTACTTTATGAAAACCAATACCGACAATCAAAAAAATTTTCGCGCTTCCTATCGCTCGCGCTTTATTTTGTTCTACTGTATTTTGTTTGTAAAATAGCAAACGCGTCTATACCTACTGACTGACATGTAGTTCATGATTCAATTGCCACACGCGCTTTTTGAAGCTCGCTATCGCTCGCACTTTTTGGTATTTCTACTGTTTTTTGTTTGTAACATAGCAAACGTGTTTGTACCTACTGGTTGACATTTTGTTCATGATTTAATTGCCACACGTGCTTTTTGAAAACCAATTCCTACAATCAAAAAATTTTCCGCGCTCGCTTTCGTTCGCGCTTTTGGTAGTTCTACTGTAGTTTGTTTGTAACATAGCAAACGCGTCTATACCTACTGACTGACATGTAGTTCATGATAATTTAATTGCCACACGTGCTTTTTGAAAACCAATACCTACAATAAAAATGTTTGCTCTGTTTGCTGAACCATGAGCGGCGCACTTGTGAAGCTATACATAAAGAAATAATACCTTTTTGTAGGTGTAGCTGCATTTTTCGTTAGAATGAAAAAAGGGTCAATTACTATAAGTTTCTGTTATCCTGATTCAAAGCTCAGCTAGCTTTGTTCATTTTTCACTAGAATTACGCGGGGGAAGCCGCGGGAAAAAGCTAGTTTATCATATGTGGATCAAATGTGTCGTTGGATCATATTTTTAAAATAATATTGCTACATTTCAGTATTGTTTTTTATGGCATTTTTATTTTAATTATATTGTGTGTGGTATCTAATATTTGTACAGGTACACGTGTTGTAAAGAACCTATTATAAAGAGTTGATTGACTCAATCCCAATCACAGAATATACTTAAGACTACATACTGAACTACTAAGACTGGGTTTTTTACCAAAATGGTTAAATACTAACAAAATCTAACAAAAATCTAACAAAATTTTTTAGTTTCTAAACATGGATTACCTTAACCATTGGTGAAAAAGCCCACCCTCAGCCCATGGTACATGTCATGTTTTTTTTGCATTTCGGTATACTTTTATACAAATAAAATAAAAAACAGTAAAAAAACAACAAGTCAAGTTGTTTAGTCAATAAAAATTAAATTGGTGGAATATCATGAATTACCTACAAAATAAAGTCATCAGTAAAAACGGGTTTAACGGTTTTAACAGATTAAGTTTAACATGAAAGATAAAATAGTTGCGGATTTCATTGAAGAGAAAATACAAAATTTTCTTTCGGTTTCGGACAGACTCTCTAAAATTAACTCCCACATGGCTTTTATCATTATTCGCTTTTGCTTGTTCGTGCCTAAATTTACGTATTCATTAAGGTGTTGCCAACTTTGGAATCACCCAGACTTATTAAAACAGATGGACAACATCATGAAGGATACGCTCACCTCCATTTTTAACATTTCTCTGAATGAACGGACATGGTGCCAGGCTTCACTACCAATCCGGTTGGGAGGCCTAGGTATCCGCAAAATTTCAAGTGTTTCGTTACTAGCTTTTCTGTCTTCGGTTAAAAGCACTCAAAATTTAGTAAACGCAATTTTATCTAACGGTAATGACACTTTGGATATTTCATTTTTAAACGAAGCAGTTAACGCCTGGAAAATGGCCTGCCCAAGTAGCTGCCTGCTTAAAAATCTGTCCTCGCAGAGGCAGTGGGACGCGCCGCTCTGTGAGCTGGAACGGAAGAAACTTGTTGATACGTCCAGTAACCTCACAGAACGTGCTCGTCTCTTAGCTGCCTCTCGCTGGGAGTCGGGTCTTTGGTTGCAGGCACTGCCATCACACCACCTCGGAACACTGCTAGATAACAACACATTCCGTCTAGCCATATCACTGCGCATCGGTGCTCCCTGTGTTGCTCCCCATCGATGCAAATGCGGTGAAAGAGTCAATAGTCTCGGCCACCATGGTCTATCATGCAGTAGGAGTGCTGGCCGTATACCTCGCCATAGTGCTCTGAATGACGTCATACGTCGGGCCTTCGGAAACATTAACGTCGCAGCTGTCTTAGAGCCCAATGGCCTCATTCGCGACGACGGTAAAAGGCCCGATGGTATGACGCTCATCCCCTGGAAGATGGGCCGGCCTTTAGTGTGGGACGCCACCTGTGTTGATACACTGGCACCGTCCCATCTTCCGGACACGTCATACCAGGTAGGCGGCGCTGCTACGGCTGCGGAATCCGCCAAGCGGCGCAAATATTCTGGCCTTGACAGAGGCTTCATATTTGTGCCGTTTGGCGTAGAGACACTGGGGCCGTGGGGACCGGGAGCCTTCGACATTTACAAGGATTTGGCGGGGCGTTTGGTTGAATCGGCACGTGACCAAAATGCTGGCATCTACTTCGGTCAAAGGATCAGCCTCGCTATACAGCGGGGCAACGCTGCCAGCATTATGGGTACGTTGCCCGATTCCATAGATTGCTTGAACTATCTATAGACCTTTTACAGACTATAGATAGTTCAAGTATTCTTTAGACATTTATTTTTATTTTTAAGTAGATATAATATATAATAGTAGTAGTTAGTAGGTAGTTTTTGTTTTGTGTTATATAGGGTTAATATTTAAATAAATAAATTTCATAAAGTGAAACTTGAAAAAAAAAAAAAAGATAAAATTGAATCAGGAACGCGATTTGAACCCTTATCATGCATTACTTAAGCTACCGTAACGAGTGATTTCCTGTATTTTCATCCATTTTTATAAATTATTATTGATCTAAATGATTTTCACAATATTAGGTAATCAAGTAAAATATCCCTAAACAAACTTGTAACTCAGTTAAAGTTCTTACCTCATCGCAGTTCTTAGAATAAACAAAAAAGAAAAGTAAAATAAGGCTTAACAAGTAGAAGAGTAAATCCGATTTGCAAAGGAATTTGAATAAGTCGGAGCTCGGGAGTGGAGCTTTTGTCCCCGTTGCTACGCAAACCATGCAAACTTTCCTTCCTTAATTTAAAACAGCGTAGGGACGCCGAAGTAAGAAGCGTAGGCACCTAGTCCTACCTACCTGCTTTTATTGTTCCATGCGTGAATATTTTTATTCCAGTCCATCCAGGGCCAAAATGATACTACCTCTTTATTACACCGACTTGATACTACGACATTTTGGCATTTCCATATTGGCGCTATGGGGTGGTTTGAAATAAGCACTATGAGAATGGGCAGCGCCTCCTTATGGCGACAATGTCGTCCAAATATCTCTAAGTTTCATATCTTATATGGCGGACGTTGCTATTTTTCTATTATGAGACGTCGTTGCTGGTATAAGATTTGCTCTAAATTGATATTCAATAATGACAGCATTGGCCTAAGGGTTCAAGGTCCATGATTGTCTCCATAGAAAACTGTAAGAGAGCATGTGAATAAGATAAAGCCACTCATCGAAACCGTTGTTTACTTGTATTTGATAGTGAACTTTCAAAGGTTTTCCCACATGATTTCATACAGACAAATAACAACTGAAAGTATTAAGTAGGTTTAAATGCTTTGTGTACGTACCAATAGCTATAGAAGTACCTATGGCTCAATATACTATGCACAGAATAGATAATTAATAGTACAACTTACTATAGAGTATGACACAGCAGTGTGTTCAAGAAATTAGGGTAATGAGCAATATCGGTAATACCAACAGGTGAGGAAGTGACACGATGCGCCCTATTGTGGCGCGTACAATAGGGCGCATAAACTTACCCATTACTTTAATAAGCAGCTATGTAGGGCAAAGAGCAGAGTGTATTGGTTTAAAATAAACAATCCATACTTACAACATATTTTTATACGTAGATCAGTATCAAATATCATGACTTCGATAAAATGTGTAGGTAGGTACTTTACCTACCAAATACGTAACTGAGAGGTATGACGAGAAAGAGCTGCTGTATCGACTTCATTGCTTGGATGAGGGTAGGTATCTATACCATTTGGGTTTTCAAGTCAACTTCAAACACACGCTACATACTGATGTCTTCCGCCTTTGTAAGTCACGACGCGCAACGTAGAGGACATCAGGCAGCTAATGAACCGAGACTTATTATTAAAAGTTAGCTTTTTTAAATCTGACTGAAATCAAATTCATAATGCAAAGTTAAAACCAACAGGCGGGCCGTCGGCTTATTTGCCCATCCATCTTATAAAAAAGTGATGGCAAAGATCTTCGTCACTGTTTTGTATTTTCGTGGGATAGAAACCTTCGAACCTTGGTTGGAGATACTTTGTAGGAAAAAGTTCGATCAAATCGACTAACGACTAACGAGTGAATATTAGTTGAAATTAAATCTTTACGGCCTCATAAAGATTTGGAATCGTATACAGAGAAAAAACAACATGAAAGAAGCAACTACTTATCTACAGCAAAGTAATAATGTAAATAAAACTCATAACTCATCAATAAGCAATCACATCTATATTAGGCGGTTCAATCCGCAAACGATCTATTATGGCCCACAGAATGGTTGACTGACAAGGGCCTCGACACAATGTGCCCAAACATCATACCACCGAAATATCGTACACAAATACCTCGGGCTCGTGCCACAATGCTTGCCGATACAAATGTTCTGTCGCGTCACCTTTATAGGCGATTACGTTTTCTTCGATACTTTACATTCAGCGCGAAGTTTGTGGATATTCCACAGCCACAGATTGCTTCGTTCCCGGATGGCGCAGCGTAAGCCGGCCCCTATCACTAGCTGGACTGACAATCTGGTGAAAGCTGCGGGAAGCCGTCGGATGCAGGAGGTGAGCACCCGTTCAACTTGGCGCTCTCTAGGGGAGGCCTATGTTCAGAAGTGGATGTTCTCAAGCTGTTGATGATGATGCTTCATTAATTGCGTTCACATTATGATAGGTAACAGGTGCGAAGCGAATGTACCTACTACTTTGAATATCGACATCAGCCACCTTCACACTATCCGTCGGCATCGCAACATGGCAACCGTTCGATGTAAGTACCTACGTTCTAAATAAAAGAAGGTAGCTATTGTTTTTTGACAATGCTTTGTGCAGCAGTGGATGTCTTCAGATAGATGATGTTGACGTTTAGAGCAAGGGATAAGGGTGGGTCTATTTGGTGTTGATTAGTAGTCACTGATAGTAGTATGATGTCTCTCTCAAGCGTGCCATGAGAGCCAGCCAAGGTAAGGGATTATCCAGAGAATGGGCAGCAAGATTCTCCCGAGTCTTTATTACAATTTACTGCGATCACCTGCCAACCGAGCTTAGGTGATTATGGCGAAACCATTGACATAATATTATCTAACTCTATGCATACCTGCCTAATGCGACACTTATTTTCAGCAGTGGAAAACAAAAGACTGATAATGTGTGATGTGATATATACCTAACCTAGTACCTACATGACATGAATGAACGTGCCACGCAGATCTTTTTTGTGTATAAGTAACTCTGCTAAGTATATTTACATGGTAGAAGTTCAGCATGCTTTCATTGCACTGGTACCAATTTAACAAATGTAAAAAGCCTGGTTTGATGGGTACCTAGTATAAACAACTATAAAGGAACCTTTAGAAACCGCATCCGAATTTCCGACTACCCACATTTCCCAAAAAAGTTGCCGTATCACGTCGATTAGCGGTGGTCTAAACTCATTGTCGCCGCACAATGCAGACCATCCAGTTACACAAGCAATCGAACCCCCTGTCATTTGCACCCCCAACACTGCTATTTAAGGGCAACTGGTGGAAAAACTGCGACAGTTATCTGTGTAAAATTGTGAGGAAAACATTAGAAAATGGAAAGTGTTTTCAAAAAGTAGCCAAAATAATATTAATAACCCTTAAGTGTAAATCGTCAAACAACAACTAAGTATGTAGGCAGGTAATAATTACCTATGTACCTACATGATAGGTGGTTTTTTAAAACAAAAGTCCTGCCCCAATGAATGTTATCACTTCAAATGCCCATCTGCTTGCAATTGATACCCTAAAACTGCCCGAAACTAATAATATCATGAACATAAAAACCATTAAAGAAACGTTCAAGACGCCAGACATCCAAACAGAACCCTTGGACCTCTCAACAAAAACCAAACAACCGGCCAAGATCCTCTCCATCATAGACTTGAAATTCCTGACCGGCCTGAACGAGCACCTAGTCAAGCTGTACGAGAGAACCAACTTAGTGTATGGACCAGTGGATCCCCAGGGTGGTCTGCCGCAGAGAGGGTTGAAGAACGTGCTGCCGTGTCATGTGTGCCTGAAGACCTTTGACCGACCCTCACTGCTGAAGAGGCATATGAGAACGCATACTGGTAAGGTAACAAAAAGCCATAGATGGTTTAACTGATTGCCACAGTGTTACCAACAATTAAAACCATCATCGTCGTCATCAACTTGTAGACATCCATTGCTGGATCTATGAGCCGCTGCTTTCTAGCATTCAACTGCTCCCCATGGTTTTCACCAGGCCGTTGTTCCACCAAGTCGGGGGGCCTGCTTAAGCAGCGTCTTCTGGTTAGTGGTTGCTGCTCGAGAAACTTTTTTCCATAATAATTGCTTTACCAAATATTCAGTGGCTACGGATGTGGAGACGATCCTGAATGGGGGTCACTTTTTTATATTTCTTAAGTTTCTAGTAGGCCTATGTAGTATTTACAACACATTTTTCATAAACCGCTTCTTCCCCAGGTGAGAAGCCTCACATCTGCAACTTCTGCAACAAAGGGTTTAGCACTTCTAGTTCTTTGAACACGCATCGGAGGATACATACAGGTTAGTACTTTTTTGCCATGAGCTAAGTATTCAAGTCCATTTTCTTACCAGCTATACTTTTGTAGCCAATGATTTTCAAATCGTCCTTTTTGTCTGTTTAAATATCTATAGTATCTACCTATCGACACTGACCTCTGTGTTAACTAAATTTTTAAAGTATTATTATGGTGCACGTATGTACCTACTTACAACATGTTTTGTTACGAAAATTACAACGACAATCAATAAATGTAAATGATAGATAGATAGATAGATAGAAAATGCTTTATTGCACAAGAGTAAATCAAGTACATAGGCGAACTTAATGCTAAGTAGCATTTTCTTCCAGCCTAAATGCCTTGCTGTTGCAAGACCATTGTAGTCCGTGTTGTCTGTTGAACTTGCTGATGGACAGTCGGTAGTAACCTACCTACGTGCGTTCCGAACGGCACAGTTTTATCTTAGCCTTCAGTCATTTTTTCCATTTCCATCCCAGATGTGGTGTAATGTTTACTTACTTCATAAATTGGATTATTTGCACCCACATTTATTAATTCATAGGTTAGTTATGTAATATATGTAATAACCTGCGTAATAAAGTGCTAAAAATCTGTTATCCAGGAGAGAAGCCTCACAAGTGTCCAGAATGCGGGAAGTGTTTCACTGCCAGTTCGAATCTTTACTATCATCGGATGACGCATACAAAGGTGAGTTAAAGGATACAAGCCTGTTGCCACTTTCCCTAGTAAAATGGCGCCTGTATTGTCATCCATATAATATCTTTTTTTATAAGAATGAATGACGTGACGAGCTAGTCGTTCACCTGATGTTAAGTAATACGGCCGCCCATAGCAGTTGCAGTGTGATATAATATCTTCCGCGATTCAATCAATTACTGTAGATATGTACCACGGCTTATGGAGTGTCCAACTGTCCATGCATTAGGTAGGTACATTATTATGCCTAATTTCATCTATGAATGTAAACTGCGCGTGTCAGGCAAGGGACTATTAATTAAAGTAAGGTGCCTACTAAGTCTATGAGTAAGTTAGTACCAGTTTAAGGCTAAGTTGCACCACCTTACTTTAACGCTTACTATAACCGTTCCACGCTTCGCAGGGCGGGCTAATGTCAATATTTGACCGTAACTTTAACCGTGATTATGGTGCAACTCGGCCTAAAACACCATGGTCCAGTCAACTGGACAGATATAACGGCGGCATCTCGATTCTCGAATCTGCAAGTACCTTCCTGCCTATTACCTACCTTAAAGGATAGGTGGATCTAACTAAGCTTGGACAAAAACTCATTGGTTATAATTAGTTTCTTGTTTCAAAGTTCTATGTAGGTAGGCAGGCACTGACAGGTACCTATTGTTTACTTACAGAACAAACCACACAAGTGTATCTGGTGCCCCCGTTCATTTCCTACCCCAGGCGAGCTACGGGCGCACATCTCGGCTCACACGCACTTGTCGGACGGATCACAGCGACGCGGCAAGCGGCTGGCCGGAGCTTACGTTTCTTAGGTTTGTGAGTGTATCGGTCAACAATCTTTGTGTCAGGTGTCTTAGTGATCGCAGTCACATCGAGGAGAATGTTGTTGCCCATCATCATTGAAATCAACAGCCTGAAGTCATCCAGTGCTGAACATAGGCTGTCCTCAGAGAGCGCCAACTTTAGCGGCTGCTCGCTTCCATCGGCTCCCCGCGGCTTTCACTAGATCGTCGGTCCACCTAGGCCTGCCTTCATTGCGTCTTCCGGTTCTTGGTCGCCGCTCGAGAACCTTCTTCTCCATCGGATGTCAGTTCTGCGAGCGATGCTGCTGTCTATTCCCTTAGCCGGCTCTTATCGTCATCCACGGGGATAGACGGGGTGGTACATATTCTAACGCCGGGCGGGACCACACGGCACAGTACACTAATAAGTGGGTAAGTTTAACCAAACTAGGCCCCCGTCGCCATATCAGGAGGCGTTGTCCACCCTTGCCATAATTGTCATAATTGAGCAGAAAATAATAAATATAATTATAGGTAAATAGGTATACCTACTTAGTTAATTTTAAATTGTACCTATACAAATACTATTGACGGGCCCGATAGCCTTCTGAACTGAGGGCTATGGGTTCGATTCCTACCCAGGACAAACATTTGTGTGATGAACATAGATGTTTGGTCTGTGTCTGGGTGTTATATTGTATTCTATGTATGTATCTACAAAAATAAAAAAGTATCTAAGTATCATATCCGTTATCTGGTTCCCATAGTACAAGCTATGCTTATTTATACTTTTGTTTCAGGGTAAGAAGTTGAAACCATCGCCGCTTAATGTCCTAGTCACAAGTCTACATTTCATTATCCTAAGTAGATACCTATAAAATTGTTATAAAATTATGTTATAGTTGAAAAAAGATACCTACTATTATAAGGTACCTGACCTTCGGATAAGACCTATTACTTAAATGTAATTTAAACCATGAAATAAAAAGACTAAAACCATTTGTTTACATCCCGTTTTTTCAGAAATCAAGAGCACTTTTCTTTTAGGTATTAGTGACTCGTTTAAGTACTAAATACTTATTCCATCGTTAGTTATGGGAGAGTTCCTAAGCGCCTACCTGACCTGTTAGCACGAAATATTTAATAGTAGGAGTATATAGATTAGTCGCTTTAACTCTTGTAATCCCGTTCATTTCTTTGAGTCTAGTATACCGAGTATCAGTTAGTACTTTTAGGCACGTAGTGAAACAGACTTTTTGCACCTATTTTTTTAACTGTGTTTACGAAATCTCCAACAGCAAAGGCGCTAGTGCTGTGACAATGTGGCAATTTCAAAAAGAAATATTTACTTTAATCCCTACTTAGAAAGGTTTTCTATCATCATCACCAACAGCCGGAAGACGTCCTGTCTGCTGATCATAAGTCTCTCCCCCAGAGCGCCACGTTGAGCGGCTGCTTGCCTGTTGCATCCACCGGCTCCCCACGGTTCTAATCAGATCGTTGGTCTACCTATAATTGGCGGCCTACGCTGCGTCTTCCGGTTGTCACCTATAGAAAACCTTTCTTCCCCATCGGTTATCAGTTCTACGAGCAATGTGGCCTGCCCACTGCACATTCTTGCAAATTCTAATAGCTATTTTCCGTTTCTTTTATACAAGAAAAATTCAACTACATAACGAATCTTACGAAACGAAACAAGGTGACCTTGAATTGGTATGCTATCCCGAAAGGGGGTAAATCTACACCCCAAGGATGGACAACGTTTCTTCTACGACTTTACTAAATTAATAGTTTTTCATTGAAGAAATGCCTTGTAAAGTTTACTTTCGAACATAGCTTTAGCTAACTTCGCCCTTGAACGAGTGCACATGAGTTTAACGACCTGTGTTTAGAAATGAATTTATAGTATCTTGTTAACTCTCGTAGCGATAGTACATGCAATTTTGCGAGTGGATTTAATTACCCAGTTTGAAGTAAGACTCTCACAACTTGTAGGGTATCATGGTCCCAGTTCCCCCATTATTTATTGGGATAACATACCAATTCCAGGTCACCTTGTATAGGACTGGAATAATCCTTTATTTCTACAGAGCTAAATAAAACACTTGGCCTTCCCCTTCCTCGCTTGTCTACTTTTCCTTAGTTTTACAGGATAAATTAAAATGCACAAATAACAACAAAAATAATTCTTTTATTCATCATCATCACCATCACCACTACCATGCTCTTCCTTCACCCGTTTCTGATCGCCGTTCTCCTCAGCGCCGCTAAGTTTTCTCTTATGGTAGTTGTTCTGTGCAGCCTGATTGTCTGCCGAAGTATCAACTTTAAGTAACTCCCGTAACGCCATAGTTGCGTAACAACTAGCTGGGAGCGAGAATGATATCAGCAGGGCCTTGTATTTACCATCTGTAATTAAATAAATAAATATTTAGGGGATAGCTCAGTTGGTAGTAGCTCTGCCTTCTGAACTATACTATGGTTGTGGGTTCGATTCCCACCTAGGACAAACATTTGTGTGATGAACATCAATCTTTATTCTGTGATGTAGGTCACATAAATTTTAGACAATATTTATTTATTTTATTTGTGAACGTCACGTACAGCCAACGTGGTGTTTTATGTTCAGCGTCTTCGAAGATGTAAAAACAGTAGATATCTTTTATGTTTCCATCCATGGGAAATTGTATCATATTAATCCCTCCAACTCATAATGTACAACACGCAAATTGCACAATTCAAGAAAGTAAGAATAAAACGATGTCATAACACTAACAATATTTATGATTTTTAAAGCAGTATCGCCTGCTCAGTGTAATCTACAGATTAATTTGTAAAGGAACGTGAAGTAAAGGGACATGAGACCACTTGTCACGGTAGCTTAAGTAAAGCATATCCCGGCTGGATGGATGGATGGATGAGGGTTCAATCCCCGCTCGTGATACTAACAATATTGTTTAAAAAAATATTTGAAAAATGCAAATTTTTAAATGCATCATCAGCATCATCATCAGCAGCCTGAAGACGTCCACTGCTGAACATAGGCCTCCCCCGGGAGCGCCACTTTGAGCGACTGCTTCCATCCGCTTAAAAACTTGAAGTAAATTACATTGACGCGTTCGTTTGTAAATTTTGCGTTTGCACATTCTACGCATTGTACATTTAGCGTGGGTATATTTGCAAAGCCTGAAAACAAAAGTTTTAAATCAATGTGTGTTGCCAGTGATGACTTATGGAACTGAGACGTGGTCTCTAACTGTTGGCCTCATTACTAAGCTCAAAGTCGCGCAACGGGCTATGGAGAGAGCAATGCTCGGTGTTTCCCTGCGAGATAGGATCCGAAATGAGGAGATCCGCAGGAGAACTAAAGTGACCGATGTAGCTCTTAGGATTGGCAAGTTAAAATGGCAATGGGCAGGCCACATCGCTCGTAGAACTGACAACCGATGGGGAAGAAAGGTTCTCGAGTGGCGACCACGAACTGGAAGACGCAGCGTAGGCCGGCCCCCCACTAGGTGGACCGACGACCTGGGGAAAGCCGCGGGGAGCCGATGGATGCAGGAGGCGAGCAGCCGCTCTAAGTGGCGCTCCCGGGGGGAGGCCTATGTTCAGCAGTGGACGTCTTCAGGCTGCTAATGATGATGATGATGATGATATTTTGCAAGTATCTTGTACATTATGAACCGAAGGTTAATAATTAATGAGTGACAAAGACAAAGTGTTTTATTGCACATAGGCCATTCATAGCACTTTTACAATTCAAATTATTATAATTACTGCTCAGATAAAATCACAATGTCAATTATTATTACTATACAATAGCAAGCATGTTACAATAAGTGTATGAAAGAAAAAAGAAGTTCTCTCTTCCACTACAGGTGCAAGCAATCCGGCACAATGCAGAATAAACAACTCCGATCCGTAGCTTCGATAACACCTGTAAAGAAGCTACAAGAAACTTCAAAGTGAATAAATAAAAGTATAACAATTTAAACCTTCTAGTATCCCGTCCAGTTTCCTGCCATTAATACAGTCGAGGTCGCTGAGTATAAGGTCGGCGTGAGGCTCCGTGTATCGGACAGTTCGCCACTCCACGCCGGTCGGCCTTATCGCCACACGGCGGTAGGCTCCACTCATGCTGTAGCTCCTAGAATATAATAAAATAAAATATATAAAAAAACACATAAATAAATGTGTGAGCATTTGACACAGCGCCACCTAGCCCCAAACGAAGCATAGCTTGTACTATGGGAACCAGACAACTGATATTTTGATACTTTTTGTTTGTAAATACATACATAGAATACGATATGACACCCAGACGCAAAACAAACACCTACGTTCATCACAAAAATGTTTGTCCCGGGTGGGAATCGAATCCACAACCTATAGTTTAGATGACAGAGCTACTACCAACTGAGCTATCAGGCCAGTCAACGGCACTTCGTTGTTATCAAGGTTCTGTATCCGAAGGGTCAAGCAAACCCTATATAACTAAGGCTCCGCTGTTTGTCTGTCTGTCTGCCCGTCTGTCACCAGACTGTACCTCATGAAACATCATAGTTACACAGTTGCAACTTTCACAGATAATATATCTCTGTTGCCGCTATAACAACGAATACTAAAAAGCCGAATAAAGTAAATATTTAACGAGGCTCCCATACAACAAACGAGATTTTTAGCTCGTTTTCATAGTTACTGATACGGAACCTTTCGTGCGCGAGTCCGACTTACACTTGACCGGTTTTAATTCACACCTGTCTTCTGTACCTCGTTTAAAATGATGTTAAATATTAACTGCTATACTATATTGCTAGTAATTCAATATTTTTGTCTGACGGGCCCGATAGCTCAGTTGGTAGTATCCCTGCCTTCTGAACTGAGGGCTGTGGGTTCGATTCCTACCCGGGACAAACATTTGTGTGATGAACATAGATGTTTGTTCTGCGTCTGGGTGTTATATTGTATTCTATGTATGTATTTACCAACAAAAAAGTATATAAGTATTGTATCAGTCATCTGGTTCCCATAGTACAAGCTATGCTTAGTTTGGGGCTAGATGGCGCTGTGTGAAATGTCCACACATATTTATTTTATTTATTTATTTATATTTTTAACTTACTTATACTTATGCTTCAGTTCCAGCGTCAAGCCATCATCCGCCAGCAACTTCTCATAATGATCCTTGATATTCGGCGGGTAATCAACCAAATACCCCGGTAGAGGCATAATAATGTCGAAAATGGTATATCTTTTGTTATCTATGTCCTCCTGAGTCAACACTTTGACAGGAACTTTCACTTTTTCTTCAGGTTTCCTTGATTTTTTCTCACTTTTGGTTTCGTTTACGATTTTAGGGTCTTCGACGAGTTCGATGGGCTTTTCTGAAGGTTCCTCGGCTTCTTCGGTGTCTGACTCCACGTCGTCCGTTTCCGTTTCTTCTGTGGATTATGAGGGGGTTTGCTTTAGAACTACAACTACTTTAGAATATAGTAGAACAGAACCACCCTTCCTGTGAGTACCATAAGAGATGGTTGAGGGAATGTCCAGGGAATGAGCAGCATACTCCTCGGTATATCAAAATCTGCGATCACAAAGCCAAGCTTGCTGATTATGGCAAACGACACAGCGGACGTCTTTATTGATGTGATACGACTGTTTGAGAAATTAAATGAAAAGCAAGCGAAATTAATGTGCACTTACTTGGAAGGTTTTACTGCAAGAGGCAGAGACAACAACGATTGACAGCTAGGTTTTTAAATGTCATTCGATATCATAGATAATAAAAGTGGACTGTAGTTTTCAGGTCTGTTTACTCGATCAAGCCTCAATTTAAGGTCCGTTCACACGGTCATGTTTCTGTGTTAAACACGACAAAAAAAAGATGTGAAAAGAACAGGCAATTCTATGTTCGCACACAGAAAAGTACATGAATTATAGGCTGTGTGGAGTTTTTGAGTTAGAAATAAAAATTGAGCCCATGATAGTACATCATTTATAAATGATTATTAAAGAGTAAAAGTGTGTAAATTAAAAAATTATGAAGATTGCCGCGGCGCCTAACGCGGTTGGCACGGATGATTTTGATACATCTAAACGTTTTTATACCTTGTATGTACTAATTAAAAACAGTACTACATTATTTTAATTAAATTTTGTATTGTAGCATTTGATTAAGTTATTCCATTTTTTGGAGTTATTATTATTAATAAACCAATGTGTTACAATTCAAAAATTTTGGTCCAGACGTAACCGGTATCAGGAGTAGGTACTTAGTTTCATAGGATGCCAATGAATTCAATTACACCCAGTATACTCACCCTTCAACCCTTCCTGCACTAGTGGCACCAGATCTCCAGGCACGGGTTCGAGTCCCGCTCGAGCGATGCGTTCCGTCACACAACGGTTCCATATCAAGGATTGGTACGCGTGCAGGTATAGCAGCCGGGTATTACGGGGGATCTGATGGGAATATATACAATCTAATATACTATTGTAGTAAGGCAATACTCGTTCAGCCAAGACAGAAAAGCCTTTGGGTGGCTTAAAAAATTTAAAACCAGAGGGTCTAGCAAAGATCCCAAACGTTAACGCCAAACGCTAACTGCAAAAACGTATTGAAATGACATTAGCTGCGGAAAAAAAAGCGATTTCCGAAATGTCATTTCATCATCCAGTTTTTGCTTATACAAAGATAAATTCGTAAAATGTAGACCCATTATTGGCTTTTAGTTATGTTATAAGTTTTATATGTATTTGTTTGTAAGAGCTGTGGATTTTGTTACAGAAATAAATAAATAAATGAAAAAATAAATAAATAAATAAATAAATAAATAAATAAATAAATAAATAAATAAATAAATAAATAAATAAATAAATAAATAAATAAATAAATAAATAAATAAATAAATAAATAAATAAATAAATAAATAAATAAATAAATAAATAAATAAATAAATATAAAATAAATTACTTTACGAAGTTAGCGTTTGGCGTTAGCGTTAGCGTTTGGGATCTTTGCTAGACCGGCTGAGCGGACCACTTGCCTACACGAGAATAAGAAGTATTGTGAATAAAACCAGAACCACATCTTACAAACAGTTTGAATAAACCATCTTTGAATAGATACTATCGATCGATGTAAATTCTAGCTGCCAATAATTACAGCCAATAAAATAGCTAGATCTAATCCAAAGAAAACAACCGTTCTTCCCCATCGGTTGTGAGTTCTACGAGCGATGTGGCCTGCCCATTGCCATTTCTACTTGCTAATGAGGATCTGTAGGTTAGGTAAATTCAATAGAACTAGTATCCACGTTATTCTTTACAACCTAAGACTATTTTTTTTTTCTTTTTTTTTGCTCCACACATAGTGTATTTAGCCAGTGTCAAGTATTGTATATTTTCATCGAGTTTTAGAATATTTTACGTACTCAAGTCTTAGTCATAATCATAGTCCAGTCTAAGTCATGCTCTAGTAAAGTGGTGGCAACTTTAGTAGAAGCTTCTATGGAATTTTGGAAGCAACACGAAAAACCACGTTTTACCACATTATATCAAAACCCACCAATCTTAAATATTAACTCTGGAAAAAGCACAAGTTTTGAGAAAATAATACAATGCAACGACGTGAACTTTTCCGCCTTCCCGCCAAAACTGCGATAAGACTATTATATGTTTTTGGATTATTCAAATCGGATCATTACTACGGATTTAGGTAATAGTCAGACGTCACTGTGTGGGGACGGAACCGAACCGAACCAAACCACTGCGCGCCTTATCGCTGACTGGCGGCGACCGTCACAATGACGTCACGGCCAGTCAGTGAACTTCGTTAGTAATTTGGTCATGCGTTCGTCAATTTTTGTCGTAGGACAAAAACTTATGCACGGTATGTTAAAGATTCTAAGCTCTTTAAACTTGCATTTACAGTGAAAAACTTTACGGATCCTCAATCTAAGACCTATATCGGTCACTTTACACTTCCTATGATTCTCCTCAATGCGGATCTTATCTCACAGGGAAACACGAAACATAGCTCACGCCGTAGGTCGTTGCGGCCCTTTGAAGTTACATTAGTACACTCAAAGTGTCCAACAGTAAGAGACCACGTCTCGGTTCCATAAGTCAGCAGTCTAGTCTAGTAGTAAGATAGATAGA
This sequence comes from Ennomos erosarius, assembly GCA_963580505.1. Classification (NCBI taxonomy): domain Eukaryota; kingdom Metazoa; phylum Arthropoda; class Insecta; order Lepidoptera; family Geometridae; genus Ennomos; species Ennomos erosarius. Next base: position 15,276,739 of record OY756983.1, on the reverse strand, counting down.
CTGTGAGATCGGGTCATGATAGTTTCATTTTCCCAGTAATTTCAATAGCACTGTAACTACAGTATGTTTTCTAATTAGACGCTAAACTGACATTACCGATATTTTTTTTCTTATAATTTGGCTCCACGCATATTGTCAAAATATTGTAATTTTTCGTCGAATATTTTTCACGTAAATACAAGAACATAGGCCTCCTCCATAGAGAGCCACCTTGAGCGGCTGCTCGCCTCCTACATCCATCGTTTCCCCGCGATTTTCACCAGACCGTCCAAAAAATTCCTACCACCTAGTAAATGATATGAAATAAATACCCGTTGTAAAGCTGCCAGCAGATCCTTAGGATTTTCAGCTAACGCTTGCAGCAACTTTGCCTCGCTGTACGCCTGGCAATGCCGCGGCACGGCCGGCAATGCCGCGGCGGCGCCTTGTGTCTTGTACAGGTGTAACGCTCGCTGCATTGGTCCTTCGCGTTCTTGTAATATGCAGTCTATGGCCTGGAGAAAGGGATAGATAGATGATTATTGATTGGAGAGAAAGGGACAAATCGGGTAAGGAATATTCTACAGCTTGTTAATTAAGAATCTGTCACCACACACTTAAGCCAGTTGTCTCCATTTTTTGTGTAAACGAATGACATGACGGTCTGGTCGTTTGCCTAATATTAAGCGTCACGGCCACCCATAATAGATTGCAGTGTCACTCGGGTATAAAAATTAAAATTTCACTGCACGGCACACGTTATTCTAAGACATCACAGTCTAAAAAAGATTTCTAGACTGTGAGATCAGATCGTAAGTCTCATTTGCCCAGTATTAGCAGTTTTTATAGTAATTTAGTCATCCTCTTATAAAAAATGTTTGCTTTTCCGCACTAAAGTCTAATATGACGAGCCCGATAGCTCAGTTGGTAGTATCCCTGCCTTCTGAACTGAGGGCTGTGGGTTCGATTCCTACCCGGGACAAACATTTGTGTGATGAACATAGATGTTTGTTCTGCGTCTGGGTGTTATATTGTATTCTATGTATGTATTTACAAACAAAAAAGTATATAAGTATTGTATCAGTTATCTGGTTCCCATAGTACAAGCTATGCTTAGTTTGGGGCTAGATGGCGCTGTGTGAAATGTCCATACATATTTATTATTATTTATTATATTAAAATACAATCTGTGGTTCTCGAATGTTTGTTATAATTCGTGTTAACTTGGCACACCGTATACAGTGGACTATCATTGGTTGCCTGTTGATCATCTGTCTTCAACCAATGATTAGACAGTATTTGATGTGTTCACTTGAAACGAGTTGGACAAATGTACGAGCAACTGGAGGATAGAAAGAAAAGCGCGAACTTATGAGCTAACAAACTATGGTGCAGACGGACTTTGTAGTATTTACACTCAACTTTTATTATTTTTTAGTATTTAGTATTTAGTAGTATTTATTTTATTTAGTATTTAGTCATATTCAATAGTAATAATGCACATTGTGTTGGTGTTCAATAAATAAATAAATAAGTTATTGTTGGATAGGTTTGCGCTTGACTACTATCTCACCAGGGCGGTTATTCTCTATGGAAACACAGATTCCACATGATACGAAACCACGTCGTTATCGTGCCTTGTTCAAATCGTGTCACAGCGTTAGAAATACCTTCGCTTTACATTAAAATTATCTTTATTTTGAATTAAATATATTGACATAAGTGGTCATATTTTAGACGTGTTGATGTTTCGGAACGCGTCTCAGTAGAACATATGATTTTTGGCAGTTCAAATCCCGCCAATTCCAAATTCATTTCAGGCGGTTTCGTTTTCATTTCATAGAGAATAGTCTTTTGTAGATTTCTTATGTAAGACAAGGAATTCGCGTGGTTTCGAAGTAAGGAATCGATACGGAATAATGGCCCTGGTGGTAAATGACGATGCGGTCTAAGATGTAACGAGCCTTCCTGGAAGATACCTGGATAAGATACTCATAATCATTAAGAGCCTGAAGACGTCCACTGCTGAACATAGACCTCCCTCACAGAGCATCCATCGGTCCACCTAGTGGGGATAATATACTAGATATAGATAATAAAGACCTCTTGAAAGTTTCCTTTAAGCAGCCTCATCCCCACATCGTAAGTAGGCACTTCGATCCTGGTCCCGAACCTCTGCAGTCCGTAGTAGTTAATAAACCCGCGATCCCGAAGTCTCGCGCATGCCTCATCCACTACGCCATCGGAGGCCGTCACATTACGGAGTGCTATTCGGAACCTGCAGTATGAACAATACTGATTAATATAAAAAAGGTGAGCGAGGAGTGAGTGAATGAGTGAGCGAGGAGTGAGAGAATGGGTGAGCTAGGTGTGAGTGAATGAGTTAGAATAGAAGAATATTTTATTGCAGCATACAAGATAACATAAAAATACGAAATACATGACAAAGTGTTATTGTAAGAGCGAGTGAATGAGTTAAAAAAGAGAGTGAATGATTTAGTGAGTGATTTTATTAGATTTTTGATGTGGCGAGTCGTGTAGGCAATATTATATTTAGTAATATTATATTTAGTGAAAAGAAATGATAACAAATAAATTGATTTGAATTTGAATTTTTACATATTTATTTATTCCAATTTCCGGTAGGTTAGTGAAATATAACCCGCACGCCAGTGATGACTTTTTATATCAACGTTAAGTTAGAATATTTAAACAGTAAAGTTCTTTTACGATTATCGTTTTATGTGTAGATACCATAGCATTTGATGTCCGTAAAAATTAAAAATTCTAGCCTGTTTCCCTTCAGCAACCCCAGCTTGAGCGGATGATCCCGGAAGCAGTAATCCCCGAGCACGAGGTCCCGGATCCCGCGACAAGCCGCGGCCAGCCTCCGGGGGTCGAGGCGGCGGATACTGAACCACTGCGCCGTCTTACCGCGACGGTCCTTCGTGCCCGCGTAGCCTACGTTACTTGGCTTTATGCTGCGGAGATCACATCAATAAATGTATTATATAACGTCCAAAGATACGTCCTGGACTATAACTCGGATTCCCTGTATCTAGGGAACTAGAACTACGAGGACCATGCTCCCACAACACCCAGACACAGGACTTTGACAGTAATTTTTTTCTGTGAACAAATAATCGAACCCGAGTTATGAGCTGACCTGCAGCCCTACCGCGTAAGCATTCTGGTAATGAACATCGCCTGCCATCCTGCTTGCGCCAATGTACAAGCCCTTGAGTGTGAGCAAGAGAGCGCACGATTACGATTGCCACCAGGCTTAAGCGGTAAGGCCACTGCTCCACCACCACACCACAGGCTGTCATTATGTATAGGGTTATTAGACCAGATGTTATATAACATGTGCATCTGTTTACAATAACATTCCAAATGACATTAGATGCACAAAATATTAGAAGGTAACAAATTTAAGAAATGTCTGACGGCTTCAATGCAACTGTTTTTATAGTGTTATGGATTATAATGAGTTCTGTACAAATATTTACTTATAAATTATAAAAACTGTGATTAGTTATTAAATAACATTTGCACGTCTGCCTTCAGACTAAATACATGAGCAAAACTTTTTGTAAGACCTATACTATACATGTATTTTAGCAAATAAACGATTTGATGGATTGATTGAGAAAATAGAGCTATTAGTTTTATTTTAATAATCTTCTTTCAAATTCAAGTTATCTTTGTTCGAAATACCAAAACTCGAACACTCTATTCCATAAATAGAAAATCTGATCAGTAGCCTTACCGCGTAAGCCCGGTGGCAATCGTAATCGTGTGCTCTCTTGCTCACACTCAAGGGCTTGTACATTGGCGCAAGCAGGATGGCAAACGATGTTCATTACCAGAATGCTTACGCGGTAGGGCTGCTGATTAAAAAAGTATGTTCTTACTAAAACCTTAATTTTAGACTCATTTTCCATCAAACTCAGTTCAGTACTTTAATTTTTTAAACACTTACACAAGAAAGAAATATGCAGATCTATGTATACTATAACATTGAAGATATTTTGAAAATTTTGAAAGGCTCCTTATTATCAATGCTGATGCTGATTTTTTTTTTGTCTGTCAGTACTTTGGCTGAGAATCACGCCGAAACTTTTAACGATTCATCCTTTTCTCTTATCTCTATCCCTCTTCCTTTAGGCTGTGATAAGGCGTAAAACTATAAATAAACCGTGCGAAGCCGGGGCGGGTCAACTAGTATGTTATAAACCAAAGGCAGAGAAGCTAGTTATGGTTGTTAAAATACTTACTGCATCCGTAGACATTCCGCGATCTTGACGGCCGCTTCCGTAGTGTCACAATTCTCCTTGTGGACCACGAAGTGAACATACTCGGCCGGCCACGTCCACTTCACACGGTTGTCGATACGCACTGGAATACATCAATACAACTTCATCATCGTAATATATTCAATATGTTGTAATAACAAGGGGCTAAAAGTAATATCACAAAAGTTTTCAATCAGTGTGTTGTTAGTGATGATGACTTATGGAACTGAAATATGGTCTTTTACTATTGGCCTCATTAATAAGCTCAAAGTCGCGCAACGAGCTATGGAGAGAGCTATGCTCGGTGTATCCCTGCGAGATAAGATCTGGAATGAGGAAATCCGCAGGAGGACTAAAATGACTGATATAGCTCTTAAAATGGAAACGGCCAGGCCACATCGCTCGTAGAACTGACAATTGATGGTGAAGAAAGATTCTCGAGTGGAGACCACGAACCGGAAGGCACAGCGTAGGCCAGCCCCCCACTCGGTGGACCCACAATCTGGTGAAAACCGCGGGGAGCCGATGGATGCAGGAGGCGAGCTGCCGCTCAAAGTGGCGCTTTCTGAGGGAAGCCTATGTTCAGCAGTGGACGTCTTCAGGCTGTTAATGATGAGAATGATGATACAAAAAATAATTGCAGGTGAAATACAGTAGTGTCAATAATAAATCTTGCAGTTTGCAGGTCACATGCTTGCCATATCGCTCAAATGTTTACAAATAATATACAAGCTGTGGGGGGCAGTAATAGCTTCGGAAGTGTCATTTGTATATATTGTACTTGTAGGTGACTGGAATGTTAGGTTAGATTAGAGGGTACTTGATTACTTAGATCAATACACGATTCGTAATTAATAATGCATTTTTATTAATATCTGGACATATTAAGAAGCATCTCACAATAATTAGGTTTAAATACCAAATACAAATAATTAGTGGGTCCAAATACAAAATTAAAATATATGTACCTCCTTTCTTATATTTCACAAAACGCATAACTTTCTTCTCTTCGGTATTCACTGTGCTGCCAACTATGCTGTCTCCAAATGCCTTCTTCACAGCATCATGGATCTTGGTCCGCTCCTCCTTCGATGATGTGGATACATCTATCTGGAATTGGTGGTCAGTGAAATGTCTTGTTCCATGCAGTAGTTTATTTTTCTTTTTCTTGTTTCAGTTGTAAATAATTTTTTTTTAATAAGTATTTAAAGAATTTAAAGTTTTTTGGTGGCTTTCTAATTCGTTTGTGGAAAATACAGAGCAATAAAAAATACGCTTCCCACATATTTCTTTTTCAAGCTCTGTGGTGGAAATTAAAACTAATCAACAGACTTTTACTATATGGTTTATGTATTGGTTGTTGTATTGTATGGGGCATCGTAAACTAGAAATGATTTATTTTGAATTTAAAATGATGTTCCTAAAGTCACATCTGAGAAATCTCATGTTTTTTCTTCCTAACCATGCCTAAGCTACTACATACTAATTCTTAACCCACTACTGTATTGAAAATGGAAAGTGATGGATGACAGATTATACCTCTAAACACAATGTGCTGCTGAGAGGCAGCTAAGCAAAGAAACCAATTACTATCATACTTATCCAGCTTACCTCTACAGGGATTGCAGCTTCGCCAAGTGAAACCTTATTAATCTGATCCCAAGTATCCATGGGCAGTATCTCCACATTATATTTGGTGAGGAGCAGTTCCTCATCTTCCTCCACCTGTTCATCAGCCGGTGGTTCAGGGGGTGACAGTGTGGTTAGCTTGGCCACTTCACCTTGCTCATTAATCTCCGACACTTGGAAATCTGAATATCTGTAAAACGTAATTTTGTTCTAATAATTCTTATGAACTGTCTAAACTTGTAGTAGTTAATTTTGACAGTATAATTATGCACTATTGTGCTAGCTTTTTGAGAGGTATGTAGGCACAATATGCTGTGAATGTTTTTCTACTAAGCATGAAACTTCAGGCTAGGCTTTTGTTTGCCAGCAAAAAGTGTCACTGACTATTAGACCTACTCTTCTACTTGCTGAGTTATTCATTGTGATAGAATACAGTTGAATGGTGGTCATTAAATTCTATCTAGAAATGTAATGTACCTTGACTTGATGATCCCATTGAAACCTTCATGTTCACTCATGTACTTGGTCGCCCAAATCTGTTCCTCTGTGAGTCTTAACCCAGGGGTATCTCTTTTAGGTCTATTTTGCCACTGGGTGTTGGAACGGGAATTGAACCGGTTGCCATCGCGATTACCGCCAAAACCACGGCCTCTTGCGCCATCCCTGAAACCACCACGGCCGAAACCACCTCTGCCAAAACCACCTCGTCTGTCTCCTCTGTTGTCCTTGCGGTTGCCTCGCGTTCTTCCTTTACCCATCTTAGAGACAAATAGTAACCTAACCTAAAATTAATTATATCGTGTGTTCTTAATATTTTTGATTCTTCATTCGATTTGAACTTTAAATAGAGTTTATAATTTATATCTAAGAAGAGTACGATGGAGTCACAAAATTGAGGAAATTAATTTTTATTTTAATGTTTATTTTTGAAAAAATAGAACTCGCTCATTTACTAGGCGTGAGGCGTATTTATCATCACAGGTAAAAGTCACTGATAAAAGAAAGTCACAGTCAGTCACAGTGACAAAATACCTCCGGGAGCAGCGACACTGAATTGCGCGCGAATCTATGAGAGCGTGCTAAAGTAATAGGTGCATCCTTTTCTCACGAAGGCGTCTGTAGCGTGCCAGAGAGGGACAAACCTAGTATTTTTTTCACAGGAGCTGTGACAGCGACATGTTTTGCCAGCCGTCAATTCAAAAGTAATAGGTGCATCCTTTTCTCACGAAGGCGTCTGTAGCGTGTCAGAGAGGGACAAACCTAGTATTTTTTTCACAGGAGCTGTGACAGCGACATGTTTTGCCAGGCGTCAATTCAAAAGTAATAGGTGCATCCTTTTCTCACGAAGGCGTCTGTAGCGTGCCAGAGAGGGACAAACCTAGTATTTTTTTCACAGGAGCTGTGACAGCGACATGTTTTGCCAGCCGTCAATTCAAAAGTAATACGTGCATCCTTTTTCCACATAGGCGTCAGAGAAAGACACACCTATTATATATCTACATCCTGTAACCGTGACTTGTGCCACGAGTAAAAAATACTCGCTAGTATTTATTCACAGGTATTTGTCACAGGTATGCCTGAGTCACAGTCACAGAGTCACCTAGTATCTCGATTTACCTAGTACGACCCACCTCTATCATTTACATTAAAATCATTTTTTTTTTTTTTCGTGGCAATTGTCTATTCGACATTTCTGCCAGCGTCACGTCAAGAATAAAAAAAGATATAAAAGTAACGGAATTTTGAAGAAAGTATGATCGGAAAGGTACTATTTAACATATGAAATACAAAAATAAATAACTAGAGTTTAAGGTCATTTAGCATGAGAAAGTCGATAAGGGGGTCTAGCAAAGATCACAATCGCTAACGCTAACGCCTCACGCTAACTCCTAAATGTACTGAAATGACATATCGGAAATCGCTAACTTTTCCGCAGCGAATGTCATTTCAATACAGTTTTAGAGTTAGCGTTTGGCGTTAGCGTGAGTGGTTGGTATCTTTGCTAGACCCCAAGGGCTAAATATACATGAGGGTCAATAGAAGATAAAAGTTCATATATATGAGTAGGGAATGAAACATGTAAAGAGCTAAGAGAATGAAATAAAGATGAATGATCCAAAAGTGGACATGAAAAAAAGATATGATTAAGATCACCTTCATCCAACCCACATTCACAAAGGGAAGAATCTTTGACACGGATTTTTTTAAGGTGAGTTGGAGAGCAACAGTGGCCCAGCCTTAAGCGGATCAACATGGACGTAAAGCGCTTAGGAAAGTGCCACCGTGAGAACCAGGGTTTACAAGGGATGTCAGGTTGAACTTTGGCGAATGCAGAACCCTTAAGCCTACTGGAAGATCTCCAGCCAGAAGACCATGATTTTTTTAAGTACAATTTTGGAAGAGACAGGAGGTCATGCGGGAAATTAACAAACGGAACCTTATCGCCACAAACAACTGCCTCTTTAGCCACACGATCGACTCGTTCATTCCCATAGATACCAACATGGCCAGGGATCCAAACTAGCACGACTTCAAAGCCCTTCAATAGACATTCAGATAGAGATTTTTTAATTTGGAATATCAAAGGATTAGTGGTTTTAGAAGAGAAAGGATTAGACAGTAAAGATTCTAAGGAGCTTCGAGAATCAGAGAAAATGATAGAGCGACGTAATTTAAATAATGTAATATATTTTACAGCCTCATAGATAGCTAAACATTCTCCAGTAAAAACTGAAGATTCAGAAGGGCACTTGATTTTCTGAACAATATCATACTGAGCGCGAAACACACCACAGCCAACACAGCCAACAGGAGAAAGCTTTGATGCATCTGTAAATATAGTATGCCAACCGCGCCACTCTCGATGAAGAAGTTCCCTAAAATACTGATTGGCAAACATGTCACCTTTGCAGATGTCAAAATTTAAGATAACTGTAGGTTGTAGTAAGATAATATCGAACTCGAAACTGAAAATCGGAAGCATGGGAGACCTGAGTGTAGGATCCTATATGGATTTAAAGCGGGTGAAACTTTTGAGAAGCAAGGGGAGCTGTTTACGTGCCCAAAACCGGGAAGTAAAAGTGTATTGCTGAAGAAGCTGGAGTTTAGGCACAAGAGGGTGGTTTGAGAATTTAATACACCGAAAGAAGAAACGATCAGCCAGAAACTGACGGCAAAGATAAAGGGGGGGATCAACGCATTCGACCTGAAGGGCGTTAATTGGAGATGATTTCATAGCACCTGCTATGATTCGGAGAGACTTAGACTGAATTAAGTCCAGTTTCCTTAAACCAGCTTTATTAGCAGGTTCAAGCAAAAAGGTACCATAGTCCAAGACACTCACATAAAGGCATTGTAAAAAATTTTTTGGGTGAATGGATGGGCACCCCACCATACTCCGGATAAACACCTTAAGGCGTTAAGATTTTTTTCACATTTAGAAGCAATATAATCACAATGCAGTTGCCCATTTAATTTACTATCCAAGAAAAGTCCGAGAAATTTAACTGAGTCTTTAACAGGAATTTTGGCATCATTTAACAGAATATCAATGCTAGGAGGGTTACGTTTGCGGGAAAAAAGGACAATGTTGCTTTTATCAGGGGAAGCTCCAAACCATTCATGAGGAGCCAGGAATTAAGCTGCTGAAGGGAAAGAGATAGACAGTTCGATGCTTCAGAAATTTTGCTATGGGAAGTGTAAAGTAAAATATCATCGGCGTATTGAAGAATGCGACAAAGACCAACAGAAGACTCGAGATCAAATGTATACGTGTTATAAAGAAGGGGGCTTAAAACTGAACCTTGGGGTAGCCCGCGCCAAATAATTCTGCTAGAGGAAATTGAAGGATCGTTACAACGAAAATATACGAATCTCTCTGAGAGAAGGTTCATTACAAAATTCCCTAACTTGGGAGGGACTCCCAGTTGCTGAAGTTTCGATCTGAGGATAGGAAGTTGGACATGATCATACGCTCCAGTAACATCAAGAAAAGCTCCAATCACAGATTCGTTACGGGTGAAAGAAAGTCTAATATCAGTGGTAAAAATACTGAGACTGTCCATGGTGCTTTTGCCCTTTCTAAAGCCATACTGGGACCTAGCAAGAAAGCCATGGCTTTCGAGGAACCACTCAAGGCGGTTCTTAGCAAGATGCTCCGCAAGCTTTGCTAATACTGAAGAAAGAGCAATAGGGCGGAAGGAGTTAGGGTCATCAGGGTTTTTATTAGGTTTTATAATAGGGATAATGAGTTGGGATTTCCAGGAGGCTGGAACGGAACCTGATTCAAAAATTGAGTTAACCAGAGTTAAAAAATAATTTTGGAGGGCGTCACTGGCTTTAGAGAAGAATGAATAGGGAATACCATCCATACCAGGAGCAGAGTCTTTAACAGATGTTAAAATATTCTTTAGTTCAAGGAAGGAAAACGGACAATCCAAGGGGTCATTGGACACAGGACAGGAATTTGAAGGCAATTCAGAAGGAAGGGGATTCTCCCTTCTGTGGAGCAATTTTATCCATAAAGGTGTCAGCCCAGGCCTGTGTTGGATTGCAGCTTTGGGAAGGGGAACTGCATGATCGTCTGTACCTATTAATTTTATTCCATACAAGGGTTAAAGGAGTTTTAGGGCAAAGGCTAGAGCAATAAGATTTCCAACCATCGAGTTTTTTCGAATGAAGAAGACGCTTAGTTTTAGCAATGGTTTTGTTCAATCAATGAAGTTTTGTTTAGTCATAGAAGAGCAAAAATTTGATTCAGCCAAAACGCGAACTTTGATTGCATCAGAACAGTCTTTATCCCACCAAGGATGGGAGGGAATTTTATCCAAAACTGGTTTCTTAATAGGAAATGATAAACGCGCACAGTCATGAAGAATTTGGACAAGGCTCAAGGGATCAGTACATGATTGAATATTATGCGGATGTATAGGGGGCAAATGAGAAGATTTAAGCTTAGTTAGATCACTGAAATTTTCCCAAGCTAAGCTATTGCTGTCCAAGATATATTTAAGTAGAGGAGAATTCGTGATAGTAGTACGAGGAACTTTTCGAGGCATATGAAGAAGAATAGGGAAGTGATCGCTACCATGAGTAGAGGGTAAAACATTCCAAGACATAAGAGATGCAAGATCAGGAGAACAGAGAGAAAGGTCAACCGCACTTGGGAGTTCATTAGGGCGAGTTCTTCCAGTTGGAGAGCCATCATTAAGAACACAAAGATTTAGAGTATCTAGGGATTCTAATAGAAAATCTCCCACAGGGTCTGTAATACCACATCCCCAAACCAGGTGATGACAATTTAGATCTCCAAGGACAAGGAGAGGCTTAGGCATTGAATTCAAAACGGAAATGAGATTTCGAATAATATGCTTATGGGGGATATATAATGAAACTACAGTGAAGTCTTTGATGCGAACCGCTACCGCTTCAAAGCCATCATAACGAGTAGAAATAGCAATGTTTGAAAACGATACACTATTTTTCAAAAAAATAGCAACACCGCCAAATCCATGTTGACGGTCAGATCTAACACTAACAAAGCCTGGAATCCGAAAGACGGAATCAGGTCTAAGCCATGTTTCAGAGACCGACAAGATAGAAGGCTTATGTTTATTAATCAAAAAAATCACATCTGATTTTTTACTATTGAGGCTACGGCTATTCCATTGAAGGATCCTGTCTGTTAGATCCATGATGAAGAAGAGAAATTAAAGAATTCAAGTTAAAGGCAGCGTTGGACGGTTGGTTGTTGGAATGAGAAGAAGATGATATACCCATAAAAGAAGATAAAACATTTAAAAGTTTAAGAAGTTCAGAAATAATAACCTGAATCGGTGGAATTTCAGCCTTGTTATGGGCATGATTTTGAAGAGCGCATCCATTAGGAGCTGCTTCAGAAAAATCATCCCTAATAATGTTCATGTGTGCTGAGTGGTCATAACCAGTACTAACAGGAGGGGGGGCACGCGGAGATTTCGATACGAGTTTCCTGTAATGGACTTTACGTGGTTCATCGGTTAAATTTTTAGAAGGACGAGGAGGGAGGGGAGCAGGCTTAGATGTAATGTCGGCATAGGATATTTTTTTCCGATCAAACATTTTTGATGCTTCTGAATAGGCCATGCATTCTTTTGACATGAGATGCTTAATGTTTTTTTGCCGAGCCATTTCTGGGAAAATTTTGCTATTTGCAAAATGGTTGCCCTCACACCAAACGCACTTGGCATCGTCCTGGTCGATGGAGCACGAGTCGCCAGTGTGACTGAGGGAACACTTGAAGCAGGTAGGTTTGGAGCGGCACAGAGACTTTGTGTGGCCATACCGGCAGCAATTAAAGCATTGAATCGTCGGGAAGTCGTAGTGATTGACGGGAAATGAGTTGAAGTATAGGTAGACTCTACTTGGCAAAACTTGACCATCAAAAGTCAAGACTACGGTCTGTGATGTTTTCCATGAAACAGCGCCCTCAATAAAAACTTAAAAATTTAGACGCCGTGCTTTAATTATAGGCCCGCATCCACTGGGGACCTTCATCTCATTAATAATGTCTTCAGGAGACATGTCAATGGGGATGCCCCGAATTAAACCCATCGGAGTGATACTAAAGGACGGGATGAAAGCCTTGAAATTGTTATTAGGGAGTGAGGGCGATTGGATGAATTTGTTTGCAGCCGAGGAAGAATGGAAGTTTAGTGATATCCTATTACGGCCAATGCTTTTAATCGAACCATCAATAATACCATCAAACTCTCTGTTACGGTTGAAAATAAATCGACCAAATGTCACAGGATGAAGAGTAGTACCTGCAGTTGGGGAAGATTCAACTCTTTGCACATGGACTGTGAAAGGGCCGCGATCCGACGAATCATAAAACTGGCGTCCGATTGGAGTGAACGGAGGGGATGATTGAAGGGAACCTTGAGTGTCCGTAGGGTTAGAGTCAAGTTGGGGGGGGCAAGCTAAGGGATCTATGGATTGGGGATGGGGAGGTGAAGCCATCTCAGCATACAGACTTTTGAGTGGAGAAAATGAATTGGGGGAGTACGCTGCCCAGCCTGAATAATTGTGTCCACAGATGACCTAGACGGTTCCTCATCGCTAGTCGAGTGTGACCGGGAGCGAGAACGGTCCTGATTCTGACGCACAGTTACACGCTTCCGCGCTTTACGACCACGGTGAGCCATCTCGTAGGCTCTTTCATTTTCTAAAGTATCCACCACGGTGGTATACGCGGCCGGGGACGGCGGTTGAACAGAATTCAAACCCCCCCGGGGTCAGGGGGATGGTGCATGATGCTCAATACTACTGCAACTCTACAACTTACTTATTGAGTTAGCACTACAAAACAACCAAACCGATCAACAAAATAATATAAAATAAATTATTTTAATTTTTATCCCAGAAAACAACGTGACAGCCGCTAGACGCTCCACTGGAAAAACTTACAATAATTATTACATTTCACAAAAAAAAATAGAATACTCCTAGCGAGCGGAGACAAAAAATCACTCATAGGGATGCTCCGATCATAGCAATGTACTCAGTGGCTCCGATCCAATACCGATACTAGAGTGCGGCGCAAGATAACTCTGCGAAATCGGAACTAATCGTAAATTTTGATAATATTATTTTTTTGCCATCGGAAAGAAATTAGTATGAGCATGAATTAAACAGAGCCAAAATAGTTCAATTATGAATCAAATTTGAGTATATAATATATCGTTAGTTTATTTTTATTACCATAAGGAAAACAAAAAATTGTTACAACATTAAATACGCGCGCTATTATTATATTATATTATTAAGTCGCGCGCAGAGTTATCTTGTGCGCACTCTATTATTACAAGCAAAGAGTATAAACTACTTAGAACATTTCATAAATGGAGATGGCAAGGCAAGGCATACCCCTCTGCCGGTCATATATTATGGCGCTATTTGGCCATACACATTATCAGTGAGCGTGTTAAAACTGCGTAACTACGATAGATTATAATTATAACAGTGTGCGTGTTTTAAGATGGTGTGCGGCGTTCGTTCAGATGCGCGGCTTGCGCATGTGCTATGCGTGTTTACCTCATCTTCCGTAGATATTGGCAGAAAATTGTGCTTGTAGGTTAACATATCCATTGGTTAAATGCTCTAAGGCGGCCATACTCAAAGTGTGTTCCGCGGAACTCTGGGATTCTGCGATACCGCTGAAGGGGATCCGTAAGAATAAAAAAAAAAATCAAAACACTTCTTTCTGGTCGACTGTTTTGACACGGTGTATCGCGAATCACAAGGCGCAGCCGAACTTAGTCCCGCCCACCACAGTACCTATACTTTGTTTCTGTTCATTCAAATTATTGGCATACCTTGTGCCGATACCAACGGGCCGTTGCTAACTAACGTAACTATTGTTTTATTGTAGGGTTCCACCAAGTATTTTAGTTTCCAAAAAGGTTCCGTCGAAAAAAAGCTCGAGAACCGCTGCTCTAAGGTAAACTATTATAATACATTATATTGATGAGATACTTATGATATCTAATATTAATGAACAGGGTATACGTGATACTTGGCATAGTAGTCTGTAGATACTAATTTCAGAACTTTTTATTTTCTTGTTTTGGCTCCACACATAGAGTATTGAGCCAGTGTCAAGTAATATTATTTCATCATTCTAAACAATATTTCACACAAAGTCAAGTCATACTCACAGTCTGGCTTAATCATTTGAGTCATAGTCCAGTCTGATTCCTGTCCAAAAACACGTTTTACCAATTTATCACTTGCCTATACTCATGCACGTAACGAGGCGTTTTATTAAAAAAAGCTGTAATTTTATAAAGATCCAATAGATGGCGCTAAAATAGGGGTTTTAAGTTCTGTCATCGTTGAGATAATTATGTATCGAGTTTAGTATTCTATCCTTATTTTAAGGAAGGTATATTACTCTAATGGCTTTCTATCGACAAATCGACAACGTACTTTGTGATCCAGTCAACTGAATTTGTCTTTTTCTTGTACTCCGTGGTTTGAAATTACGACCATGTCTGGAATACGTCGTAACTACGCCATCTAGTAACAGAAGTGGAAGCAGTTTTTTTTAAATAAAACATCTCATTCAGCACTTAATTTTAAACATTAACACTAGAAAAAGCAACTGTTTTGCCAAATCCTAAGCAGAATGGAGTCGCAAAAAATCGAAACAGCCTTAATAATTCTAATAATTTTAAGTTAGGGTGCCTGAAAAGGTGATGTATACCTAGGCCTACAACAACCCTATATTTAATTTCAGCACGATCTAATCGAAGGCAAAGTTAATAATTTTAAACGACACAGTTAAAATATAAATTAAGTACCTATTCCCCTTTTAGTTAAAATTATGGAAACATTCTCGGTATGTCTACTCGGTATCGAAAAGAAAGTACCGGGTATAGCATGTAATAGAAAGACAATACTTTTATCGGACAAAGAGTACCTACTTGAATCGAATAAGTAATGTTAATTAAAATATCCCGATCGCATCTTAGTACTCACATGTCTAATTCTTCACGCCAAAACACTTAGAAATGTAGTATCAGTAGGCCTAGCACGAATATTTACGCGCGCGTAAGTGTAACGTTAACGTAAGGCCCTCCTATTACGATTGCGTCTGCCGCTCAACTGCTGTCAAAGTTCATACAATTTTGACAGCAGTTGAGCGGCAGACGTGCGTTAGCAGCGCTGCTAGCGCGACAACGATATCCCTTGTTAACATGACCGGCGCCGTCTTGCGATATCACCGTCCGTGATTGGTCTTTTCGAGCCATTGAGAGCCCTCAGTCGTGAGCGCAATATCTGAATCGGAACGCCGAATAATCAATGTGAGCGTTGTGAGCGATTATAGCGTGAATCGGAATACAGGGTATGTTGAAGCGTAGCACTGTAAACTATTACTGGGAGTTTTGGCGGGAACGCGGAAATGTTCACGTCGTTGCATTGTATTATTTCCTTACTATTTCTCAAAACTAGTGCTTTTTCCAGTATTAATCTTTAAAGTTGGTGGCGTTTTATGCATTAAGTGCTGAATTACGTGCAAGAGTGTGGGCAAGTGATATAATGTGGTAAAACGTGAGATTTCGTGTTGCTTCCTAAATTCCATAGAAGCTTCTAGTAAAGTTGCTACCACTTTACTGGAGCATGACTTAGACTGGACTACGACTATCTGACTTAGACTGGACTATGACTTGACTTTACGTGATATATTCTTTAACGATGAAAAATTACAATACTTGTCACTGGCTAAATACACTATGTGTGGAGCCAAAATATAAGAAAAAAACTATTACTGTTAGCCAATCACGCATATCGCGGCAATGGTATTGGCGGGAACGCGGAAAAGTTTACGTCGATACATTCTTTTTTCTCGAAACCTGCGCTTTTAAAATTGGTGGCGTTTTACGCATTAAACTGCTGAATTACTAACATGAGTGTGAGCAAGTGATATATTATGGTGAAACGTAGTTTTTCGTGTTGCTTCCAAAATAGAAGCTTCTAGTAAAGTTTCCACCACTTAACTTTGGCATGACTTAGACTGAACTAGACTTGAATTTACGTAAAATATTCTATACGACGATGAAAAATTACAATACTTGACAGTGGCTAAATAAATATAGTATGTGTGGAGCCCAAATATAAGAAAAAAAAAACACGGCACAATAAGGGCACAGGCACAAAATGTGAAACCCACAAACAAAGTTGACGGGCCCGATAGCTCAGTTGGTAGTATCCCTGCCTTCTGAACTGAGGGCTCTGGGTTCGATTCCTACCCAGGACAAACATTTGTGTGATGAACATAGATGTTTGTTCTGCGTCAGGGTGTTATATTGTATTCTATGTATGTATTTACAAACAAAAAAAGTATATAAGTATTGTATCAGTTATCTGGTTCCCATAGTACAAGCTATGCTTAGTTTGGGGCTAGATGGCGATGTGTGAATTGTCCACACATATTTATTTATTTATTTATAAAGTATCGCATTGCATGAGTATTAGGTACACACTCGGTTCAATATAATTATTTATCTCGTGCTATAATAAAACAACATAAACCAGTCTTGTAAATGACATAATGTAATTTCAATACTGTAAACAAGAGATCTATTGTTTTACATTATTAGTAATATTAAAATGGTACATGATACAGTCAAACACAATAGTAGCCGAACAAAAATCATCTTTTTCATTTTTTGGTACGTTGGACTTGTACTCTATGATTACCTACAAGTAGACAATCATAGCTTGTACCTATGCATAAGTTACGAAAAATGAGCAACAATAATTCGAAAATGTTCCGCAACTATTGTCATCTGTAGGTACAGTAAATTTTGAGGGATAATATGCAGACTTTTGTAAAATACTTAAACCATAATACATAGATAATTTAAAGTTGTTTATAGATTAATTACTAACGGCCCAGAAAATAATATAATACCTACAGTACAGATGCCTCATCCCATACAACGGAATAACTCTGGCTATTTTACAAATTTTGTTTTCTGCATATTGCAAGATTATCAAGTGACATTTATTACGTGTTAGCGAAGTATTGGACCGAATGAATACACTGGATACTAACTGGTAACTCTCGCGACACGATCACTACATTTTTTCACGTTCGGGCTGTTTTTCGTTTGTACCGGATGAGACCCCATGCTAACGGTTTCAACTGACAGAAGTACCACATGTCACATAGTAACATAATAATAATTATTGCAAGTGTTCCAACTATCATGAAATAGGAACAAAATCAACATAATCTGAGTATTTATACAAACTAACCCGAAACTTATAATAAAATAATGATACAATATTACTTAAAACATTTTTACAATTTAAAACACTATCTAATAAAGCAAAGGAACATTGAGTATAGCATAATTTCATTAGCATACAGAAAATAAATGAATGAACCAATACTTTGAATGGAAAAATGTGTTTAACGTTTGGTAACGTTTCAGTTACCAACCTACACATAATTCCAATTAACGTTTTGGTTTACTACAATATCTAAAAACTTGAAGAAGTAATGATTTATGAGAATACTTTGAGAATAAAAAAACTATCAAATAAATGTAAAACATAGCACATCAAAAAATATACACGAATCTTTCAATAAATGCAAAATTGGAATAATAAAGGAACTACTTATAAAATGGGGATTAAGCTATTATAAAAAAACGTGTATAATAACAGTATCTGAGGATTTATAACAAAGCATGCAAGTCCTCGTTTAGAAAGCAAACACTGACACACCTGAAAAACTACAATTTTATGAAAAACAACTTAAATTTTTCAAAAACTGCTTAGATGTTTCTGCAGTTGTCTAAGTCTAACTTTAAGCGAAAAAATTTTTAAAACAATAACAAACCAATCAGGAGAATGCAAAGATAAAATTAGTAAAGCTGCCTCAAAACAATAAACAATACAAAACGAAATATACTTGTTCTTCACATGTCGAGATCTCTAACTGGGGTAAAATATAGACACTACGCAACTAGAAAGGTAAAATGACTATAAAAAGAACCAAGGATTGCACAATAGTATAAAACACTGCCTGCCGAGAGATATGACACATCCGGTCGGTAACAGAGAAAATTGATAGGATTGGCGCCAATCGAAACGCGGTTCTGACAGAAACATCCAGAAGAGAATGAATATAGCTATCTCAATTCAGCCACTGTCGAAACTGTAGTGGATGAGTGAGACAACAATAATAGAAGTATTTTTTAGCGCGAGTATCACACTACATTTAGTTCATAACGCCATCTTATTCTATTTTTCATTGTCAATCCGAAACGTGACTCAAGTGTGTGCCATTTCTCCCGCAAAGCACTAAACATTCACCTGGATTATATAAACTATGTATAGCTAATTATCAACCATATAAAATCTACGTTACTTATATTGTTAACTAGTTTATTCGAGTTTCAAAATTGAGAACACATACTTATATAGTCATTGTTAGGATCTATGTATAATGTAAGTTACTGTGTGTAGTTGAGATAATTATACAAATTACAAGCTTTGCTCATTTTAAGACTAGATGGCGCTGTGTGTAACCACCAAGTATTTTTTCTTTGTTCGCTAATATCATTTCTGTTCAGATTTATCAGCCCATCCTATTCGAGAAAGAACACAAAATACATCCTATGATTGTTTATCCACATTGTAGTAGGTATACTTAACGTAACTTACATTTTTAAACGGTTCACTGAGTGAGGGGATCAAGCATCCTTTGGCAGTGTTAGATTCACGTAACAAAAGGGCACATTCAACAACTAAACGCATTTCATAAAACACAATTTCGAGCTCAAAACATCAAAGTTTTAAGTTGAGAAGCAATCAACAGCTTATGAACAATTTGGTCAATATCTAAATGTTTCTTTTTTACAATGAGCAATGAATTTAGAATATAAGAAAATATCAAATATTGAGACAGACTTCAATTTAATTTGGCATGGCCTTATAGCCTGTCTCGCAAATTTATTTTGTCAACAATACATAACATTACTAAGAAGTCTACTAAGATATTTATGAAGACCCATGTTCTGTAAAATTGTCTCTAATTTGTATTTAAATTGTTGTTTCAACGATATCTTAGCAGATTTCAAAAAGCTCAGTGATCAATTTTTAAAAATATTTACAGTAATATTGGCAACAATGTATCGCTTTTAAAACACACCACACGCAAATATAAAATTCACACTAAAACAATCTCCAGAGTCCATTTCAGTTCGACCATGTCATAAGCCCAAATATTTTGTTCATTGAATACTGTATAAGAACTTCTATCAGGCAAAACGCCCACACATTTCACACTTCGTCACTTACCATCAGGTGAGATGTTGTCAAACATAATATGCATAAAAAATGCATAACACCGGCTAGTTGATTATGTAACTTGATTGCAACCAATAGAAACTTAAATATATTGATTTGACATTTACAGTTTCACTACTCGGCTTGTGTGCATAATTACTGTGGCAAGGGAATGAAATTTCTGCTGTTACATTGCAATTTGCAATCCAAGTTCAAGGGCGGATCCAGGATTTCATTTTCGGGGCATTTGCCAGGAGGCAGAGCTAGGGCACAGATTCCTGAATATGTTCCTGGCTAGGGTAACTAGCAGCGAGCGAGAAGAATCAGTTTATATGAACGCCACTGTAATAAGAGGAACGTTATTATTTTTTTTGTGTTTAGTTTACTATATCTTTATTGTGTTGTGTTTGTTGTATGTATTTATGCCTACTCTGGAGTTCGTGATGTCATGACTAAGGGTTCCGCCTGAAAATCAGTTGATTAAGGTCACTTGCTGACCTAAATCATTATGCTGAGTCGGGACCTGGGTCATGACATCACACAACGTTACATTTTTATTTTCTGTTTTTGTAGTGTAATTATTATTTTTAGTGTGTTTCCTATAATGTAATGTTGTGTGATGTCCTGAATAAATGTTATTTTCTTTCTTTCTTTCTTTCTGTATACCAACCAATAAGGAAAGCGCGAGCAAAGCGAGCGCGAACATTTTTGATACAGTCATGTCCTGGCAGATTTCACAAAAAATAAGTATGTAATGGGTAGTATTTCCTCTCCATCAGAAAAACAAGGAAGTCCGTAAAACGGCAGCGCGAGCACAGCGAGCGCGAAATTTCAATGCGTTTGGACTGAGAAATTAACGCCATTGTAATAGGCCTCCCTCCCTTCCTTCCCCTTCTTCTCCTTTTTTTGCCGTCCACCCATAAACCCATACCCATAAACAGGGTTAGGACTTAAAACTAATTAAGTCGTGCAAAGCTGGGGCGGGTCAGCTAGTAAATAATTATTTGCAAAACGAAAAATTACAGGAAACAGATTTAAAAAAGACGAAAAAGTAATGGCCTTGGCATTGTACAAACAAGGCCCTAGAGCATATAAGATGGCTGAGAAAAGTTTTTGTTTTATCATCACCGTTGACAATGAGTCGAATGATATCTCGAGCTTCATTGAAGCCATGCATCAACAAAAATTTATTTATGCTGTTGAAGAAAAGTGCAAAAAATGACGAATGAGGAAAACTTGTGTGTCTTACTATTCGAAGATGTTGCAGTGAAACCACATTTTGACTATAAACGGAAAAAAGATTATATATCACCGGCTTTGTAAATAATGGGCAAAATATTAAACAACAAATGACTGATCATGCTCTAGTGTTCATGGTGAGAGGTATACAAAAAACTGCAAACACCCAATTGCCTACACCTTTTATGCAGGAAGCACACAAAAAGTTGACCTGGCCATGCAGATCAAAGAAATTATCAAAAATTTAAATGCAATTGGTTTTAATGTAATGGCAACAATTTGCGACCAAGGTGTCACTAATGTTAGTGCCATAAACTATTTGATGAATCAAACACGTGAAGAATATGTGAAAGAAAATAAAGAATTCAAACAAAATCTTTGAAATAGATGGACATGAAGTAATACCATTATACGATCCTCCTCACCTCATGAAGAGAATTCGAAACAACATGCTCAACAAACATTTAAAAGCAACTATAAATGGACAAGAGAAAATGGCAAAATGGGAGCACATTGTCAAATTATATTATAATGAAAATACAGCTTACAAAGGGCTACGTTTAATGCCAAAGTGGACAGAAAACCATGTGGTGCTGGCAGATTTTAGAAAAATAAGTATGTAATGGTTAGTAAGTAATGTTGCTCAATCAGAGAAACAGGCAAGCTCGTAAAACGGCCCCATGCCCCCTGGATCCGCCCATGTCTAAGTTACATGATCACCCTACAGAATTTTTTGGATAAACAACGGAATTTATAGTAGAAGAATTTAAATTACAATTTAATGTTTTATGTGCGTGGTAGCCTTCCAGTTTCTTTCACTGGCATTTAACCTGGACAGCAAATATTGTAACATTTGCAAAAAGCACTCTCGCACATACATTGCTGTATTGTCTCAACATTGGTATATAATTTGAAACAGGTTTTAAAAAATTCCAACACCTTATTATCCTACCCTTTGATAATCTAGAAATTCTAAAATGCAAAAAATAATCTTTATCCGGTTTTTCGAAAAATTTTTAGAAAAATTTATAAATTCATCAGGGATTCAAGGATAATTTGGTATTGATTAAAATAGATTATATAAAATCCTGAGGTCGCTGTAAGTATTCCTGTTTGTGTTTCATGGCTCCCTCAAGTCTCTCATAACTGAGCAGTTATGCACAACGCAGAGCAGTGCCGTCTTAGCACTTCTTTCTTCATTTGAGCTTAGTTTGTCTCAGGTAACTAAAAGACAGCCAATGGCACAACAACAGTTATACGGTGCAGCTCTCAGACTTGACAATAAATGTCACAATAGTTTCTGATCAAGTCATAAATAAAATAGTTATAAAATATTGCTCGACCTAGATTGCTATAATACATTACCAATAAACACATTCGGTATAAAGTCATAAGCAAATACAACATTCAAACATCAACTGCAGTACTAATATCATTTGTAAAAAGCATTACGTACCTATTGAGCTGAGAGCACTTGCTTTATTATCACATATTTTATTATCAGTCGAATGCAGCACTAATTTCTGCATTGGGTCTATAATTATTTTAGAATTGTCTTCGTTCCTCAACTCGTTCTGTTTGATATTGGAATCTGGTAAATCTTCCGAATCATCACCTTCTGCAGACTTGTTATCGAAATATGGGAAGAAGTCGTAGTGATTTTTACCATTACTCATCTCTTGCTTCGTCTTTTCAGTTTTGAAACATCTTGGTTTTTTCATTTCCTCATTCTTGATCGCTGACATGTTACGTTTTGAAAACTCATCCCAGCCCTCGGTGGTTTTGCTAGGAGGCGTCCAGTCTTTACGGAACGAACTGGAAGGCTTTGTTTCGTTTGAGGCGAATTTTTGTTGGATTTCATTGATTTGGTTGTGGTTTTCTCGAGATGATACTATTTGTCCATACACCGGAGTGCAATAAGTTGTATCGGCGTTAGTATTATTGCACCGGTTGTCTCTGTTGGTATTGTTTTGGTTGAGTTGACAGTTGTTCATGCCGGAGTCAAATTCAGACTTCTGTCCAGCATTTAGGAGTATTTGCTTAGAAGACTTGACAGGTGCTTTCTTATCTAAAGATTTGTTCGGAGAGCCTCCTTCGTTTTGTTTGTTCCTTGCATATGTTTTGTCGTCTTCTTGTTCGTCACCGCCGATACCGTCGATGTCATACACCTGTAATATTAAATTAACAAGAATTAATAACAATTTTTATTAAACCAAGACTTGAAGTTAAATAATTTTCTGATAAATATAACATATATTAGGTAGTATGTAAAGTAAGTCAACATTAAAATAGACAATGCAATAATTTATTCTGATTCTCATTCTGAATTCAAATGTTTTGTTCTATTATGTATTATGATTATTCTTATTTTATTGTAAATGACCATATATTTTTTTTGTGTTAATATGTATAAGTACTTCATATTATTTATTTATTTATTTTTATTATATTTAATTATTTAAATGAAATGTAATGTTTTAAATGTTAATTTAATATTACTAGAAGTTATGATTTTGATTTAAAAGTTGATATATTATTTTAATGTTGCTACCTACTTATACATAGAATTTATATTACACAGGCTAAAGTTAGTATTGGATATTATTTTTATTTTCATTGTTAACAGTTTATTGAAGCATTACAATTGGCTGTATATTTTAGACTTTTTTAACATTGAAATTGCCTATAACTATTGCCTATTTATATTTTAAAACACAATGAAATTAATTTTCTATTGTACTCCCTCAAAAGTTTGCAAGATGTCTTCACCTATAATTATATCAACACTTAGCTATATTATTATAATTTAATTAAGTACTTACTGAAGCTAGAATTGGTGTTTGCTATGTTGGTGTTCAAATAAATAAATAAATAAATGATTTAAGTGGTGAAAAAAGTTTCTCAAGTGGTGACCACAAACTGGAAGATGCAGTGTAGCCCGTCTCCCACTAGGTGGATCAACAA
Source organism: Ennomos erosarius (assembly GCA_963580505.1). Taxonomy (NCBI): domain Eukaryota; kingdom Metazoa; phylum Arthropoda; class Insecta; order Lepidoptera; family Geometridae; genus Ennomos; species Ennomos erosarius. Next base: position 15,252,791 of record OY756983.1, on the reverse strand, counting down.
AATGGTAAAAAACACAGCTGGTGAATGCAGAGGGCCACAGTCGCTCAAAGTGGCACTCTTTGGGGGAGACTTATGGTCAGCAGTGGACACCTTCACACTGTTGATGATGAATAAATTAAATAACTACCTTATACATAACATCCTGTGTCATTCCCTTCTCCCGTTCACGTTTAGTTTGCACCGCAAGCCAGACATCCTTGAGCTCTCCAGCCAGATCTCGATCCTTCAAGATGATGGGGTTCCGAGCCAGCACTAACCCAGGGTTCATGGCCTCCACAAAGTCACAGAGAAGGCTCACTAATGCTTCCCTATCCTGATATGAAAGAATGTTTAATTATTACTTAGGTAGTCATAGAAATATTTTAAAACAAAATAAAAACATGCTACTGTGGAGAAGACTTAATTTTATAAACAAGAAAAAACAAACTCTGTCTCTTGCAGTGTCACCCAAAGCTTATATTTTCAACAATAAGCAAACTAAATATACAGGGTTACAGGAAAAATTGTGCTAGATCCGTTAAGAGCGTGGAGTACCCATGATTTCTGACTTATTTCACTATGAAACACCCTAGGCTAAACTAATAATATTTTTGTAGATATCCCTTAGAAAACAATACAGTTTCTAATATTTTTTTTATATCTTAACTTTCACTTGTCTACTACGGTCTATTCAATTAACTTATGTACTATTTTAATGATTGACGTCCTAAAGCATCTTATTACACATGTAAAAATGCAATAATAATAATAATAAGAAGACACAAAATATTTCAATGAAAAAATTAAAAATTGAATATCTCGAAAAGGGTAAAGTTTAGCCTAGGGTGTTTCATAGTGAAATAAGTCAGAAGTGATGGGTACTCCACGCTCTTAACGGATCTAGCACGATTTTTCCTGTAACCCTGTATAGTCTAGCTAAATATTGTACTGTTTGTTTCTCTTAAAGATTAATAAAATAAATAAATAAATTTAAGTTTCATCCAAATAGCATAGAATAAAATAGAATTCAGCGGTCTAGAAACACTGGTAGCAATGGGTACTGAATAGCCAGTTTTGATGCTACACTGATGTGACTTGATGCACCGGAAGTTTGGCCGAAGCTTTAAAAGTATTGAACAACGGTCAGTTCAGCATATCGCTGGTGGTTAACTGGTGGTGGTTCCATTATTTTAGAGTGAAAGCCATGCAACATTTCACTATGAGGCATAAATGATAAGTTTGTTTTTAGTAGAGTAATGGGCAAACATAAGATAATCTCACAGTGGGGCTGGCAGCATTTTTCCCATTAGCCTTCAATATATCCGGGTTAACCATAACAGCAAACACTAGCATCAGGGGCTTGTTACTGTTGGGGGCGCACCCTTGAGGGACCTAAAAATAGTAAACATGGATATAATGTACATAAGTTTTGGTGTAACAATAAGTGGTTGTCATCTATTTGGAACCTACTATTCTTGGATTGCTAAATAAAATTTTTATTGGACCAATCTGAAAAACGGTTGCAAATATAAAAGTATTTTCCAAATCAATTTATAAACACATTTAATAGAGAACTTTCTCCTTTTTTGCCAGTGGTTGAAAACTGAGAGCAATCAATACACTGCCATGTTTTGCATTGATATGGTAGACTTCAAATAACTTTATATATTTTGATAAATAATGTAAAATTACATAATGTAGCAGTTTGCCATATTTTACTTCCAACATAACAGTTACAAGAAGGTGCTATCACATCTGGATCAACTTACTAATAAGTTTTGTAGCATTTTGTCAACCACAGCCGCACAGGTAGTCTGTGCCAATTATATAGGCAGCTGGGGATTGCGCTGCGAGGGTTGTGAGCCGACCACAAGCAAGTGCCCCCTACATGCTCACCGCTTACCTCTTCCCGCTCACATCTAATTTTGGCAGTGAAGTCAGCATTTAATGCATTTAATGCCTCCGTTCAGTTTAGTGCAGCCTCTAGCAGCCATGAGCTGTAGAATTCAACATGAACTCTTAATTCAAGAACGCATTCAACCAATGAACAATCATGTGCATCATCATCATATCATAAACATTTTGTAGCAATTTCTTTGGTCAAATGCATTCATAAGAAAAGAAATGTGTCAACTTCTACAGCTCAGGTTACCCATGCAGGTTTACATTTGCAAGTCGCATACTTTTATCTATTGCAAAACAATTGTAATAATACTAGAAACAAAACAAACAACATAATATTATCATAGTTGTAATGGAAACAGTAATCAATATTGATCTATTGATCATACAACTTGTTTCATTACTTTGTAAGTTTAGGTCTGAATAATAATGAGCATAGCAATTTTATGTACCTACCCTATACGTTTTCTGCAATAGTTACACAAGTACAAGTCATTGGTTTACCTGCATTCCGCCATAGAGCGGTATGGGGTCCGAATATTGCTTCGGATTCGCAATTTTCTGCCATCCCAGCACATTTATGTAAAGCTTCTCTGACGTATCTTTGATGGAATCTTGAATACACATGTGAGGTTGTGGAGGGTTCTTAAACTGACGGAAAGCTCGCGATCTTGCATACTGCACCGGCAATGTCCTCTCCGGAGGGTTTTGAGTTTCCATTACAACACTTTCAACTATCTCTTTACGGTAAACGCGCTAACCGAAAACCAATAACCATCATGACATTTCCAAACAGAAAGGCCGAATAGGCCGAATGTCGAAGTTTATTGAACCCTGGCTGTGTCGCCTCGATCTGATTTTTTACTTACTAGAGCACTGGATCACTAGAGAACTGAATATCGTATTCGTATGGTAACTCAACGGTATTTATTTTGATCAAAATATAATATTTCTACATAAAATATTCATATTTTGTAAAGAAAACTCAACTCAAAAAGAAAAAGATTAAAGACTATCTTCCATGAAGTGTGACAATCTATAAATTGCAGGTTCTGCCGTAAAGTAAGTTTTAGGCTAGAAACAGATGTCAAAATCTGCCTAAACAGAAATATCCCTCAGAATACGCTGGAATTCATAAAGATGGAGCTAATAAAAAAAGAAGGAGGGAATCCCGTCTAATCCGAAACTGAAGCACCCTTAGGAAGCCGGAACGCTTCGTACGTACAAGCGGAATACGCACACACTCGCATCATAGGGAGCCGGTCGCCCTACTTTCATCTGACACACATATCAATCACACATCAATTCAATATGTCCGCTTTTTTGGGCTTCAGTTCGATGTCAATCAAAACTCAATCCTTCTTTTCTTTATTTCAACCATGTTCATAAAGATCACTATGGACTGAATGTATTAATTTTATTTTCACCATTTTGCCGCGCTGATTACGATATGTTTATTTTATGAGTAATAGATATCGTGAGAGTCCTTGAAACGAATTCAACCAACCAATCACAGACTAGCCACAAAAGCCATAAACCAAGAAATCAAGTCAAGTCAACCAATCACAGAATTCGCACCTTCAAAGTGTTAGCCATATTTTGGGCGACTGTCATATTTCTGAACTTCCTCTAAATTATTTTCAAATTAAATCCAATAAACAGTTGTTTAACGACCGTACCACTCCCACTCACGGCAAGTACTCTGAAGTATCTGTTGTATTATCTTCGTTGCTAAATTGAAACTAGCAATTCATGAAATGACCAATTTTTGTCTTATTTAATTATTCTACTTCTGAGCTGTTTATAAAAGCAACCAATCAACGCGATGGATATTCATATTATAATTCTCTTTAAATTCAAACACTCAGAGTGGCGCTTCAAATAGCCCAAACACAAAAATTCACAATGTTTGTAGGCATTTGTGTCGTCTATCCAGCGTACTTGTATAATTCAAGTCTTTTATCTTACTTAAAAACGACAATAATAACCACTGAACAAGCGACATAACGTCAAAATTAGCGCAAAATGTGAGACTGAATTGTAAAATAAATTATGTATAGAGGTACCTATGTAAATAAAACGGCGGCACTTAGCTTTGAATAAATTTACTTCGAGATTGTGACTTTATGTATCACAATTAAATATAGAGGTATCTTAATTATTGTTTTGTTACATATACATATATAAAAATGTTACTTACAAACGTTATTTCATATAATGTGTTTCAATATACTTTTACTAGGATGTGTCATCATCATCATCATCATCATTAACAGCCCGAAGACGTCCACTGCTGAACATAGGCCTCCCCCATAGAGCGCCACCTTGAGCGGCCACTCGCCTCCTGCATCCATCAGCTCCCCGCGGTTTTTACCAGATCGTCAGTCCACCAAGTGGGGTCCGGCCTACGCTGCGTCTTCTAGTTCTACTAATATCTAATTTTCTATATTGTATTAAAAGTTAAAAGTATCGAAATTCTGCAGCACTGTTTGGTTAGGTTTATTATATATCGATACATTGTATAACGTGGTCATTTCCTTACTCACGCATACTAATGCATATTTAGATACACCAACAGAAAATGGACACGCATTTTGAATGTTCTCCGTCCATTCTGATTCTATGCTGATGGCTTGCTTTTATACTTTTTACCTTTCTATATTTAAGGACAAAACGTGCCGAATCGGCAGAAATCTGCCACAACTGGTCACACTGGTCCTATGATGACCACAGATTAAAGAAAAAAAATTGACGAAATATAATTATCATAGATAATTGATTTCTAGAGCAAAAACTAGTGGGGCTTGAATTAAGCGACGGAAAATACCGGTTTTATGATAGGGTTTAGAAAATTTAAAATAAAATCGATATTTACAAATTATTATATATCGAAATTTTGGAGTCTAAAATATAAGGGTCAGCAACATTCCGACGCGGCCGCGGGAAAACTTACGTGAGACGGAGTCTATAGACCATTCAGCGTAAATAATACTTATTGACCCCTAAATGTATTGATATTATATTTTAAAATTATGCAAGTATTATCGTAAATCTAAAGTAATATACAGGGTTACAGGAAAAATTGTGCTAGATCCGTTAAGGGCGTGGAGTACCCATCATTTCTGATTTATTTCACTATGAAACACCCTAGCCTAAACTTAACCCTTTTCGAGATATTCGAATTTTAATATTTTTATTGAAAATTGCCGATTTTTAGGCTACAAAATTTAATTTTGTTTATTTTGTGTGTCTTATTATTATTATTATTGCATTTTTACATGTGTAATAAGATGCTTTAGGACGTCAATCATTAAAATAGTACAAAAGTTAACTGAATAGACCGTAGTAGACAAGTGAAAGTTAAGAACTAAAAAAAATATTAAAAACTGTAATTTTCTCTGAGGGATATCTAAAAAAAATATTATGGCAGTTGTTCGGCAGATGTGTTTTAAAATATCTACGTTTCATCAGCTATCTAACGAGGTACAATAATCTAGGGTTTGTATTACATTTCATGGAAAAAAATAGTTGGGACGCTCCAGGTAGCAGTTCTAATGGTCTCGCGCCTATTGTCCTTCAAGTTAAGACGCACCGTGCGAGCGAGACAAGTGACGTTTTATGTAGGTGCGAATGAAAGAAAAAATGTGTAGAGACTGGTTAGGGCTGGGAATGCAACAGGGGGTATTGTTTTGGTTGTCAGTCTGCTTTTGTGCTTCGTACATAGTAGATGTGTTATCGTTTTGCTTTATTTCTCGACTTGGCTGTGATTCTGGACTTTTTCTTCTGATTGTTGTGATTACTGTGCTTGTTAACCGGACTCTGATTTGTACCTGTGATACGGAAGTGTTGAAGATGACGTCCTACATACCTGAGGAATATGCTGATATGCTTATTTGTTACGGATACTGCGATTGTGTGTCTGCGCAAGCTCGCAACGAATACATACATTGACAGAGCTTATCGAAGACTTCGAGAAACTGGCTCTGTTTTGAGACGAAATACAGACATGGGAAGACCACGAATTGACGACGAAGAACAGGACAATGAGATGGTGCAACGCTTTCGAACGGATCCGACTACTTCCACTAATATTGTTGCCCGTGATCTGGGACTTTCGCAATGGAGAGTGTGGTTTACAGTGCATACTGCTGGCCTATACCCGTACCATTACATGCCGGTACACGTTATTGAAGAAGGAGACCCTGCGAGAAGACTGGACTTTTGCAGATTTATGCTAAATGCTGACGTAGAAGACCCAGATTTCCCAAGAAATATCTTGTGGACGGATGAGTCCAAATTTGATAAAGATGGCATAACCAACTATCACAACGCCCATTACTGGGCCCCAAAAGAACTAAGGAATCCCAATAAGAAAAGAGTGAAAGGGTCCCAACGAAGATTCAGCGTGAATGTGTGGATGGGCATTATATCCAATCATTTGATTGGACCTTAGTTTCTCCCGGATAATCTAAATGGGGAAAGCTACGAAAATTTCCTGAGAGCAGATTTGAGTGATATGCTGGATGATCTACCACTCAACCTGATCAGGGACATGTGGTTCCAACACGATGGCTGCCCTGCCCATTTCAGAAGAAGTGTCAGAGACTGGCTGGACACAAATTACCAAAACAAATGGATAGGACGAGGTGGGCCGTTGCCATGGCCAGCAAGGAGTCCGGACCTAACCCCCATGGATTTTCATGTGTGGGGGCTCATGAAAAGTCTTAGTGTACAGCGAGCCAAATCCAGTTTCGTCTGTGGAAGACTTAAGAGAAAGGATTGTGAATGCAGCAAATAAAATGAGGACCACGTTGACCACTGGAGTAGTGAAGACTGGTCTCCGTAGAAGAATGCGACAATGTATCAGAAATAGAGGCGGCCATGTTGAACATGAACTGTAGAATAAGAAAAAGTTTTGTGAAAACCTTTCAAAAATGACATTGCATGCTTACCTATTGTTTTATTTTGCTTTATAGGGCTAAGTATACATTTTCTTCTCCACTGTCGCCTATGAAACTAAATTATTTTCAATGCATTTGAATAAAATCCTAGATTATTATACCTTGTTAGATAGCTAATGAAACGTAGATATTTTAAAACACATCTGCCGAACAACTGCCATAATATTTTTTTTTTTAGATATCCCTTAGAGAAAAATACAGTTTCTAATATTTATTTTTAATTCTTAACTTTCACTTGTCTACTACGGTCTATTCAGTTAATTTATGTACTATTTTAATGATTGACGTCCTAAAGCATCTTATTACACACGTAAAAATGCAATAATAATAATAATAAGACACACAAAATAAACAAAATTAAATTTTGTAGCCTAAAAATTGGCAATTTTCAATAAAAATATTAAAAGTCGAATATCTCGAAAAGGGTTAAGTTTAGGCTAGGGTGTTTCATAGTGAAATAAGTCAGAAATGATGGGTACTCCACGCCCTTAACGGATCTAGCACAATTTTTCCTGTAACCCTGTATATGCAAGCATTATCCAAACATATTAATCTGGTGGTGGGTTAATAAACTCACCGAGTTTTGGCGGGAACGTGAAAAAGTTCACGTCGTTGCATTGTATTATTTCTCAAAACTTGTGCTTTTTCTAGTGTTAATGTTTAAAATTGGTGGCATTTTACGCATTAAGTGCTGAATTACGAGCATGAGTGTGGTCAAGTGATATAATGTGGTGTAACGTGGTTTTTCGTGTTGCTTCCAAAATTCCATAGAAGCTTCTTGTAAAGTTGCAACCACTTTACTTGAGCATGACTTAGACTCGACAATGACCCGACTTAGATTGGACTATGACTATGACTAAGACTAAGACTTGACTACGTAAAATATTCTAAAACTCGATGAAAATATACAATACTTGACACTGGCTAAATACACTATGTGTGGAGCCAACATTAAAAAACAAAAAAAAAACAATAAACTCACCACAGATTAATATGTATTACTTAAATAATTTTTAAATAATATAAGTAGGAACATCAGGGGTGGGGGAGAGGGTCGAGGTGGGTTATGAAAAACAGTAGAACACGACGAATCCCTTGGCACGATGCACGATGGTTTTATCCAGTAATTAATAAAAATCGTATTCTAGAATATACCTACAAGATTCCTTCACTGTTGTAAGGGCGCGTGTAAATTACGTAAATAACACAGAATTCCCCCTATTTAGGCAAATAACTTAAAAAGTCATTCGTGAAAATAATTTACACTTGGCCATTATGTGGTGGGTTATGGCATAGCTACAGTATCTCCCTGTGAGAGAAAGCTAGGTGCTGTACGGAATACGTAGTCTTCTGAGCGGGGAGAAATATGTTTTTATTTAGGAAAATTACGTGACAAGCTTGTCGTTCATATTTTATGACTATAACAGATTGCAGTGTCACTTGGAACTCTAAATTATAGTTTGTCCTACCTATCAAGACAAACTTTGCAGAAAAGTCCGACTACTACCTAGTAATACCACGTTAAATGTTAGAATAATGGCGCTATTTAGGAAATTTATACCATAGGTTCACTGTTCCTTTTCAAATATTCACAACTATACTTAAGTTCTAAAATTTGTGTTCAGAATACCCAATAAATACTTTAAAAATGCGTGATTATCTACTTAACTTGTTTTATTTCAACAGTCACTCTACCTACAGCACCTACAATATAAGTTCTTACAAACCTTACAATAATTAAAACAATATTTTTAAGAAACTAGGTATGCTATCCTCCAACAAGAGAACTCGCCTACTCCTACATTTTCTAGTTCTAGGTACTTACTAGGTTTACGCTGTTTTATTATACCATACTTAGTACCTGTTATAATTATAATACACATCCTTCTTGATCATGTATCTCGTACTGCTGTGCGTGCTTGCACATAAGTAAATTACCTTAATAAAAATCCTACCAATTATCTACCAGTTGTCTAAAAACTAAAGTAAAATTATTTTCCAATCTAATATTACCAACTGTGCGTTTTATTTTATTTTCTAAGTAGCGTGTAGTAGCTATAAGCTCCTTTCAAAATCTGAAACAAAGTAATTATTGTGTCATTCATTATTATAGTGCCTAACAAAGCATTACGCTACTGCTGTCAGTAAAGAAAACTGGAACGCCCACAACTCGAGGGCAATATATTATTATATCACACGACCCCAAAGACTACCTATAGTAGTTACAATAATACATCAGAATAGGTCTTATAATGGTAACCTATATGAAAATCTTTGAATCTCAGTGTGTTTTTGTCACTTCCAAAATGTATCCTCTCCCCTAATAAAATACGCGCCACAATGTATATATTATGTACCTTAAAAAAAATCTTTCCTGAAAATGGTATAGTTGCAGGTTGTAATTAGGTATTATGGATATTGTGTGGTGTTCATTATGAAAAAACAAAGTCATTTTGTTCAACAACAAGTATTCCTGGCACCAACGATGAGGATAATGACTTCTTAATACGAATGCAATGAAGCATTAAACATTTATTGCTTTAATATTACTTACCCCGATAAATGTACCCAGCGTCAGATTAGCAAATGGCCCAGCGGAGAAAATGTTGCTAATACGAAGCTGTCCGGATAAGATGATTACGTCCTTCCTCTGCTGAAGTGTTGCCGTCCACCATTGACTTTCATATGGGCCAAAAGTAACATTTTCATTCTGCAGGAAAATAAAATGCTATTTATGTATCTATTTGTCAGAAGAACTAAAACATAACTTATCAAAAGAACCACCATTCATTATGTGTAAATACAACTTTGTTTTAAATGTACCTAAGTACCTTTATATTCGCTCATTATGAAAACTGACACGACAATGTTTTATTTAGCACTAGGTTAAAATAACTTTCTATTTTCAGCTTTCTCTTTGTAAATGGTAAGTAGTAATTAATTGGGTGATGAAAAATAGTTTTACCTTTTCCAAAACATCATTGCTGTGCCAACAAAACACAAACAGCTGTGCAATCCCGAATATCAAGTACTCAGCCATCAACAGTTTCTGCGCGGCATTTGTAGCAGACTGTTGAAAAAAATCATTAGTAAACAAACCGCTGTACTGTAAAAGTATCTTAATTTGAAGATTACTAAAAATGCTTATGTCTGTCTGCACTAAAGTTGAACAGCTTTTGAGTTCAAACTTAGGTGTATTTCCAGGATGTACTTACCAAAATGGGTTACAGTAGGTACGTCATAGAAGGATAACACTTTTATGAGCTAAGTCTACACAAATACCTTACCAAACACTTACAGTTAGTTGATAGGCACTGGCACAAAGCATCAAAGAACACATCACTACGTAGAAAAACATGACAGGTGAGAGCAGAGAGTTAAACAGTCTGGAGTGCCTGAAACCGAAAATTGCCAAAACAATAACCAATCAAAATAAATAACATGTTTGCATTTCAAAAATTATAGTTTTTTGTTTTTGGTTGGGTAGCTTTTAATTTGACGAGTTACTAGTTCGGAGCTTGGGTTTAGAGCAAAGGTGAAATATCGATAATGTTGTAAGTATTGGATGATTTCGGTCAATACCTACCTATACCTATATTATTTTTATTTTCTGGTTATTGAGAAGTGGATGATAAGTAGCTGTTATAGCTTTATAGCGTAAAATATTTCAAAATCCTATAGGTAATAGAAAAAATATTTTTGTAATAATTTACGATGTTTTTAGTTGGTAGTATCCTTGCCTTCTGAACTGAGGGCTGTGGGTTCGATTCCTACCCAAGACAAAGGTTTGTGTGATGAACATAGATGTTTGTTCTGCGTCTGGGTGTTATATTGTATTTATTCTATGTACCTATGTATTTACAAAACAAAAAAGTATATAAGTATTGTATCAGTTATCTGGTTCCCATAGTACAAGATGCTTAGTTTGGAGCTAGATGGCACTGTGTGAAATGTCCACAATTTTTTTTTCTTCTTATTGTTTCTGTATATCAGGTACTTATAAATAAATCAAAATAAATCTAATCCACCCCGTCGTCGCCACCCAAGACCCGAGCTTGAGCTTGAGCTTGAGCGACCCGGAAGATCCTATAGCAGCCATTGTTTCGGTTACGCTATGATCACCGGACCAGTCTAGTCCTTCTGGCTCAGGTACCGATTTCGGCACCGGTATAGGATACCAGCGTAACGCAATCAGACAGCCTTCTCGATCCTCTTATCCCGGCAACAGCCCAAGCCGAGGCTCGCACCCCAGGGGTGCCCTTGAGCTAGTTGCCCCCCACTTTTATCGGCTGGATGCCTGAAGCGCCTGCCCTCCCGCCCGGTGATGATGTAAAGGTCGTTAGAGACCAACAGCATTAGCCCGTTCAAAAAAGAAATAAAAATTAATATTTAATTTAAGCTCCAAAACAGAATTATTACAACAATTCCTTAAAAATCTACCTATGAGTTGAAAGCATATTAAGCAAATATTTTTTTATTTGAATTAATAAAATTAATAAGAAATGTAGGTAGTAAGTAAGTAAGTACCTACTTACATATATCACAATAATTTTTATTGTTAATATTTCAAAACTAAGTGTATTTATTTTTAGAGCAATAATAATGATGATTCTTAAAAGTTTAAAATGTAACATGTAACAGTAGTCTAACAGCTAGCTATTCTGTTAATTATAACTTTTTTGCTTCGGTGTAATCACGTTTTACTATGATTTATTTCTTATGCCAATCATCTTCCATCAAATCTAGAATACAGAAATGTATGACTTTAATGAGATGAGACTAATATTGGATTGATATTAATTGTTATTAATAAAATGAGGATTGACCTTTTACTTATATAAAAAAAATCAGTCAGAAAAATATTGCGTTTAGATAGAGCTTAGTCCTCACCTCACCTACACATATTAACAGAAAGTAAATACCTTCACAAAATTGATTTGGAAGCAGTTTTCGAATCACTCATTTACTCATCATCATTGTGGTGACATAACGTCAGCGCAGCCACCACAAATCAGTGCACGCGCAATGCTTCCGATGGACGCGCGTTACACGTCGAGGCGAGCTGGCGCGCGATGTTCGTTATGTCACCACATCATCATCATCATTAGCAGCCCGAAGACGTCCACTGCTGAACATAGGCCTTCCCCAAAGAGCGCCACATTGAGCGGCCACTCGCCTCCTGCATCCATCGCCTCCCCGTGGTTTTCACCAGATCGTCGGTCCACCGAGTCCACTTATTTATTCATTCAAAGTCAAATAATTAATCGTAATGAGCTATTTTTCAAAATTTTGTTAGTCTCTGTAAAAACAAAGGTACCTACTTATATCATATTAGGTGGACACTTTACCTACCTATTATAGAGGGGAAAATTTTAAACTGTAGGTAGATTATTTTGTAAAGGAAAAGTTAGAATCACGAGTTGAAATTGAACCCGGATTTTTATTTTTCCTTTACAATTAAATCTGTAGATTACACTGAGCAGGCGATACTGCCATAAAATCATAAATATACCTAGGTAGGTACCTAATTTTTGCTTTTATTGCTTCTCTATTTTGCGATTAAATATTTTAGTCTAGATTAAATATTTTCATGTTATGTATATTTAATATGCATTTTACACTCTTTCCGCGGAAACTATTTCTTTTCAATGCTAAATTGTGCAGTTGGCCAGGATTTGCAAGCCACCAGTGTACAATATCTCATACAAATCTGTTTAGCCATTTAGGCATGAAAGCGACAAACAAACAAGTATACCTTACATCATTGTCATTATTGTACCTAAGTTTGTTACGTACATGGGCAAGTAACAAGCAACAAAAGCATAAGTCTCATTAATTTTTGATATTCTTCACATCACTAGACTTCACCTTAAAATAAGAAACTATCGTATCTCGGCGTGGATGGAAGCCATTTTATTAATATATCTTAGTATTTTTTTAAAACAACATTTAACTACATAATATCGAATCATTATAAATATTATTTAAAAAAGTTTAAAGCCGTGGTTTTACTTTCACGGTTGTTTACTACGTTATTAATAGTTTCTAATCACGATAAAGATCCCATGAGTATTAAAACCATTAATAGATCATTACTTGCAGTAGAACCAACCGCTTCAGCTTATTGTCGCAAGTAAACACGAAATCGTCAATGTGATATTCAGACATTGCTTCCTTTAGTCAATCAATTCAATAAATATCACTGCTTACTTACTTAATTAGCATGACGTGAGTTTTGTGCAGCTCACGAACAATCAACGCTGCTTCGCCATCACTGATTCTGACGCCTTTGGATCCAAGCATTTGTTTACACCTCTCCCGAAGCAAGTCCAGCTTTCCTCCGAAAAACACCATTATAACAACGATGCTCGAGTCATAAGATGCCATGACAGCAGCACCGTAAGCGCATAGAAGTATGTGCCAAACAACTGTTATCCAGCAACCCGGTGCATGATTTTTATCAAATGGCATCCAAGAACTGAATATGTGGGGAAAGTCTTCATACCCATTCCGCATATTTTCCCTGAATGTAGAGGACGATAAGTATCTCATTAGTGGTTGTCCAACTGTTGTCAGAAAAGTGATGAAAACCAAACCCCAATAAAAATATGTAATTCGCCTGCAGTATTTTGTATACAAGTCAATTATTCTTCCTTTTGGAATATCACGAGTTTCTCTTTCATATTTGTCTGCTTCGGTGATATATTCAATTAATTCTCTCCAGCCTTTTTGCCAGAAGACAAAAGAGTTCACTTTAAAAATACATACGACGCTCAGCATGGAAATTTTTAGGTTTGTCAACACGAGATCTATGTTTGATCGTATCACGTAAAGCTCCATATATTGTGTAATCACAAAAAATGTTACAATTTCATGAATTATGATGTACAAGGACTTTGCTAACTTGTTTCTTGGTAGCAAAAACCCTGTTCGTTTTAAAATCCAATAGTTTGGAGCCAGGAGTGGTCTATTTGGATCTTCTAAACTTTTAAGAAACTGATAAATCATGTTGAAATTTGATTACCAAATGTGGCATGAAAGAAGGTTGAATGTCATTTTTATATCAACTTATTTATCCCTCCCTGCTATAAATCACATTTAGTATTGACGGCCACTTTGTGACATTTTTTTCTATACACTTATCGTCGTACATTTTTAAGCTTGTCGTCGTTATGATGTTTTGTTCTACTTATATGGATGTAAGTATAGTAAGGCATTTACACGGTTCTGAAACATGTTATTTTTATGTCATTTTCTGTTCTTGCTGATAACGGTTTTTATTGTTCCCATCGTATAATTTAACTGCTTTATTTATAATATGGTTTTCAATATAATTTTGTGACAAGGAATGCCAAGGAAAATTATGTTAATATTTTAGAAAACTAACAACGCAAAAGAATAAATATAAATTACTTTTTTGTTTCTTGTTACGGTTTTGGTTAGTTTTGTTTTTAATAATGATAAAAATCAACGAGCTAATAATTCGTTTATTGCCCTCGAGGTAGTTAAAAACAAAATGATGAAAAGAATCACAGCTCTTAACTAAAAACAAATACATCTTTTAACAAATACCTAAAAAACCTAAGTTCCTTTTTCGATAAAAAGAAACTATTAGATTTTCTTTATTTTGCGTCATTAAGGATCAAATATATTAAAAAAAGAACAATAACAATATTGGAACAAATATTTTGATTTCATTTTCGCATGATAGGTATGCCTACCAATAGTCCGCTATAATTAGCTTAATATAAGCTATCTGTGTAGGTACTCATTTATGTATAAATTATATGTAGGTACAAAAGACACTAAGTAAAAATTAAATTAAGTGTTAACTTATCGACAAAGTATATCGAAGTCACATCACTACCACTTCTATAGAACAGTCGCTTATTATGTTTTGCCATACACCCGTAATTTAGAATGTCTCTATTACGGCGTGAAATATGGGCGGGACAACCATACGGCGGCGCTCCCCTTATTGAAAAAATAATGAAGCCGTCAACCCTTAGTGGGGAATATAACTGTGAAACTAATAATTACATACCTTTTAAATAAGATAATAGAAACGGGCTAAAAATTAAAAAAGAGCTTTTTAATATTACCTCAGGCTTGTGCTGTTTGTAGATGCCTACTTAATTGTTAGGTAGGTAAATGGGTCATCAATCATAATCATTATCATCAGCCTGAAGACGTCTGCTGCTAATACATAGGCCCACCCGTAGAGCAGCACTTTGAGTGGAGGGCCAGCCCCTACGCTTCGTCTTCTGTTTCATGGTAATAAATAACTATTACCCATGAAGCCTGGAGCCATGGTATGAAGCTTTCTCTAAAACGTATTAGGTATAGATATTTGGGGCTAATGGTGGGTATATACTATGTAGTAGCTTTGCCCAAAAATGTAAGTAAAGGTTAACTATTCAATGCTTGTCTATAAAATTACGGAAATTACCTTTTTTAAAAAAATCTAATCAATGTTTGTACCCAGCGAGATAGTAAAAATAATTATCTACGACTGAGTTCACTGAGATTAAGTTATCTAAATATATGAAAGCTTGGCTCCCCCTATTGAACCAACAATCAAAACCAGGTGTTAGTTTTTATTTTTATTTTTAACTAACCTACCTTTAAAAATATAACAAAGAGGTAGGTACATGGAGACATAATTTGGACTTTCCACCCCGTAGAGCTCTACTACCAAATACTATTAAGCGCCAGCCGGCTGTTTCGGAATTGGGCAATACGTCGGGACGATTTACACTAGTATTCATAGTCAATATGGGGACATAGCCATCCTATGTAATAGGGCGAATTCTGTGGATGGGGGCTCCTCTAGGGGACGATTCGGGCGCTGTGCGGCGAATTCTAGCTTTATGAATTTCATATTCATATACAAATGTAGCCCCAATCTGGCATTATCAGAGGCTGGATGCTGATTGTCCAAATTTCGTCAACCAAATGGTCGCCTTGCTTTCAAAACGTGTTATTTTATTATTTTGTGAATTGTGTTTAGTGAATTCAAAAAGCCAATAAAACTCATCATCAATCATGATTTATAATGCGAAAATAAAAATGAATTTATCGGATTTACCGGTTTTTCAGAATGGTTGGACGACACTTTAGAAATATTTACTGTCATTTGCTAAAATGTCACATAATTATGCATAACACACAAACTAAGCATTGTACGTACACTATCTCTTTCTTATACTTGTATTTCCCACCCAAATGTACGTATTTGTTTCTTTCTAATGCTCTACTATGGGCGTGTTTCAGTACCTTGTTGAAGTTGAAGTTGAGACAATTGAGTTTTGGCGGGAACGCAGAAAAAGTTCACTTCGTTGCATTTATGATTCTATGTTGATGGTTGCATTGTATTATTTATCAAACCTTGTGCTTTTTCCAGTGTTAATGTTTAAAATTGGTGGCGATTTACGCATTAAGTGCTGAATTACGAGCATGAGTGTGGGGAAGTGATATAATGTGGTGAAACGTGGTTTTTCGTATTGCTTCCAAAATTCCACAGAAGCTTCTAGTAAAGTTGCCACCACTTTACTAGAAGATGATTTAGACTGGACTTTGACTACCTGACTTAGACTGGACTATGACTATGACCAGTGTTGCCACCTGCTAATCGTAAAAATCTGGATTGATATGTCTAGAAATCTGTATGAATTCTGTATGCTATAAATAGGCCAAAATCTGTATGAAATCTGTATATTAAAAATTTTAATCCCTTAAATTCCTATAGTTTATTGAAAAAAACCGTGGAAAAAATAGCAGCTTGAATTAAAGTTATATTTATTTATTTTTATACATGTTTTTGTTTATTTTACAAATTAATGTTGTTTTTACATTTTTTTCAACACTGATTATAACTGCGTGATCCGCGACTTCTTAGCTAACGTACAAAGAGGATATAATCACTTCGTTTTGCTAACATACACAGAATTCCCCCTATTACATAGGTCCAGAACCGAAGTCTCCATACTTAATCTTGTTTGAACATGAATCAAACCATAGAGCACTTTTTTTTTAGTCTTCTAATGTCAGTTCCTCTTTCAACATACCATATAAATAGTATTACCCGATTTAGTCGGGTACCTAAATAAAAATCTAGCTAAATGTAAATATAAAAATTATATAACGCCTACATTAAAAAAAATATAAAATAATAAAATTAATTACCATCATACTACTATCTATAGACAAGAAAAAGGTCTATAGATAGCTCATGCAATCTTTTAATAAAAAGGATTCAAATTAAGTAAAACAGCAGTTTATTCAACATTTCTTTTAATAACTCACGAGTTTTTCAATATTACCAAGTTAAAGGGATTAAAGAACAACAGTTATGTAGGTACAGGGGGTCTAGCAAAGATACCAAGCTAACGCCAAACGCTAACTCCAAAATGTACTGAAATGACATTTCTGAAATCGCTAACTTTTCCGTAGCGAATGTCATTTCGATACATTTTTGGAGTTAGCGTGAGGCGTTAGCGTTAGCGATTGTGATCTTTGCTACACCCCCAAAACCAAAATAATGTTTCATATTTTAGGATAAAAAAATGACCTTAAAAATGGGAAAACAGTGGGCGCGTGGAACGTTTATAGTTGACAATAAAACTATTATCAGTAATTGTACTTCTGTGTTCTGTATGTTCTTTACTATAGAAATGCGTTGAACATATTGTTGAGCGAGTATTAGGTTTCCACCAATCTTCATTTCGACTTTTTCGAACTACTTTTATCCAACGATCAGCTAGACATGGATCTGTTGCAAATCTATACCAAAAGAAATCGGGTAATTATTCAGATGTCGTGTGGCAATACTGATTTTGACATGTCAACTTTTTATTGAGAAATGGTTCTAACTCTTCGTCAAATAGAAATAATTAAAATAATCTTATAAAATACATGATTAAGGCCACTTACAAGTGAAATGTGATCGTGTGCTTCTGTGATTTGTGCCTCCAGTGATTTCGGCACAGTTTTATCACGCAAGACGGCATTTTTTTGGTATGTATTCAAAAGCACACCCAAGTAACGACTGATTTTGATTTTGACAGCTGAGAACCAATCACACCCAAAGTGGTGTGTACGGTTTTGCCCTGCTTTAATTTTGTATTAGTGGTCTGGATAAAAAGTCTTTGCTAACATAATAGAAAAAAATCCCTCCTGAATCACAGAAAAAGAATTATATCAGTCTTTCACTGGCAAACTGACAATACCTAGCACTAAGTAGTTCTAGTGTAACCCAACTGAGCAAAGTAGATGAACAGAATTTACAGCTCTCTTGCGCTCCACCCATCCTCATAACTTACTCGGGTAGTATTATACCGCAAACGGATTTTTTTTTCTCTTGTTTCCCCTTATGTGAGGATTTGGCTTCGCACGTCTTGTGCATCCGCCAGTGTCAAGTTTGATTCATTTTCGCTTTTTCTTGGAGCTAGTTAGAATCTTCCGTCTTTTGCATATAGTCTATTTTGTAGCTTGACGATTTGAACTCTTGCAAGTTAATTGCGATCTTGCGATGTAGTTTACTGACTTTATTTAAAAGTTACAAACGGGATTATCTCAGCAAATCCCCGCTGGTACGCTGCATAGCATTGCCATGACAAGAAAATCTAAAGTACCCAATACAATATACTAAAAAATTCACTACATAATACTTACTTACATATATTTTTACTAGATGTGAATCATGCTTGAATAAGTATATATCTAAAATAATATTGTGTATTTTAAATATTGTGTGCTTTTTTATTAGATACTATGTACAATTCAAAAAATCTGTATAAAAGTAGAGGCGAATCTGTCATCTGTATCGGTGGCCCAAAATCTGTATATTCAGATAAATCTGTATATATGGCAACGCTGACTATGACCAAGACTTGACTTTACGTACAATATTCTATTAACATGATGAAAAATTACAATACTTGACAGTGGCTAAATACACTATGTGTGGAGCCAAAATATAAGAAAAAAAAAGTTGAGACAATTCTTATTTTTGTTTGCAGTGCTGCCAAGTCATGGTTTATTTAGCTATATTTAGCTTTAATTCAACTTCATCAGTTATAAAAATTCAAATAATCTATTAAGAAATTTCTTTGGCTTTTTATGTTATGGTGTCAGACACGTAGGTATAATAAGTACCTTAAAAAAGCTACAACCATCAGTAGTATAACTAGCTCTACAAAACAATCAGAATCGTATTTTGTTGTTTTTGATGACGACGATAATAATATAATATTTTGTAGTTGTTACTGTATTTAACTGATTAAAAAACCATCAATTACTTGGCCTTAGATTTTTTTAAGCTTTTCTAGGTATTTTTGGCTATTTTTAACAGCTTCTTTGGCTAACTTTTAAAAATTGAGTTGGCACTCACTCAAGCGCTGTTTGTTTGTTTGTTTTGTATTGATGTTTTTTGTTTTGATTCATTTCATTTACTTCTTTTATTGTTGTTGTTTTGTTAGGCTGAAAGCTAAAATTGCCGTAACAGCAAACAAGAAAGCAGAGTTGCAGTCCTAAAGAAGAGTATGAATGAAAAGAAAGCTAGTTGAAGAATCATTTGACCCTGTTTCTATTATAATGTAATTTTGTTGTTGTGGCTCCTTTCTGCTGATAGGTAGAACTTAGAATACCAATGATGGTTGTGAGTGTGGGCCTATCTGGCATATCTGCTTGTGATTGACCAGTGAATGTTTAGCTTAGCTGGTTACGAAAATAAACTTCCAACTAGATCATTTATTTGTATGGGGTACAATGGTGAGCTGTGCCATTGCGATATGCAAGAACTCATCAGCCAAATCAACTAAATGCAAAGATGGTATTACATTTCATAGGTGAGTCAAAATTGAAAATCTCTTGAATAAGAAAAGAACCATTGCTTTGTCCTAATTTGTAAAATGTTGTGTGATCATTTTTCAATACTTAACCTAAACATATAGTTAATTCTTGAATCAATGTTCAAGAAGGGTATTAATTATTATTAATAGCCATATAGCCATAAGCCCATATTTTTAAAGGTGGGCTAGCTTGGGTAGATTCTGGTGAGGGAAAATGGAAATGCACAGACCACCCTAAGCAGGATGTCAGTGCCGGCCCTACCAGATTGAATTAGAATGAGTACTATGGCGCCATTTGGAAATGAGGTGGAAAAAACCATGATTCGTCTTCTTAAAACAAAAGAAAATTTATTATGGGATTCATATTGGATTGGATTTTCTTGCAATAACTGACTTCAATCCTAAAAGTCCTATATTACTTCAGATTCCCCCAGGATGGGCAAAGGCGTAAGGTATGGGAAATAGCAGTGAACAGGGAAGCTGAATGGTCTGCAACAGATTCTAGTGCCGTCTGTTCAGAACATTTTGAAGTGAAAAACTTTTACTTAACAGAAAGTGGCCTGAGACGGCTGTCTGCTGAAGCTATACCTACTATCAACATATCTGTAAGTGTACAATAATGATACATCTTTTTAAACTAATTGTTGTTTAGTAGAACCTCATTTGTCTCAAATCAATCCACGTGCTAACCAATCTAATAAAACTGTAACAGGTCCAATTCTGTACATTGAAGATATTTTGACATTTTTATTGAGCTAAACCCATAATTTTTTAAATTTTTGTCTGTCTATCTGTCTATCTGTATCATTTTTTTATTAATGGATAGGCTTGCACTTGACCACTATCTCACCTGATGGTAAGTGAAGATGCGGTCTAGGATGTAACGCGCTTGCCTAGAAGATACCTATTCACTCTCGATTTGAAGACTCCAAGATTGTAATTTTCGGGAAATACAAACGCTGGCAAAGCGTTCCACTCTTTGGCTGTTCGCATGATAAAAGTGGAAGCAAATCGCTTTGTTCGCACATGCGGGATGTTAACCATGTAGCGATGGCGTTTTTTCGTGCATCTGGTTGTGCGATGGTGGAACGGTGATGGCGGAATCAAGTTATGCAACTCCAGTGCGCACTCTCCAAAATGTACTCGATAAAAGACCGATAAACTGGCAACTTTGCGTCTATGGTCGAGGCTCTGTAGCCGAGTCTCAAACAATTCATTGCCTATGAGCTTCTTGGCTGAATGTCAAGCTGAAATTACAGAATAGATTCAGACGAAACTGTGTGATTTCAGTTCAAATTACAAGGTGGGCTATAGGATACTTTTGATCCCAAAATTCAGCATAGTTCCCCTGGGAGAAGGGATGAAAGTAAAATTATGTACTTAGTTGTAATTCATTGATGTGAGGTCTGATTTAATTAATTCTTGTTTTTTTATAATATTTACGGAGCAAAATTTTAAGCACCCCCTGGTACTTAAAATGTTGCTCCGTAAATATAAAATATTTTAAGTCATCAGTTTTGTGGTTCAGAAATTACAGACATTATGGCGTTGACGGGCCCGATAGCTCAGTTGGTAGTATCCCTGCCTTCTGAACTGAGGGCTGTGGGTTCGATTCCTACCCAGGACAAACATTTTGTGTGATGAACATAGATGTTGGTTCTGCGTCTGGGTGTTATATTGTATTCTATGTATGTATTTACAAACAAAAAATATATAAGTATTGTATCAGTTATCTGGTTCCCATAGTACGAGCTATGCTTAGTTTGGGGCTAGATGGCGCTGTGTGACATGTCCACACATATTTATTTTTTATTATTATTATTATTATTTTATTAGGTCCAAACCCACTCCTGTACTATGGGAAAGAAAAGAGGGAGTGGGGGGGAAGATGATGGAAAAGGATGAATGGAGGAAGGGGAAGGAGGACTTTTAACCCACCTTTTTAAGTGCTCCATGTTATAGCTAGTACAATAATAAAAGTGTGTAAGTAGGTGCCTGCCTGATGTTTGAGTACCACTTGCCCACAGAAGCTCGCTAAGCATTGACTTTCAAATCTACACTTTCACATAAAATGTATTAAATTTTATTAGGCTATCAAAACATACAGTTCTCTGAACTCAAGTCACTATTGTGTGGTGGCAGAATACAGTTAACGATAATAATAAACATGTTTGGTAAACATGATGCAGGTTAACTTTGTGCAAAGCCATTGCACTAACATTACATACCTCTTGAGTGTTCAACTTATTTACAGCCATGCGAAGATCAACAGCCGACAATTACAGAGTTGGAGCATGCAGATATAAAGCCAACAGACTCTGATGAAGTCATACAACTCAAGTACAAAGTCAGAAGACTAGAAGTCATCGCTTCTAGCAGGAAGAAGCAGATAAACCTGATGTGGCAGGCCAAGAAGCGGATGCAGAGGAAAATTGGTCGAATGAAAACCATGATTGAACATTTGGTACAGAATAAGAAAAAGAAAACTTGATGACTTTTAACATCATGACTATGACTAGTCGAATAGCAAAATGGAATGGAATAACTATCATGTGAGTACTTATCTTATAAAAATAATTTGTATGGTGCCTACAGTAAATCTAACTTTTTTACTTCTTGGGTTATGTCTTCTGTGGCTAATTGTCACAATTTGCCTAATAATTTGAGATGGTGCTAAAATATACTAAAAACGTGATAGTAAAAAAGTCCCTCTTTTTCAACCAAGTTATTCAACCAAGATCTGAAAATATGATTTAGGACTGAATGCCTTTGGTCACCAAGTCAATTGATTTTCTATTTTTTTGCCACCCAGCTGTCTTCCTTACTAACGGCAGTTGACCAGCGACCACGCAATAAACCGCAGTTTCTCTGATATCTTATCTGGCCATTAGAAACCTGTCCCTTTCCGATAGCGCACTGCGTCCATTGAAGCCTGCGCCCGCGCAGTGGGGGCGCGACTCCCACCAAACGCAACCAGCCAGTACCTTCGCTACCGAGTGAGCGGCGCGCGTGTTCAAACTCAAACCTCACGTTCGAAATATAAACACGATATTATATTTTTTTAATTTCTTCTATTCAGCCAGCATTGAAAACGAATAATGTGATTAAAAACAAAGTGAACGTGCTATGTTTTCTAAACAATCGTGTGCATGTGTGTCGTTGGTCGGTCGGCTGCAATCGGCGAAAATGTGACTGTGATTTTTATTTCATATAAAATGGGTTTTAGTGACGTTCCGATTGCGTATTAAAATGAAAATGCGGGTGTTGATGAGGATCGCTCTTGTGTGTGTATGTGTGTTTGTGATTGTAAGGTGTGAGGAGGTGGACGATGATCAGGTCGAGAGAAAGGATGCCAAAGGCGGTCACCTACCAGGTATGTAACATTAGCTGACATTTGTAAGTATATAAGTACCTATACCTATCGATAACACCTTGTGTAGGTATTTATGTTTAGTGCAATGTTGACGTTATTGGTCCTAATAGGACGATTTAATTTGTATCAGATGACGCACTGTTTATTATTGTTGCAGCCTATAAGAGTTCATGGAAGGCCTGACATGCCTGCAATTGTATTACACACATTATGTAGTTGGCTCATTAGCTAAGTAATTATAGGTTCGTGAATCATGGAATCTAGTCTTTATAGATTGTAGCCACCTAAGTTATTGGTTGGTAAGTAAACTTGTAAAGATGCATTGATATGCAATGCAATGCAATGTTCAAATACTTAAAAACAATACAGCATCAACAAACACCCGTTCTGCAACAATAGCTGTTCTCATCTCTAATTTCTAAGACAAGGGTAAGAATCCACTAATGACTAATAGTAGATACCTAGGGAACCCTAAGATACTGTGTAAGTCATGCATGGCGACCCTACTTAAAATGGGAATAGAAAGCTGAAAACAAAAAATCATACACCACTATCGCGTTCCCCAAAATTCACAATAATAAACAGGGAATTTACTTTCAGGCTTAAAACTGAAACCTAAATTATATATTATAAACCTAAGTTCTGTTGTCTTTTATTCCTGACGAGTTACAGATTTATTTACCGCAGATGATTTCTTCAATTTGAAATGTCAATTCCAATAACAAAATTCACCAAAACAGTTATTCGCATATAACATCGATTAAAAGGTGTTGAAAGCCAATATTATTGTCATTATAAGATAGTTTATTCATTCGGGTTCTGCGACCGCGTCGTTAATATACAATTTCACCGCTTTCTTATCGAGGAAAATCGTAAAGAAATCGTGTTTACAATTGTTGCGTTTACTGTTAATGTACCTTTTGATTTGTAGCTGTGTGTGTTATATTATCAACCTTTTGTTCGTTATTATTACACTTATCGATATTTATTACTTACTTTATGACTATGTTTCATCTGTCCTTTGTTTGAAGAAAATTTAATAAAATTAATCGTAGCTAGAGACTTATCATTAGTTTTGTCTTGCTCTCACGCGTGACATTTCCCTTGAATAAGAAGTTGACAGTTATTTTATAGATCTTTAGAATCAGCTGTTGCAGAGCGGTGAATAAATGCTAAAGTCTAAATAAGTCTGTAAGTGAAAACTTGGTAAATTGTCTGGTTTATTTTTTTATTTATTTTCCTTTTTCTGTTTATTTGGTTATAAGTTTCCACATCATCAGCTTGAAGACACTCACTGTTGAACAAAGGCCTCCCCCATAGACCGCTGCTTTTGAGCGGCTGGCTTCCTGCACATTGACTCCCCGCAAAACTGCTCCCGCAAAACCAGATGGTCGTCGGTCCACCTAGTGGGGCTGGCGCGCTGCGTCTTCTGATTCGTGGTCGTCACCCGAGAACCTAAAACCTAGCCGAAGAACCTATGTTTCCTATGATGAATTAAAATAAAAAAGCAAACCAAATCTTTAAAGTTAGTTTCAAAATTCAATTGTTTGTTTTACACTGCAGCGTTAGAACAGCTACGAAACTCATCTCAATCAAAGTTCATCCTTCTGCGATTGCATTGCCATCATCAAACCTAACGGGTCATAAAGTTACAAGCCATTGGCTAAAACAATTGCCAACAGCAACACTAAAGTTACGCAGTTCAAATGTCACTAAATAGTTTCGTGCACCTCCACAGTCGAATAGTCCAGTGTTTGTCATAATAATGTCGTCATGGTAGAATTCTGACATCATAATATTTAAAGGACATTGAGAAAAGGTACTAAGAGAAATATAATTATGTTCAAATTATACTCATTCTTCATTCAATTAGAATATTATAGTCCTGGGTACTTTGTGTAGTATCAGTAACCACTTGGCTAGCTCTTTGGACCAACTGTTTGGTCCCTGTGACTTCTGTTGGATCTGGGGGTCTAGCAAAGATCACAAACGCTAACGCTAACGCCCAGACGCTAACTCCAAAATGTATTGGGTTGACATTTCCGAAATCACTTACTTTTCCGCAGCGAATATCATTTCAATACATTTTTGGAGTTAGCGTTAGCGTTTGGGGGTCTTTGCTAGACCTCCTGATAGTCTTTCCGCTTATCTTCCGGCTTCGGCTATGCCAATGTCCCACTTGGAGCAACTTTAGGCCGTCGTTGGCACCTAATTGCTTCTCTATGACAATCGCCAAGATCAAATTAACTTGAATAAATAATTAGGAACCTTATCTTCATTATGTCTTTTATGGTTATATTGGTATATCTCCACTTACGACCAATGCAGACTACGCAAACACGAATAACTATCTTCTGAGTCTTCTTGACTAATCAAAAACGTCTACTTGTGTTGAAACAGTTGTAAAAAATAATGCTAAAATCAGGACAGTTGGGCAAATAATAATTGATTTATTTGTAAACTACAAAAATACTATTAAAAGTATCCAAGATTTTCTAATTATCTAAAATGTAATTCAAATGAACATAATACCTATATGAGTTGGCCACTGTTTGTTAGGTATGTAGGTAAATCTATACCTAAGCTGCTACGGTTCTTCCAACTCTTAGTGCCAAGTACAAGCCATACGACAACGTTTTCTGGAATTCTAAACTTTTGTATTGTAGCGTAACTTAACGTAGTAACTTTTTTATTTCTATTGTATCGTAAGGTTCGCCCGTGGTATCTATAATTTACATACAAGTTACCCGCTGTTTACATAGGTATCTGCTGAAACTAAGGCTTCATCAATACACAGTAATCGGGAAAAAATAAAACTAGGTTACAAACCTAGATTCTCGCGATTTGAACACATAGTTTTACGTTTCACAAGACTTCGCTAAAAAAATTATAAAAGTCGAGGTAAATAAATAATGTTTTTACCTATCTGAAACGTAAAACTATAAGTTACAAATATTTTCACATAGTTAAGCCCTTTTGTTCCGGCAACCAATAGACCTAGTTATTGTTACAAGCGGTTCAACAACACTGCGCTTGCGCAACGTTCATTCAGTTACATTTTACAATACAACCGCGGTAACGCACGTCGCGTTGTCACACAAACGTTACTGCAACTAGGTGGAACCACAGAATATATGAGTAATGATTGAACGTGAGAATTAGATAAGAAAAATAAGAATGAATGAACGATATGAGAATAAGATAATAGTCGAAAGTCCCTATTATATTTATGTCAATCAATAGTATTTGATTAATCATTCATTGACCTCTACAGGAAAAGAGAACAAAGTGAAAAAGGTTTATAATTAACTAATTTTTACAACTGTAAAACATCTACAGCAAAAAGGAGAGTTTTAGAAATGCAAAGATCAGTGTTTGTTGAAAGTGTGAAGACTGAAGAGGTACCCAAACCAGGCTAATTTGCTACGCCTTGCCTATGGATTGTGGACTGAGATGAAATGAGTCAACTAAAACGAAACCACGCACAAAGAAAATTGTTAAACCAAGAACTCACAAGACAATGAAATATAATTATGTTTCGTCATCATTTGATGATACAGTAATATCTAGTGTTAATCCTGTATAATTTGATACTGATGAACTTCCGCGAGATCACTACGCCTGACTCAAATGCATCATTCGGTGAAGTTTCGTTAACATTTGCTTCGATCATTAATACATGCTCAGATCACAAGTACCTTATGATCAATCAGTCTCTTTGGGAACTAAGCTAAGAACATTTATCTCCTACATTCTGCACTTATCTGGAGTTCAAGCGTGGCCAAATTGAACAAATCCAAATCCTTGCGCAAGATTCATCCATCAGTTGAAGTATATAACGCACGCGTTCGCCACACCATGTAACATGGATGATGGAAACTAGGTGGAACGTGAGAATAGCACAGTAACTGTCAGTTATGTGGCTGATTAGCCGTGAAGCTCGTTGCCGATAAAAAATTACAAATCCGTGTGAAATATAGCTGCGACGTGCTCACCAACTTACTTTCGACGTTTTTGTCAATGGTAATCGTCGTCGGAAAACTAACATACGAAATTAGGGATAAATAAAAAATAAATAAATAAATAATAAATAAATAACACCTATGCTACTTAGCATTAAGTTCGCCTATGTACTTGATTTACTCTTGTGTAATAAAGCATTTTCTATCTATCTATCTATCTAACACTCAACGATCACATACATAGATCCTGGACCCTAACTAGGATTCCCTGTATCTAGGGACCCAGGAACTACGAGGACCATGGCCCCACAACACCCAGACACAGAACAAGTATTTGCGCTTTTTTTTTTCGGGCACAAATACTTGTCCTGTCGCGGGAATTGAACTGTGGATGGAGCAATTGCAGCCGGTTCAAAGCACACATTTATTCCGCTTTGATGGAGACTCTCCCAAAAATGATTCTCACCGCCTTATTGTAATAAGCGCAATGAATCCTCAAATGAATGATTATTATTCAGGTAGACCCAAAGGTTCGAACAAAAATAATACCTATCGTTTTTTAATATGTTCAAGTGTACTGAATGTAAAACAATATTTTAAGAACTTGTAACTTTGAAATGGTGGGTTCTACATATTCCTTCAAAACAGCTTAAATACTTAAATTCTCGAGTATCAAATTAAACAACGAAATAAGGTAGTATAAGCTAATCCCAAAGAATCCCAAATATTTATGCCCAAGCCAATATTGTATTTTGTTGAAAAATAAATGAGTAATATTACTCAAACCGACTTGATTTGCATTACAAATCTTCTCCACGCGTATTTGCTAAATTAACATTATTCGGCTTTACTCCTTCGTTTGCGTTATTTTTCCTCAAAAGATGTTGCACCATTTAACTGTTGTGAAATAATACGATTCTATTTATCTAAATTAGCAATATTAATTTTTAGAAATCTATTTCGCTCTTTTACTAGTTCACCTATCAATCTTATTTCATGTGATTTCTCAGACGACTTTAAAAATTACATTTTGACCGATATTTCATTTCATGTTTTCATTAAAATAATTATTAGGTCCGTTTAATCCCGTTATGCTATAAATATGTCTGTTATGATCTCTGCAAATAGTTAGCTATTTACTTACATAGGATGCGTCTCTTGCTTTTCGTCGTTGTCAGTGTTAAAATAAAAAATACCGCAAATACAAATGAGTTCTATATGAAATCCATTGTTTTAGCCTTGTAAACGTCATTTTCTATCACAAATCACAATGGTCCGTCAAACCATCATCAGTACAATGGCGACTGTTGTAACTACTCTGTACAGTCAATCAATTGAAAAGCCACGCAATGTATTGCTGATAGGAAAAATGACCTCCACCCATCATGCCAGGGACCGCGTCTATATTTTCACAAACGGTACGTTGCAACATTCTCATTTGTGGCTTTTCACATTGCCTTTGATATCGTTCATCATCGTATTCATAGTTCTAACTATCGAATCCTCTTCGAACCTTCATGTTTTATTTATGCAATCGCTTCGTTTCGTCGAATAGTTTGTTTGGTTTTTATTTTGTGACGGTTAATTTAAATTCTAACCTTATGCTTAGTTTAAAGTTTTGAGGATGCCTCAAGGTTCCATTTTGTGCACGATTTACGGGCAAGTTGTTTCTATTCTGTTTAGTTTGTTTTGCGATAACCATTCGAGTTTCGTTTTGTTTGAATGTTTATTGGTTTCGCAAAGCCAATCTTGGTTTAAGTATACGTAAAATGTTGATAAATAAAGTTGTTTAGCCGTGAAATATTTCCATCTTGTTTGAACGTCCATGAATTCTGTAGTGGAAATGGTTTGACCAAGTGTGGGCAAATAAAGCATTATTTAATGAAGTGACAGACTTCCGTCTTTACAATTCGTTGCGAAAAATTATGATTAAACTAATTATTACATATCTTTTAACAAACATGCTGTCGTTAACATAATAATAAGTTTATTTGGTTTTCTGATACTGTATGTACAGCTGTATATGAAGGTGCAGAACGTCACGTTAATGAATTTAGCACACACTTTAGTACGAATACTATTCAAATAGATTTCGATTTATTGCAATTTTTAATTTTGACGTGATAAATCCGAAATCCATCTAATAAATGTTTAAGTTGAATATCGAGAAAAGTGATGCCTTTAATAGCAGAAAAAAAGCTTGCAAAATTTTTTCGCCCAGGATCGCCATATCACCATCCAGGTAGTGGTAGATCAAAGATAACACAAAAACTAATATGAGCATACTGATGCCTTGGAAGCTTAAATAAAAGCTTGGCTTGGCTTGGCTTTGGCTTGGCTTGGCTTGGCTTGGAATGTTTGAACACTGGACCACCTAAGCAAAGGTTCTCAATCTTAGAGCATTTATAAATGGAGATGTTAACGTTACAATCCGCAAGCACCAATTTTTTGCCATTTTCTACGGGGGACGACGTAGACACGTACAGCACACGCCCAAACCGCGTGTAAACGCACGCCGCACACTATCTTAAAACACGCAAGCCGTTATATAAGCTAGCGTAGTTACACAGTGTCTACACGCACATCATTATATTGTAGATGACCAAGTAGCGCCATATGACCGGCAGAGGGGAACACCTTGCCTTGCCACCTCCTTTTTTAAATGCTCTAAGTTCTCAAGAGCAAAGTACTGGTGACTCCCGCCCGGTGACGCTGTAAAGGTCGGTAGAGAACAAAAATATTAGCCCGTTCAAAAAAAAAAGAGCAAAGTAAGTAGATACGGGAACAAAATGTAAAATTGCATCTGTTGGCACTTGGCAGTGCATCGAGCGGACAAGCACAGACAACACAATAGAAACGGAATTTCCTTCATAGAACAATACGGAACGGCGTGCGTGCGCATGGGAGCGTTTTCACTGGCCTTTGTGCGATGTTTAGGGGTCCGTAGGATTGATTTAATAGTCGGAAAACTTAACATTGCGAATTAAAAAAATAATTATCGCGATTACTAGTCCTTACTAGTTTATAAGATTTTGCAGCAGTGTAGTATTTTTTGCGTATTTAGAATTTAGGTGCCTATTGCTATGGCTGGCGATTGCGTATTTTTCTTGCCATCTTCTTGCTGTCGTATTGATTGCATGCGATGATAGCTCAGTTGGCATAGTGCCTATAAGGGACAGAATTAGTAACTTGCAATCCGTGAATCGTGGCGTGGTGTGTTTGAATCTGGAAAAACTTGAGCTTTCAGTGAAGAATAACATTGTAATGGAACTATACCATGATGGTAGAGTATTTTTGATGTCTTTAATACCTAGCAATGATTGCTTACTTAAATAAATCCGATCTACTATCCATTTTCTATTGCCATCCATCTTCTCTAGTTTACTTTTTTACCAGCCAAGTTCCTTTATACTAACGACTCTACAAAAATCATTCAGAACAGGCCGGCGTAACCTAAAAAAATGAAAAAAAAAACAGTCCGAATAATGCTCCAGGGCTCCATTCCACTGCCAGTAAGTAATGTTCACTACCTAGTACCTACCCAACATGCTGGCATCATTGCCTCGTTGAATTGCAATGCTCCTTCATTGTGCCAAATAGGTTCCATAGCATAGTCTACTTCATTTTAACTCACATTTCTAATAAATGTTTTGAAATTAGAATCCGTTAAATCTACATAACATTATGCAGAACTCCTGGCACTCGTTGGCCTTACACTTGCCCACTATTGTAATACAAACACGCTCATTGTTAAGTGCGGTAATGTTGGCATTACGTCGGCTAAGTTTTTTGTATTGTTCATCAAGATTCCGCCAGTTTCTATTATCTTTGTTTTATGTTTATAAACCTTAATTAGATTGAATTTAATTGCTTTATTGTAATTATTTAAAATGTTTGGATTGCATTGACGTTCTTCAGAAACTTGAAGACCCACCATAATATTATACTTACCAGTATTTTACAGAGCTCAAAACAGCATATTCCATGCTTAGATAGAACTCGAGTAACGCCATCTGTTGCAGCTAGAATCTTTCATAATAAGTGCTCAGGTATCATACGTATGTTTTTTGAAATTAATTCGCACCTTCATAAAGCTAATGAGGGTATTTGTGCAAACAGTTTGGCAACATTCGTTGCATTTATCTCAGCACACGTGATCGTGACTCTAACTTCATAAATCTCAATTAAACACGGTTACATTACAACCAGAATGAATTCCAATTACACCGAACTCAAATTCTAATAAATCATACTCGTCAGTTTACTTAACAATCCAATCAAATTGGCAAACGTTTCAACGGATCCATTTCACACCTTCGCAATACTCTAGTTACTACCATCCAATATGCCTTTAACTATTCACCATATAAATCAAATCATACACTAGACTTACGTAACGCATACGTCTAGTAATCCGTAACTTATTATTGCTTTGCTAATTGTCAATAGTATCGATTACAGTTACAATTGAACATTCGACCTTATTCTAAAGAAGTAAGAAAGCAAAAACTAACGTAACACGTTCCGCTATACGCGTTGCGTTTATGGACATGCGTTACGCAAACTGTAGCAGCCTGCAGCATAGTAAAAAGGTCAACCTTATGTGTTTTGGAATAGATGTTAAATTTCCATGGAAATAGTAGGAATGCTGGATTAGCGTAGCCTACTCGTGACCGGAATTTTAACTTGGAGAGATTTGTAAAACTATGAAAATCATTACAGACCTTGTAGCAAGCATGGTTACTAGATATTGTCTGTAAAACAAAGACACAATTTTCTAACGATAGGTCTAATTTATTGTCAGACAACTTTACCTATGACAATGTGACTATAAAACTGCATGCCATAAGGCCTTTTTCATATGCACTGTATGCAGTGTATTTTGTCTTTTCTACTCTTACTGCAGGTTATTTATTACACAGTACTTAACTCTTTGTATAGTCATCCTATTAGCAGTTAGATATTATAAAAAAAAATTATACAAAGACATGGAATTATTCCTTTCGAACCATTACGTAACATATTCAGTAATCTGTGCCATTACGTTAAGCTTGCAAAGTTTCGGGCTAACTGGTATATTATAGAGGATCTTTCTTCGTTTTAGTCTAGTTGACAGCGCCAATTGGAGATGTGTTGTGTGGTGTGCATAGGGATCTTAGAGTTCCTTTTTCTTGTAGAATTTACTAGTGTTTCTGTGTGTCTGAGCCTTTAGTACTACCTTATTACTTGGTCCATCCTCACTATGGGAAGGTGTAAACTAACAGTAAACGTGTTCGCAACTGTTGCAACGGTCGGTTTCGATTACAGTCGTATTGTTATTTGGTAATATCCTGCCGTTCCGAGGACCGGAATGGTGGTAATTACCGTAAACGGTATGTGGTAACAGTGGCGATGAAAGGCGTTAAAAGTAAGGACATCTTTTGTGGCAATGAAAGTAACAATGTTAGATTGGTAATTGTATAAATTCTACATACGTAGCTTTGTATGTAGAGGATTTGAAAGGAGTTACTGTGAAAGGCAATTTCGTTGATGGTTAAGTTAATATGGAAGCTGTAAGGTCGTTCACGCAAAGGACCTTTGAGATGGAACTGTGATGCTGTCTGTCATTCACTAAAGTCACAAGATACAACGTGAAGCTTTGATACTCTGACAAACCACTCTAGTAAATTGAATATTCCTCAAGATATCTAACGTAGTTTTTCTAATAGATTTATTGTACGTTTGCCTAAGTGCAAAAAAAAATATGGGAAACATACTTGTAAAGTTATTAAATAATGTTCACCTTATTATTATGTATGAATTTCTTAATTGGGTTAGATACACGCTCTAGTGGAAATTAAACATTTAATTTGTGTCTAAATAATGTATTCAGTTATTCGTGGCATCAATGAAGAGCCGTAGATAAAAAAAAACGATTGATTCCCAAACAGTCGTATAGAATAGATAATTAAAGTCTATAGGTACCTATAAAAGCTTTAACCTCTCTATCAAATAAGCCAACACTCCAGTACCATAGGCACGCCTAAAGCCTACAAAGCACTACCTCCATGAATTCATTATTGTACAAAATCACTGTAGCATTCCGATCCGCCCATCCGTTTCGATTGTCTGCCTGTTTGTACTTGGTAACTGTTGTATTAGCTGTGTCGAGAGTAGGTATACTGGGCATTGTTATAGGTTAAATAATAGTTTGTGTTGTGTAATTGTTATCTTTGTCAATAGTGATGTAGAATATGTACTTGTTTAAAT
Source organism: Ennomos erosarius (assembly GCA_963580505.1). NCBI lineage: Eukaryota > Metazoa > Arthropoda > Insecta > Lepidoptera > Geometridae > Ennomos > Ennomos erosarius. Next base: position 15,219,514 of record OY756983.1, on the reverse strand, counting down.
AAATATGTGTCTGTCTCCATTTTGGATTTTCAGTTTTTCTTTTGTTTGAGTGTTTTCTTAAACTATTTTCAGTTTTAAACAACTAAAAAGGCTTAACTAAAACTTAAATATACTGTAATAGAAAGCGAGCAGGCATTGCTGTTAATTAATTTCTCTTGATTCGTCTGAATGTGTGATGTCTTCTACTACATCGTTGTTTCGCAATTATATAGACCAACATATCGTGTTAATATTAATTTGTCGATGTAATGTTAGGCATTTTGCTTTACTAGCGAGAGTGAAGTCACTGAAGCGTCCAGCAACTGTTTGGACAACATTCTTGGCGACACCAACTGGTTCACGTTACTCCTATTTATATTTTTACATGGAACAGATGAATTAACCGCAAGTACGAGTATCAGTAGCTGCACATGTCTGTAAACTTATGGGAATTGTTAGCAATTTTGGAAAAAGAAGACTCGAGACAAGTTAGAATGAAAAAAAGGGCGAAATTGGGAGCATACAAAATAATACAAAATGTAGGCCCTTAATACTTCGGATTTTGGTTAGAATGCCAGTTGGACTAAATAGTCAATAAACATTTGTTTAGGGTTCGATGAAAATTAAATGAAACTTGAACCAATATCGATAAGTAAGAATGGCATCGTAACATAACTAAAGACCAATAAAACTACCTATTAGGTACACAAAACAACAAATAAGTATTAAGATCTATCGCTATGTGGTTTCTCTTGTAGTAAAGCTATAACATGAATTTATAATGTGGCTGACAGAAATACCATCTGCAATATAAATTTTAAAATAACAGACATAGCAACAATGCTTGGAGAGAGTTAGAAAAACAATGGTATGATTGGCAGTTGTTCCACTAAGGTACACTCGAGCGTACCACGACACGAAGAAAGTTACCACAAGACACAAGAGTGAGATCATGAATACCAAAACACGTATGATATTATTTGTATAATTCTATAATACAACTTCAATGCAACCAAAATGTATAGGTATACTTATTGCACACAATAACCGCAAATGGCTGGTTTTACTTTACTGTCTATATAATTTTGTTCCATAATATTCGGTTGTTCTTTTGCTTTTCTGTTAGCGATAATCGAGTTTTTGTAGAATGTTTGGCCTTTGAACCGAAACGAAATAAGAATTTGTAAACAGTATTCGTATACTGTTTCGTAGCTTTTGATTTCGTACCGTTTTAGGTCGTGTTCATCCGGGATTGGAATTAATTTAGACTTGATTATTTGAAACCCCTGAAATCGATCTTTAGTTGTTCTAAGCTTATTATCAGTTGTTCTCAGATCATGTTCAAGCATATCAAATTGAGTTGTTTATTAACTAGATTACAATGTCTAACGAACTGGTAAAAAAAAAACTGTGTCTGGGTGTTGTGGGACCATGGTCCTTCGTAATTCCTGGGTCCCTAAATAAAGGGAATCCTAGTTAGGGTCAAAGATCTACTTTATACATGTATGGTATGTGATCGTTGGGCGTTATTTATTTTTGTTTATGTTCTTGCATCAGATTTGCTACTTTATGACGAACATTTAGCTTACCACCGTTCTCAGTACCAACGTCTGACTTTGTACCTCCTACGATCTCATCATTCACGACCTCCGTTTATTTCGTATGATTGTATAAAAACTCAGTGGGCGAAGTACTTGAGCGCAGATGTGTGATTTTTTTGTAATTTTCATATGGATTCATTTCGGCTTGAGCGAAGCTGTTTTGATTAGCACTCGACAATGTTACTCGGTGTAATACTTACTGTTATTATAACATTGTAATGTTATAAAGACATTAAAAGATATGTATGAATGAGAGATAACAAGCAAGTTTATTGAAATGTCAGTTTTCTGGAGCATTGCGTGTTTTTGACGTCAGTAAGCTTTCTGCAAAGGAACTATTATTTGACTTTTTTAATCAGGCGATGACCAAAGTCAATCTCAATAATAATAAATTAATCTAAGCAAGTTACGCTTAAAAACATGACTTAATAAAAAATTAGTGCTTGTTATAAAATTCAACAGCAAATTATCTAAAAGTGACACGATGGGTAGCCTCTGTGTCGCGCGTCGTCGGTTCGGCCAAGATCCTTGCTTCAGATGAGATTTAAATTATCGTCAAACGTAAATACGTAACGTTTACATAACGTTTTCGTAAATATGCATATTTATGTTTATTAACATCATTTTGTCGATAACGACTATCCTGTTATTATAAATCTATTTCGGCTGCGCAGTATTTTAGTAAACAAAAACAAATTGTTCTTAGAACGGTTCGGGGAACCGGTTTGTGGTCCTCGCAGTTTAATGGTGTTTATGATTTTGATTTGTATTTTGTAGGTGATACAAATAATTATGCGTAGGCAGCCAATAAACGGTTATTGCTAATTTAGGAAATTGTAATAAAAGCTGTTTCACTCTTCCTATAAATTGACCTATTTAAAGGTGGTAAGATTTAGGAGGGAGTAGTTGTTCTAGAACTCCTACTGGACTTTTGTTTACAAATGTTTTGATTTTACGAAACATCATAGATACACATTTATACACATAATTTGTGGCTCTTATTATTAGTAAAACCTCGTAGAATACGCAATTTAGTCGTAATATCGTTGTTTCCTTATATCGCGAATTTGCTAATATCGCGAATTAAAATTAAAAAATATATTGAGTAGATGAGTTAAATCTACTTATGTTATTATTTTTGTACTAATACTCACTTAAAAGTTTCACAAGAACGGAAGGAAAGTGTTATTTACCGAATTGACGTGGAACACTTCATATTGCTCATATCAACGTACATCGTTGCGTTCAGTAAGCTACACAAATGCATTTTCGAAACCAACTATAACTCCTAACATCACAGTTTACATAACTCGTAGTTACCTAACTTACTTGTTAATTAGAAAGAGTGTAAATAAAACGTGTAAGTGCGTAAATAATATGCTCCAGTTAACGGCAAACTTGCGAAATCTGGACGAATTACAAGCCTTGGTTTGGGTACATTAAACCACAGGTTCTGTTAGTTATTCATAGTTTAGTCTGAATTGGGTGCATAGTATTTTTTGATGTTGACTACATAAGTTTACTATAAGTCTTTATATGAATTTTACCTTCCTTACTTCACTTAAAGGAGAGATAAGATCCGAAATGAGATTCGCAGGAGAACTAAAGTACCTAACCGACATAGTTCTTAGAAAAAAAGTTAAAATGGCAATGAACAGGCCACATCGCTCGTAGAACTGACAACCGGTAGGGAAGAAAGGCTCTCGAGTGACGACCACAAACCGAAAGACGCAGCGTAGGCCGGGCCCTCACTAGGTGGACCGACGATCTATGGTGAAATCTATCGGCTGATGGATGCAGGAGGTGAGCAGACGCTCAAAGAGGCGCTCTCTGGGGGTGGCCTATGTTCAGCAGTAGACGTCATTCTACACATTATCAACGAAAATAGAAGTAGGCAAAATTGTAAATGCAATTTCTTTTACTACTACGAGCTGGTTTTTAATAAGAGATGCTATAATAATTACGTGTCTAATTAATTGCAAATATTGAGTTCAAGGAATAACATTCACGTAGTTATGTTAATTTAAGCTGTATCCTTGCATACTTTTGCTGCAGGCACATTAATTAGTTACCTCAGATACTTATCCTTATCACAACTTCAATGGTTCATTGTTTTTAAAACAGTAACTGAAGTAAATTGTTAACAATGTTAACAATAGTGGTTTCAATGGGGAATGACATTGGGTGTGCAAGCCTTGGCCTGGCCTTGATCAGTCTTTGAACTTTAATCACTTTTTAAGTGGGTCAACCAAACACCTTATCTGTAGGTTGCTGTGTTTGCCCTAATTTTGGTAGAATTTAGCAGAAAACGCTTTATTAGATCGGGCATAGATTTTACAGGTCCATCAAATTTTGAGTATTTACCTATGTGCTATGTTGCTAACTTTACTAAATCATTGCTTATTTAACTTCCATTACCTTATTTCCGTTATTGATCTACATCTAGGTTTGTCCCAATCAATGCCACAGAGTTCGGTCTTCAATTTTTCTCACCCAAAGATTAATTTAGCTAGAGGAAGCTGCCGGATTTCCAAAAACGCATATTATCATTGCTAGGAATGTGACGAGCACTGCAAACATCGGCATGATAATTTTTAAACTACGCACCCATCACCGCTATTTTTCGAATCATCTTATGCTTCTAAGAAACTCTCAGCCATAGAATAAGTACATATTATTCTAAGCTCTGAGCTATCAGTTCAGCTGGCTTCATGATGAGAGACTATGCCATGTCTATTAGTGTTTGGTGTTCTGCGTGTTTTTACTCTTTCATACTACCCTATACCCTACTGGCCGTGGGGAGCCGATGGATGCAAGAGGCAAGCAGCCGCTCAAAGTGGCGCTCTTTGGGGGAGGCCTATGTTCAGCAGTGGACGTCTTCAGGCTGATGATGATACCCTAGTGGCATCATTACTTTGTCCAGCGACGCTAATTAATGCAGTACTTAGGTTAGGTACCGACTTTACGATCATCATCATCATCACCAGCCTGAAGACGTCCACTGCTGAACATAGGCTTCTCCCAGAGGGTGCCACCTCGATCGGCAGCTCGCTTCCTGCATCCATCGCTCACACACAGTAGCTCAACAGAAACATTCACGTCATTACAAACAAATAATATAGAATTAGCTCTAACTATAAAACTATTAAAACCCAATATTTTACCGATTTATGAATAGCAATCAGAATAACGTCGATGCTATAATTTTCGAACAGTTCATAAGTCGTAACCTAAAGTCTCACCTGACGGCGCTCAAATAAATATTCACGAGAAAACACCGCTCACAAATCCATCACCATCGAGTTTTCAATGTTAGCTCTTAGGATTAAGGTTTAATTTTCAATAGCCACACTTTGATTGCAGACTTCAATCATTAAAACATTCCTAAACACACGCAGAGAAGTAAAATCTAACGTTTTGTTGCGCGTCTGCGAATCTCTACCAACTTAAAAACATCAAGAGTTACACTAAAATGGCTTTTATCGCGTACGAATTAAGGGTTGTTGCAACAGCAAAGATATTGTTAATGGCAGATTTTATCAACGAGGCTGTGTTGCGGAAAATAAAGAGGCAATTGCTAAGAATTATGTTTAAAAATAGTTGGTTCTGAGTTAACGATGACTTTAACCCAGCTTGGAGGTAGAAACGTAAATAATTATATTTCCTACGGTTCCGCTCGTGTGCACTTTGACATGTTCCCTCATATTAAAAAATAGTAAAAAATTGTTAACCGTGACAACTGTTCACCGGCTGGCGATGCAGTCTCAATAGAGTTTTTGGAAATATACCATTATTTTAGAAAACACACACAATTTAAGTCACTCAACTTTTCAACCGATTGTTTTGAGTTGAGTTTTTGAGCTTACGTCAGAATTTAGTAATTTATGAACCGTTTTGTGAAATTCTCCTTTTATTTGAAAGATTGGTTCCATTAAAATTTCATCAAACTTTCAGTAGTTTGGTTTTTAAATCTTGGTATTTAATCAGTTGGCACGTTTGGAGTTACAGATGTTCATAGGCTATCTATGGGCTACGGCGACCTGTACCTGTCAGTAGGGATTGTATGCTGTCTATACGTCGTGTCTTAAAAAATAGGCAAGTATGTTACAACTTTAACGTTAACATTGGCATTTAGACCAATTGTTAGGCGAGAAACGCATTCAAACAACGACCTCAATAAAACTGCATTGAGCCACACCACTCGGGATTTAATTAATTAGATAATTAGGTATTTAATCATTGAACGTACCTATTGATTGATACGACAATTACCGGTAATAAGTATAGGTAGAGGTTAACGTTTTGTAGAAAAAACGAAATAAAAATACAAACACAGAAGTCGTCTAAGATTGTCAATAAAAGCGGAACTGCATTTTCTTTTAATCAGATCTATGGACAACTTGAATCAAGGGTTCTATAATTGAATTCTTAAAAAGCTTTCAGTAGTTTTAATATGTCATCAAAATTCATCATTAAGTACTAAAATCAAAATCGACAGGATTGTACAAACTTATCTAAATCATCGGGCAAATCAAAATCCTTTAGAACTTCAGAAACGTCATTTTATCATTTGATTCATTTTGTAAACTATAGAAAAAACATCGTAAATAGGTTAATGATTAAATTAAATAGTTATTAATTACAGCAACGTGATATGATACCTACCGGGAAAGTGTTCATGTCACCTTGTCACCTTACCTGAGAACGCGCACGCATTTATCTAATAACTTTCTATTATGTTTGTAGCGGAAAAGTGACTAGAAACTTGTCTCTTTTTGTAGTATAGCCCTATCTTGTTTCTTCTTGTCTATCTTGTTTCACCATTTTCTTACGTATTATTAGTCCTCCATAACTTGTGAAAAATCTGTGAAATCATTAAAACCACTGGAGGGGTAATTGGTTTCTATGTTCTGGTCTTTGAGGTCTGATGCACACCTCAATGGTTCTGCCAAGGAAGCACTCTTGGCACTTTTCAAAGTCCAACCTTTTGTTTTGCATTTTCCCTTGTAGGCATATTTAGATTATCCAACTACCGCGATGCAAAATATACGTATTTATATATGTACATTTAGTCATCATCATCATCATCATCATTGGCCTATTTACATCTACAAGAGATAATTCTGATCAAGCAGCGTCCGTATTCGTCGTATACGAGAGTCACAGATGCGGTCACATTTTTGCCAAATATGTTGTGATGAGGGGAGATAGCATTTAGTAAGTAATTTGTATTTCTATGTGTAATTAATTGACAATTTAGCCAAGTGTAGTACAAGTGTATTAGTGTAGTTCTTCTTTTCTCGCTGGCCTGTTTTTTTTCCACATTGTTCGTAGTTCGCAGTTTTTGTAGCAATTTATAATTCACATGTTTTCTAGTTACAACAGCAATATTGATTATCATTACCAGAAGCTAGGATTCATTAAAACAATACTGCTCGTGATTGTCGTGACTGAGAACATTAAAAACTCTCATTAAACCATCACGCGGTGCGTTTAGCCAGTTTTTGCATATTTGATTAATGGAATACCTGCTAATTGTTTATTTTAGACTAATTGCCGTTTTTGTTGGGTTACGGCAAATCCTCCATTTCCTGATTCTTCTCGAGTATTGGGAGATATATGAGAATATTTGATGCGGTAGATATTTCCTTATGACACTTTTTGCGGTAATAATATGGCACGGTAGTTTTTTCCGTAATCATAATGTGTAATTTTCAATGTTGAGATTGTGAATTTGGTAGTTAACACACAGTTTTATTTTAGTAAAAAACATGGAAATAACATTAAAAAAGCGGCTATTTTGGGTTCATGAAATTACTCATTGCCTATGCTAAATTACTCTAGAGCTAGGTATAGTAAGTATACTGTTTTATATTGTAATAGTAAGTTGTAGAGCAATTACACCCACTATCTCTGTATAAACACTAGCGTTTCACAACCAGTATTGATAAACTATGAACACCCCAATAAATATGCAAAACAACGAGTTTTCACAATACGGAGACCTCTACGGCACTACCGGGTGTACGACTGTACGGCATACGGTAAACTTGAGCCGACTGGTCCATGACTTCGCAAGCCATGTCGAATTATTATCGACTGGTTATCATTGACGACCTGACGACATTCCGATTTTGTCCTTTGTGTTGGTACTAAAATGTTTTATAGGTATTCGATTTTTGATTGATTACATGTCATTCTTGGGATGTTTAGCCCAGTTTGCGTGGTAGCAAGAATCTTAATTTACACTAAACACCTTTGAACCAGATTCTTCTGTATGTACTACAGTTTAGGTTTAGGTTTAAGATATTTATTTTCACTTAAAGAATCATATTCACTTGCAAGTGAAAATACAAAATATTATTTTTACATGCGAACAGGAACGGTAACATAAAGATATAACTATAGATAAGTAGATAGATAGATAGATAGATAAACTCTTTATTGAAACACCACATCACAAATGATTAAAAGCTAACAACAACAAAATTAACAAAAGTGTATCAATTGGCGGTCTTATCGCTCAGAGCGATCTCTTCCAGACAACCTTGTACGGAAAGGAATGACATAGCAATACATGGACGGTGGTATTCATACAAAAAAGAACGCTGTGTATAGTCATATATACATAAATAAATATATCTTAAATACATACATAATTACATAAAAATCCTACAAAGACATAATACATAATAATATTCATAATAGATATACTACATTTAATTATAATAAATAAAATATACATAGATGATAATAAGATAAGATGAATTATCTGATAGCTACTTAGACGAAAGATAAAACTGTTTAACACGATTTTTGAAGACATTCAGCGATGGTGCTTGTTTAATATCAGTAGGTAAGGCATTCCATAGACGAACAGCTTCTACTGTAAATGAACAATCATAAAATTTGGTTGTGTGTACTGGCATATTTAGCATCAGGTTCTCAGATGATCTTAAAGAACGTGAGTGGCAGGTACGAAGGAAATTAAATCGTTCCTGAAGGTAGCGCGGGGAAGAAGGATTGAACAGAACACTGTAGAGAAGAGACAGTATATGAGCATTCCGGCGACGGCGAATTGGGAGCCACTTGAGCTTAGCACGAAAGTCAGAAACATGGTCATATTTGCGCAAACCAAATATGAACCTAATGCATACGTTTTGGAGACGCTCAAGCTTGCTTAGCTGGTCCTCCCTAAGGTCAAGATAGCAGGCGTCAGCATAATCAAGAATCGGAAGTAGGAGAGATTGTGCGAGCGCAATCTTAGTGGTGGTAGGAAGAAAGTTTCGTAGCCTGCGCAACGACGCAGTGGAAGCAAATATCTTGCGGCTAGTGACGGCAAGCTGGGGGTCCCAGGTTAAAGACCGATCTATGATTACACCGAGATTTCTAACAGTATCGCTGAAAGGTATCGTGACACCGTCAAAAACCACTTTTGGAATTAAGTTCCAATTGATTTTGGAAATATTCCGGGAGCTTCCCACAATGATGACCTGTGTTTTGAGAGGATTTACTTTTAGACCGTATGCTTTGCTCCACTCTGCGATTTGAAACAGATCATGGTTAGTGGCTTCAATAGCTTCAGCCAATTGGTTGAGAGGAGCATGGCGATATAGCTGTAGATCATCTGCATAGAGGTGGTAGGAAGAAGTAAGGTTTTGTGAAATAGAATTTATAAATATGGCAAAAAGAAGAGGAGATAAGACGCCACCCTGAGGTACACCAACTGACGTATTACACCATGAAGAAAAAGACTCCTCAAGGAGAACCCGCTGTCGGCGTCCGAACAGGTAAGTATGAAACCAGTCAATTACCGTTGGAGATATGTTAAGAGAGCGAAGTATAGCAAGAAGGATGTCAAAGTCGACAGTGTTAAAGGCGTTACTAAAGTCAAGGAGTGTCAGCACAGTTACTTGACTGTCTTCCATCCCGTGACGTATATCGTCAGTGATTTTGACTAGAGCAGTAACCGTGCTGTGCCCCGGACGAAAACCGGACTGAAAGGGATTAAGGAGGTCATACCTTGTCAGGAATGAATTTATCTGGTTATGAACCAGTCGTTCCAGGACCTTGGAAAGGAAAGGAAGGATAGATATTGGACGGTATTCAGAAAAGGATTTAGGGTTTGTCTTTTTAGGTAAGGGGATAATTTGTGCTTCCTTCCATATAGAAGGAAACACAGCGCTGGAAATGGAGAAATTGAGAATGTAACAAAGGATAGGAAGTATGTAATCCATTATAGGGATCAGCATATTACGACTAATGCCGTCAAGTCCAACAGCGTTAGAAGTGATAGATAATATGCTATTCTTGACATCACAAGCGGTAAACTGACGAAAAACGAAAGGAGAACAGTCAGGAGTTGTAATATTAGAAAGATAATTTAAAGTACGAGTTTTAGCAGAGTCGTCAATATTGGACGATGCCGAAAAATGTTGATTTAAGGAATTGATATCTAAGTTATTTTGAACGGTTTCTAGACGAGATTTACCAACTCCAAGAGACCTGAGAAATTTCCAAACCTTTGCTGGATCCTCGTTTTGTACAGACTCATGAATATGGCGTCGCTGAGCGTCCCAACACACCACATTGCAGTGATTTCGAATCTTAGTATAACGCAACTTATTTGCGTCATTTGGACGAACCTTGTATTTAGTCTTGGCAGCAGCCTTTCTGTTTTTTAGGGCCTTTATTTCGTCGGTGAGCCAAGGTGCAGGCACATGTTTGATTTTAATAGCCCTAAGAGGCGCATGGACATTATAAAGTTGGGTGATAAGTGTGTTAAAAATTGCCACTTGATCATCAATACAATCAGCACTCATGACCGGTGACCAATCTATGTTTTTGACGTCGTTTACGAATGCGTCTTTATCCATACCACTAAAATTACGCTGCAGAATAATTGTGGGTTTTGATTTAGGAGGACGAATCTTATAAGACAAGAAAATCAAATCGTGATAAGAAAAGGCGTCAGCTGAACACTGACCATGCTTGGCCACATGATCTCATGCTTGGCCACATGATCTACCGAAGACACCATTACAATGTCAAGAAGAGAGGGAGACGAGTTTGGGAAATGGTGAGTGGCACTAAGAGGGAGAATGTGCATATTAGTTGACTTCACGACTGATTCTAATAAAGAAGAGCGATGATCGTTTTTCAACAAACAGGTATTGAAATCGCCCATCACAATGGTATGGTTATATGAGGGAGTGAGATCCTCTAAGATTTTTTCAAAAGAAGAAAAATAGGTATTGCGTAAGGAATGGCTATAATAAACTCCGAGAAGTATTTTAGAGTGAGAGAGTAGAATTTCAATGAAGAGGTGTTCGCCGGCATTCGCTGGAGGTGGCTGTGCGGATGTACTAATTACAGAGAAGGGAATGTGTGCACGAAGATAAATAGCAACACCCCCACCACCACTACCTGTCCGATCATTACGAATGAGATTAAAGCCGGGTAAGTTATAGGAGACAGATGGAAGACTTGGCTTAAGCCAGGATTCGGAGATTAAAATAGCATGTATGTTTTTGTTTCCAAAAGACGCCAGCATATCGGAAAAATGAGCCGGAATACTCTGCGCATTAATATGAATTAGGTTTAAGTTCATAGGTACACTACAAAATTCGGATTCCAAAGTTTCAGAGAGGGATGGAATACTGAGAAAGCTATCATCGCTGCTGAAATAATCAGTTAGAGAAGATGCAGATAAGTAATTATCGCTGCTGTTATCATCATTAAATAGACTCAACATAATATTATAGGTAAGTTAATAAATATAATAATATATAAAATTTATATAAATAGATAAATAATTAAATTTAACTATGTTATACAATAATATAATAATAATCCAAACTAATAATAAAAACAAAATATTATATACTAAGTCATTCGCTTCACCTGGCGGTTTCTGATGAGAAGATAATATTATTTATAACTGTGAGAGCAAGAACACATAATACCTACTAAACCTACTAATCTGCTATAACAAAATTCATATTTGTAAATTTAAATTAATACTTGGAATTCACAAGTACCACAAACACCAGTACTTACGACTTCCATGGATTAAACTATAATACAGACTATTACAAAACAATGAATAACTACAATTATTCAACAAAATTGTAATTATACATCATTTACTGAAAACGAAACGGTAAAACGGAATGTTAGCATCTAGAACTTTATAATCTGTGGACAGCGTAGAAAACAAAATCCATGATAAAATAAATCTATATAAATAAAAAAAAAAGATATAGTAATCTGTAATCTAGGTAGTCTGTGAACGAGATGTTGACATTAATTAAAGAAGGAATAAGTCAAGTAAGATTAAAAAATTAAAACAGGCAAACATCAAAAAAAAAAAACTTCACTTGACATGAAAAATAAATATATAAATAGGCTGTATGATTAAAGGTTAATTAGCACATATATAGTAACCTCTTTCTTGATTTGTGTCACTTTGTGTTATCAGTTATACTTAATACTCAACACTTACAATCTCGCTTGTTTATCAAAGTTATCAATAATAAATTACTTAAATATAACAAAAAATTAACAATTTTTCCTTAAAAAACTAAAAATTAAAAGAAAAAAAAAGTAAATAAGTAATGTTAAGTTATGTTGTAAAGTTAGCAAAATTGAAAGCATTTAGAAAATACTTATAGGTACTCATTACCTACATAGCAAAACAAAAATTATTACACTGATAAAAATTAAAAAAAAAACAAAAAAACAAAAAAAAAAAGAAGCCAATGAAAAGAGGTTACACAAATTTTGGAGACATCACTTTTTACTTGCGGTGACCGTGCGCTTAGATCTTGCTGCTGGTGGCTCCTTGGACTCCTTGGTGGCGGCACCTGAATGCCTGGCAATTGCAGGCGCGACTGCAGTCTGTACACCGAGCTTGTCTAGCTCCGCAACAGAGCTGACGCGGTGCCGCGCCTCATCAGTCCCCAGCACGTATACGAAGTCGTCACGGGTCCAACATTTAGTCACGCCGTACCGCTGCCTCGCTATCATAAACGCATCATGCCGTGCCTTTGTCAAGAATTCGGACATAGTGATGCCCGAACCCTTAAAATTAGTCTTCGCTGTCCAGATCTTGCTACGCAAAGACATATCATGGACCTTAAAAAGGATAGGCCTTGGCCGGCCTGAGGATGACGTTCTGCCCATTCTGTGGCAGCGGCTGATGTCCTCAGCTTTAAAATTGGACAGCTTCAACCTTTGTGCAATCACCTGTGTTATGAGCTTAGGAATGTCTTCTTTCTTATCCTCGGGGACCCCATGCAGCAGCAAGATTTTTCGTCGGGAGTGCATAGCCAAGTTGTCGTTTTCTCGTGCTAACAGTTCAACTTGAGTTTGTAATGTCCGTAGCGAATGGAGTGTGAATACCTTAAAACACGTGAATTCTGACTCCAAGTTTGAATCACTTGATGATGAAGCCGATGTTATCTTCTGCTGCCTGTCTTCAAATTCAGTCAGCTTTTGGTGAAAAATCTGGCTCATCTGTGTTATAGACTCCTTGATAGCCTCCATGATGGTAGTGCCCAATACAACAAAGTGAAAAGAAAATGACTGGTCTGTGTGATTGAAAGGAAAACACTTCCCGGCAGGTAATGTGACTTATTATTCACTTACACATCAAATTTGTGCACAAATACTGTGTTTATATCTTTAAATAACAAAATTGTAAAGTAGGAAAATTTTACGATGTTTATTTCACAACTACCGCCCAAATAAGTACTTATATAATAGAATCTTCTAATAATCCAGGCTGGCAACTTAAAACCTAATATCTACCACTGACCTACTTTAAATTAGTTATGTTATAATGTTGATGTAGGGTAGCTACATAATAGTTATTATAACTCACATCAAAAAGATTTCAAAGTGATATCCACATTAGTGGCTTAACTATTACATAGTAATTGTAATTATCACTACCTACACAGTCATAGTTAGTAGGCACTTAGGCAGTCTAGTTTGATATTCCTTAAAACTAAAATAGTAGCTACCTGAGTACCCACATAACTAACTGAGTTTGAGATTGACGATTTATTACTTATTTTAAACGTTTTTACCACTTTTACTACCAATTACTTATAATGTGTTAACTATTTTAAAAACAGATAAGTATATCAGCATTATGCTGAGTTGGGACCGATTCGTGGCAACTGTCAGATGTGTATTTGTTAGTATACTTAAAAATATTCAACTAATTTATCTGTTGTTGTCATGAATAAAACATTTTTCTTTCTTTCTCTTTCTTTCTATTACTATAATACTAACGTTGCTAATTAGGCAGATATTGGTGGGTAACCAGAAGTTTCAAGAAATGGAAAACATTAAACAAGGGATTGAAATCAACATAGGTACGTTATACATTGTCCCCACCAGTACTTATAGTAGTAATAGGTAGTATACTTAAATATTTATACGGAAATGTTTCAGTTCATGTTTATTCTGTGGATTTCTTGAATTAGGAAATTGTAACTGGTGTGAACTTCTGAGGTCAAATTATAAGCATGTGAGCTTGTGAGTTGTGACGTATTGTTTACCTTGCTGTTTGGAGTGAGTCGTGATACTTTTATTTAGTGATACCTAGTATTATTTATTTTCAAATTGTTGTAGTTATCGGCGGTTGTAGCGGTCGGGACACGTTACAAGGTACAATTAATATGTATCTGAAATTAATAATAAATGAAGAAATATTGTATCTATCTGCATTTTTAATGTCACCAAAATTTGTTGTAGATGTATATAAAACATTTCGTAAAGCGCCCCAGTTTTTTTGGTTTCAATTTTGCTATCGCGTGCTGCCGTTTAGTCTTACCTAACCTCTGACCCTATTACCTAACTTTATTTAACCATAGCCACTGTTGCGTTATAAATAACTTCCTAATAAAATAAAAGAAAAAAAACCAGTAATATAAGGACGAAAACAAATCTGTCTCAATCAACAAATAGAAATTTCATTCACGGCACGCTCCAAACGCTCAAGATTAAAGACCTTCTGACTTGACATCGTTTAGTTTTCTCGTTGACCTCAGGTCTCTTATCTCTGACATCACGGTAAAAGAAATTAGATAACCATTATCCAATCCAGTTAGCGAAAGGGGCGCTAACTCCATCATAATGTGAGCAAACAGACCAGTCGGACCACTTTTACTTTTCGATGGCCACGGTGAAAGCGACGCAACGAAGGATGCTAGCGGCTTGGTTGATATTGCTGCGGTATTGATCATTTTACTGGCTTCTTTTTTGTCTGGTTTTCAGTTGTTTATTATGATTTATGCTATAGGCTATAGCAAACAAGCACAATGCCCCTGATCACTACTATGGAAATCTATAACTCTAAAGTGCTCTTAATGCGTTGCTTATTGCTAGGCAATAAGCAACGCATTAGGTATATCAAAATTTAACTACTTATACAAGATGCCATCAATTTAGTTAAGACTGGTACTAAATATAAATAATAAAATTAACATATAAATAAAACATTATACTAAGAAGACCCTGAAGCTCAAATCAAACCTTGAAAGCTCCTGTAAAATCAATTGACATAAAAATGTCGAACACCTATCCTAATCTATTTACCGAGGTGGCTGTTAATTACACATTTGACATTATCCGACAAACATAACCGACTTTAATGCTATCTTTTAATTCGACAATCTAAAATAATGATCTCTTAGATCCGTTTAATTAAAAGTTGATGTGATTAACGATCGCAATTAAACAGTGTCTGATTGGTACATTAGTTCATTAGTATATGTTACCAAAGTTCTCTGTAATAGGTTGGTAATATATTTTTTTTTTATTTCGTTGCCACCACTGCCCAATTGATGGTGTATTTTAATTAAGTGAACATTACTTCCTGCCCCCTAATATTCAGATACTTTCGAGCAGTTAGGTATAAGATTTTTATGAACACCAAGTTTTATAAATATACGAAGGTACTACTAATTATATAGTTCATATCCTTACTATAAAGCCTTATCAAGATCAACAACATTTGTTGATGATACTTGACCTTGCTGGTTCGGATTATTCTCAAGAATTGCTCAATAGATAGCGCTACCAACTCCTTAGTTGTTAAAGGTGAAGGAAAAATGGACATGACACCACTTGTCACGGTAGCTTAAGTAAATCATACCCCGGCTTAAAGGATGGATCACGGATGGATACGGGTTCAAGTCCCGTTCGTGATACAAATTTTTCCTTTACAAATTAATCTATTAATTGTTAAAGTCTCGAAGCTTCACGATCCATTTAGGACTCCACAGTTTCTGCATTTGATTTTCTTTCACTTATGCATGAATTCACTTTGTTAGCTTGTACCTTTCAGCAACGTGGCAAGTCCGTCGTACCTAAAGGATACAAATAATGGGTTTGATTTTAATATTGGACCTTCGATTTCATTTTCAAATGTTTATTTGCATTTACAATGTTGTTCAGCTATGTTATTCAAAACGTTTACAATATTGTTTTCTTAGTTCTTTGTAACAGATGCCAGTTCTTACTTTATTGCTGAAGTAATTAGTTGATGACAAAAGCCATTTGACCTGAGTTGCTCAATTATGGTGCTCAATTAACCAAAGATGGACACATAGATAAATGCATTGTGAGAGCAATGTCTTTTGAAACTTACTCTGCAGCGTCGCGAATTAATAATAAAATAAATAAATAAATAGTCAAGTTATTAATTGTGTATGTATTATTTTGTTTGTGCATTATACCTCAGTCAAGGTAGAGGTAAGTAATTTCCTCTGTCAAGGAGTTTCTTACGGTTAAAGTCAAGGATTTGCTAATTTATGTGTAAGAAAGACCGGATATTAAGTATATTATTTTGGTCGTAAATAAGCTTGTCTCCATTATAGCCTTTTTTTTGGTAGTTCCACATTTAACGCTATTAATATTGTTTTTATATATGTTCATGGAACTGGCACGTGGTCTTTACTGTTGATCTCATCAGTAAGCTCAAAGTCGCTCAACGAGCTGTGGAGAGAGCTCTATGCTCGGTGATTCCCTGCGAGATAAGAACCGAAATGAGAAGATCCGAAGGAGAACTTAAGTGACCGATATAGCTCTTAGAATTAGCTCTCCGCGGGAGGCCTATGTTCAGCAGGTCTTCAGTCTGTTGATGATGACGTTCAATATTCCGTTTGTAGGATTGTATCGGGTATAGTTTAAATCAGATCTCAAGATTCTCATCCATGCTGCAAAGTCGTCCTTCATCCGTTTTCTTCACGGAATGCGGAAAACAATAGTCTTCAAGTGTCGATACTTCACTTAATCCCATACATAAGCTTACTAGGCCTCCTCCGCAAGTATGCAAGTACCTAAGGCGTAAGGCAAACTGCGCAGGCGACGACCCAAATACGTCTAGCGGCCTCGGCTCTAGACCTGCCCACAACCACTTTCCTCTACGCTACTAGTTTTATTACTTGTGTGTTTATAAATTCTTAATTATATTACACGTTAAATAGGTTTCCGCGAAGCTAATTAAATAAACTAGAAATTTATTTAAATGTGGTTTCAATTCAATGTGCTGATTAGGTTGACTGTTCCAGTTCCAAAATTTTAGTTACGGTACCTTGTGGTAAAAATGTTTCAGGATTTCATTTGTTTCATTGGAACATTTTGTAGACATTAATAAACCGTTACGGTTTTAGTATCATTAAAAATCCAATTCAGTTTACTGTTGCTACTGCACTGTGTCTTTATTCATCCACTGTTTGATATATTACCAATATTTGCTAAGAAGTAAGGACTCTACTGTATGATTGAATTGTACATAATTACTTATTACATACGTACTTGTTGAATTTGCTTCATTGGTCTAACCGTTTTGCTAATATAATTGAAGCACACACGATTGATTTGCTTCTTATATCTTTAAATGAAAATGAAGCCCTGTTATGTTCCTAATTGTTGTTAGCTGTAGGTAAGTTAAGTAAAGTACTGACAATCGCTGGTACGATGTACGTTACGATATGTCCCAGGATGTTTCTGCGACCTTCTGAACTCGTGCAAACATTTGTTCTGTCATCATCACTGACGGTTGTATGTCTTCTTGGAAAGTTAAAACATATATGGATGACATTGTCATTGTAGATTCAGATGCTATATCTACTTCTTAGTAATTTATGTTTGTTTGTTGCAGGTAAATGCGGTTTCAGCTGGTTTGTAAGACGGTGATATTTTAGCTATAGCATTGTCTTGTATTACACTATTCATATCTTGAACATCTGTTGTGATTACTTAATTTATGTAATTACTGATGAGAATTACAACTTTATTTCGAAAAATCTTTGCTCTATCAACTGCAACATATCGGCTCTTCTAAATGAGTATTAATTGACCTCGTCAAATCATCTTGATTTAATAATTTCACAGCTTTAAATTTTTAAGTAATCGTTGAAACAAACAATTTGCTTAAATTATTTGCATAAAACAAAACATACTCAAGTTCATAAAACTACCGAATCATATCAATCAGGAAGCGAAGATTCACGTATTTATTACGTGTTATTTAATTAATATAATTATGTAGGTAGTTAAGTAGAATCGCCGGGTAATGTTGAACCTTGACCCATAGGTTGAGATTTTTCGATGATGCCTTTCATGGCATGGTTGATGATTCGTTGATTGTTTTCATGACGGCTGCCTATCAAATCAATCTTATCAGATAAGAGAATAATAATTAATTTGATGTGAATAATGATCATTTATTTACAAAATATGTAAGTAAGTACACATCTAACCATAATATTATTCTTACTGTTGTCCACTAAACACGCAGTTTCGAATAAATGCTTCCTTCTTGAGCTTTGCTGGGCGCAACGCTATTCTAACCGAATGTTGGGAAATATCTAGTAAAAAATAAAGGACTATATAAACCTACATGGTAGCAGAGAGTAGTATTTTACTCTGTTACAGTAGGCAGGTAGGTACAGTTGAAAGCAAATAACCTAAAGACACACCTACGTCCTCTGAATGGAATGACTAAATGCACACTGCACGATTTGATCTACCATGTGTGGTGTATGGCCTGGAGTATAAACTTAGAAGTATTTTTCTTATCTTGTACTGGATAACTAGGATACCGATGTTTGAAGAATGCTGACAAGCATCTAACTTGGCGTTTCTGGGACATGGCTTCTAAATTGAAAATAAATGAGGAATAGAATAGGACACCAAAGACAACTCTACAATTCTTATATCGATGTTTTATCTAAAATAAGACGGTAAGAGACCTAAATGAATGAAGAATGTTTAGAAGGTGAACTGATTATAAGCTTTACCTGCATCAGGACCCAAGGAATTGAGGTGACCTGCAATGTTTTCTGTCGATCCCGTTGAAGGAATCCTGTTGAAATAGAAAGTTCCGATAGTGAACCAGAACAGTTGAATTATGAAGATGAACAGCTTCTATCATTTACCATGGGGTCCCATCAGGTACAAATGAAAAATAGCCCGAACGTGAAAAAAATGTAGTAAGCATGTCATGAGTGTTACTAATTAGTGTCCAGTGTATTCACTTGGCCCAATACTTCGCCAACACGCAATAAATGTCGCTTGATAATCTTGCGTTATGCAGAAATATATAAAATAAAATATTTTGTAAAATAGCCTGAGTTGTTCCGTTGTATGGGATGAGGCATCTGTACTGTAGGTATTATATTATCTGGGCCTCTACTTAGTTTGTGATGAACAGTTCTTTTGCGCACAGATCCTATATATGTTTGCGGATTACTTAACTGTCAATGAAAAGGAGCCCCCGATTAGAAATGATCAATGTAGGTACTCTGTTGTTTGCCGCTTGTAGTTTAAGCCACAGCTTACACTAAGGTCACCGCCGTTGGCTCGGATGCGAGATGTGAGCGTGCAACAGTAATTCTGACGAATGCCGGCCGCACGAAGGAGGTTTTAGGGTCAGGCGCTGAATGCTGTGTGCAGTGCTGTGATGCAAAATATGACTTTTGGAGCTTGTTCAGTGTACCTCATGTTTCTAATTGACCACCGTCACATAAAGATTGATTAATCCACAGTGACTTGTCTCACAGAGTAGCTTAAACAAAATGGTACCAAAAATCTAATTGTATTCTTAATATTACTGTATTGACCGCGTCCTTCTCAATAAAAGATTCATTTGTTGTAGTTTGAACTAAAATATAACTTTAATTTTAAATGTCTTCGCTCTATTTTCGAAGTTGCACGAAATAAGAATACCATGAATTACATTGTCTTCGATATTCGGTATTTTAAACATACAGCTTATTAACAATTTCAATGAGCACAGTTGCTTTTCTTAAGTATGTATTAAGTACTTAGTTTATTTTGTTGAGCTCAAAAACTAAGAATGGATAAAAAACACTTTTAGACGAATTGCTAACCAAAAATTTATAATCATCCAACGACTTCGTTCCATCTGGCTTCCCTTAAATAATTATAAATTAATTAATTAACTTGATTTAACTGCACCTGACAGTCAAGTCACGATTATTGTTTTTTTACAGTCTTTAGCATATATTATGAGATAAAGTTAATTGAGTTTTCTAGTTTTTGTTGAAGTTTTTTTGGGTAAATGTAGCTAAATTCATGCGTTTTAAATTTCCTCTAGCAAATAGATTTCGTGAGAAGACCACATCCTGTTAAGTGTCAGAGATGGCAGATTTTATTTGCAATTTGCTTGAGTAGTAAAGTTTGAGCAGTATTGCTATTCAAATATAAATATTGACTCTTAGAATAACTCTACCTAAATACTTATTCTAAGTAAAGACGATGGTTTTCAAAATTTCAAAATAAATGTTGACATATTATGTGTCGTTAATTTCAAATTACCATCATAACTTCAGTAAAAGCAAATTAGTAATTAGTAAATACAATAAAAATGACGACCTACACATACCAACCAACTATTAGGCCCCGCTTGACTCTACCAAAATATTTTTAATGATAAATGGTTCGCGGCAACCTTGTTTGCTTTCCTGAGATAAATGAATGGCTAAGATGCCGAGATTAGGCAACAGCCACTTCGAAAACTAACAATAAATAATCGGTTAAGATTATCTGGAAATCCGGAACGTTACAAAAACCAACTAATTGTCTTTACGGTTGTTTTATAGCTGTTACAAAATTACCTATATTTCACTAGGTGGTAGGACTTTTCTGCAATGTTCGTCTAGGTAGCGATAGGTCCCACCGCGCTTCGCCAGTTATTCTGCCGCTAAGTAGTAGTGTACATGCACTACTGAGCTTCGATTTGGAAGGCATTGTAACTGAGAAATCACTGGGCAAATGAGACTTTATGATCTGATCTCACGGTCTAGTGTAGACTGTGTGTCTCAGGATGACGTGCGCAGTGTAGTGTCACGCGAAACTATATTACTTAATTTGGAACTTCCGAGTGATACCGCAATCTGTTACGGGCAGCCGCCAGGCGAACGACCAGCTCGTCACGTCATTCCTTAAGGCGCTGACAGGACCCACGTCGCGCACGTTTATTACAGCAGACGAACTTGAAATTTATTTTGTACCTTATAGGGTCGCTTTATGCATAACAAAAATATGGCGATTACGTTGCGTTGCACTTCGACTTTTCCATTTTTCGGTACAAACAATTAGTTATAAAAGAAATGCTTATTGTTATAAAAAAAATAAGCTTATAGACGGATGCATTGAAACATAACTTATCACTATGATTTATTTCAATGGGGTGTCTTATTATAATGTAACATTATAGAACGTTTGAATGATTTTTTAGAGGTCACTTCACGATTTTTTTTCTATCGAGAAAACTTTTCGTAAACGTGTTTCGGTTTCGGTAAATGGAAAGAAGATATGACCAGTACCTATTAACGTGCATTTTCTTCAATCCTGTAAATGTTATACGTTTTGAGATAATCACGTTCAAAATAGTCGATTTGGGAGCATTCAGTGCCTTAACATAAAGAATAAAATAAAAATCATAAAAGTCCAGACCAAAACACAAGAGCTAATATTTTTACAACCGGTGTTAGATTAGCTAACGGAAATCAGACGTTGCATAAAAGTCACTAGTTCACTAATTGTAGGTATTTTTTACGTTTACAGCTATTTCGGAACGATCGTAAACTTCGCAACTGTAAATGGCGCAAATCTAGATCGAAATTAGTACCTAATGATGATTAATTAAATAGATAAATAAATATAACTGCAGCGCGCTGATTTCGTAAGACCTAGTCTACAACTTTGTATGCATAATGTATTGTTTTTTATGTGCTTTTATTACTCAAACTAACTACTACACTACAACCAAAAACTTTAATAATCTACCTCTATGAATCTACCACGCCAGCCAAGTGCGGGTGGGTGGATGACACAGGTACATTTTACTGAAACATGCTGGTAAGTCAGCATCATCATCAGCCTGAAGACGTTCACTGCTGAACATAGGTCTCCCCCAAAGAGCGCCATTTTGAGCGGCTGCTTTCCTCTTGCATCCATCGGCTCCCCACGGTTCTGACAGTCGTCGGTCTACCTAGTGGGGGGCTCGCTGCGTCTTCCAGTTCGTGGTTGCCAGTTGGTGGTGCTAGGTAAGTAGGTACCACTGTAATATTAGGTTACCTACGTATGTTTCTATAATTATGATGAGATGATGATCAATATCAAACTTAATCTACTTACTTCACACAGCTGACGACATGTGACAAAAGTCAAAAGTGTTATTTATTCAAAAGTATAAGCTAATTCAGTAAACAGTGACGCAAGCGTTTCTCTACGTTACCCAAGCAAGGCGTAAAATCGTCTTGATGTCTTGCAGAATAGCTCTTGTTCAAATTCGTATCGCCACGATGCTGAACAATCGGGATTTGGTAATGTATTTTTAGTTTTTAGGTATAGCGAAGAGAAATCTAAAGTTTGGGAGGGAAATCTTTTGGTAATTAGCATTTTATATTTAAGGGGTTTTGGTTCAATGGCGTTGCTGTTGGGTAATATTTTTACGATTTTAATAGAGAAGGACATAATAAATATTGAATAGTACCAGTACGAGTGGTAGAGGCTGCCCCAACTTATGGGCCGAAGAGCTGCGTAGTAGCAAAAATTAGTTATGCGCGGGAAGAGGTACAGACAGACGTGACGGAAGATTCTCCACTTAGGCACATATGATTTTATAATACCTACAGTAACTAAGGTATCTGGTTCTCATAGTACAAGCTATGCATAGTATGGGGCTAGATGGCGCTGTGGGAAATGTCCACACATATTTATTGATTTAGTTATAAAAAAAAATTAAAGTTCTCGCGGAAAACTGGGTGTCACCATATAGTACAAAATAAACATAGTCTACTAATTGCAAAGTTACTTCATACAATTATACTACAAACAAAAAGCAATGGCACCTTTGTAGAGAGCAAATGATCATCACGAGTATAATTAGCAAGTAAAAACTAATTCGGTGCTGGTAGCAAAAAGCACGACCCGTCAAGGCCGCGGTGGAATCCGCTTGTTTTGACATTTGACTTCACTTCGTACAATAATATGAACTTTAACCGTTGGTACCCTATCGTAATAAAATTTACCAATTCATTAAAGTTATGCAAAGAGTACCTAAGTACCTAAGTAACTAAAACTGATGGCAGTTCAGCCCAGAAACCGTCATCATTATCATGATCATTTGCTGGAAGATGGCCACTGAGCATAAGCCTTTGCCAGGGCCAGAAATCTACTGTATTCTTTTGTACTAAACTTAGTTAAACTTATACTAGGAATATAGCAACTATACTTACCTGTAGGTACACCTGTAACAGGACACAACCAATATACACTCTCCCTGACCTAGTGAAGTGCCTAACTCAAGATAGCACGGGATGCCAGCACAGAACTCCAAATATACCTGTTGAACTAAACCCCAGATAATATAATACCAATGAACTATGCCACCTACGTAGCCAGCAATAACTTGCTTTGTGTTGAAGACCAGAGTCATTACCGTTATAGCTCCAGCACTGAGCTAGTGATGTATACTAAATTGATCTCTACTTTGAACCTATTATTAGAGTTGCAGTTATACCTATTGTAAGTAAATAGTTTTGGTTTTCTTATCGATATTTCACTATTATTATGACAGAGTACTTCATTCAGGCTTTTATTTTCGTGTTTTGTTGTACCGCACTAGAATATTAAGTAACGCATAAATTATTCAAGATTTGCGTTTCCGTTATCGCGTGCGTAGAACACGGGTTGAATGGTCGCGAATTGATTTAGCCGAGAAGTCTACTTTGCTAACGATAATTGCAAATACTGCATTCTGTTAGTATTCTTTGAGTGTATGACACTATGAGCATGATGAGCAAAAGCACACAATAAATAATCAACACGTAACAGAAGCATGTGCTATTGCTTATTCTATGGCAAGAACTGAATCTTTAGATCGTATGTATGTTCTTTTAATCTCTTTAGCGGTTTTATACTTCTCTTCACCGCGTAAACATGTTTTTAACAGCAATTAGGTAAGTTAGACATCAACAACTTTATCCTGCCATAATCTTAATAGACGTCAGGGTCTGCTTCTTTTGTATTCTATTCTCTAATTTGTCCACTCTTTGTGTAAACCAGCCTTCAGTGAGTATTAAATTAGCGATTGTTTTAAATTATGTATCTACTTTGTCTTCGGTGGCCTCTAGCTAATCAATGCGTATGGAGTTAGGAGGAATGTTCCCACGTTTTTCACCAAAGTACCAGCGGTGTTACGACCTTACCGAACTTGGTTCTGAATAACCTTTGTTTGTATAGCGAGCGTGAGTGAGGCAGGGGAAGCGTTTAATCAAATTAATTAGGTCTTTACCTCCAACGCTCGTAAGTCCATTCATCTGCGGTACTTTCTGCATACGGTGTATCTTTACGTTTTTAAAGGAGAGTTAGGTAGTGTTAGCATTTGCGACTTTCCAGTAGTTTCCAGTTGACACACTTTGGTTTGAATCCAACTTGACGATGCACCAATGACCTGCATCACTAACCTGTATAACTCATTCATTCATAAAGTTTTGTCCAGGGGGTCTAGCAAAGATACCAACCACTAACGCTAACGCTTAAAATGTACTGAAATGACATTTTGGAAATCGCTAACTTTTCCGCAGCGAATGTCATTTCAATACATTTTTGGAGTTAGCGTGAGGTGTTAGCGTTAGTGGTTGGTATCTTTGCTAGACCCCCAGTTTGAAGATCCACTTCTTTTTAGTCATCATGGTTAAAAAGAATGTCATCCTTGGATTTCAAATCGAACAGAGATCTGTACCATCACAGACCAGCCCCTATCGCGTGACTGCTTTAGATATGGACTTGGCCTGCCATCCTGCACGCTCCAATTTACAAGTCTGTGAGTGCGAGCAAGAGAGCACACGATCACCATCTCCACCGGACTTACGTCATAGTGTAATAAATCTTACGTGATAAAGGCGCCAGGTACTACTATTACATAAGGACTTAGTACTCTACATAGTAATAAATGTAGATAGGTACTATTATTTATACTATGTCTATCTAGACTAATCTAGAGCTCCATTACATCCTGTCAGAGCTCGGAATCAACTTGTCAGTCAAAATAAAGTCTGGCACACCATGATATCTAATAACTGCATGCATCGTCTAACTTAATTACATAAAATTGACCGTCTGTCCATTGTCAGGCTCACTTCCGGAAGGTGTAATTGATATAAGTACCGGTAATTATGGCAATGATGAAGAACTTTAAATTATATACAATAAAATTATATATATAAAACTCCATCCGATGGGATAATGTATAGTATCATATTGATCGCATGGATTTGACAAAGTTATTACAGACTATTTCGCGCAATAAGCCCTAGTGCGATAATCGTCAGCCACTGCTGAACATAGGCCTCTCCCAAATATCGTTACTGAGCGGCTGCTTGCCTCCTGCATCCGACGGCTCTCCGCAGTCGGTCCAGCGGAGCCGAGGCCTGTTGCATCTATCTAACGATTTAACGCCACACGAGAAACTTTCTTCACCATCGGTTGTGAGTTCTGCGAGCGACGAGTCCTGCCCATTTGCCACTCCAACATGCTAATTTGATAAGCTATATTTTTTTTGAATGATTTGACGAGCTAGTCGTTCACCTGCTGCTTAAGCGACACGGCCGCCCATAAACAGATGCAGTGTCACTCGGAACTTTAAAATAATAAAGTGTCGCGTGACACTGCACTGCGCACGTCATCCTGAGACATCACACAGTCTAGTTATCAGATTACTACACTATGTGATCAGGTCATAAAGTCTCATTTGCCCAGTAATTTCACTAGCTACAATGCCCTTCAAACCGGAACACAGTAGTGCTGGCACACTACTGCTTGGCGGCAGAATAACTGGCAAAGCGGTGGTACCTACCTAGATGAACTTTGCAGAAAAGTCCTACCACCTAGTAAATATCGATACTTTCTAAAATATTTTTGTGTTAAGTATTTATATTTCTTCCTTTAACAATAATCCTTCTTTCATCTCGTATAAGCAGCTCTGATGACAGATTTTTTAAATGGCTAGGTATTTATTACATAGGTACGTAGGTAGGTACTACGTACTCCTATAGGTATATACCCAGATGCGCATCCAAGAGCTAGTTGTACAGAAATGTAATCTTCTCTTTATTTACTTATCCGTTATCTGGTTCTCATAGTACAAGCTATGCTTAGTTTGGGGCTAGATGGCGCTGTGTGAAATGTCCACACATATTTATTATTATTATTCATTCATTTATTTGTCTTTCTTAAGTTTTTGTTTTTTTATAATACTTATATAAAAATACATTACAAAAATACTATAAAAAAAGGTTATTATTATTATTATTATTTATTACTTATAATTGAACTGTGCGATTTATTGCCACCTACATGTACCGCGGCCGCGAACATTGCTGAATTATTATTGCGGATGAATTTTTTGTTTGGCTATAACTTACTGTATTCTTTATGCTTATTTTGTTTCAGTTTTTTATTTATCCGTGGGCTACCTGTATGCGTAAACATAAATAAGATTGAGCCTTTTTCGTAAATGTAGATATTTCTACATGCCCTTGTTGCTGATGCAGCAATTTATTAAAATTCAATATAATTGTAAAGAGGCTACCTTACATATTTTATACCTATATTTTAATACAAAATACCTATACAAAAACTTCAAGATCAGTCAAATTATAAGTACATAAATTGTATTATTCTCAACTCGTTTGAATAGAGTAGGTAGGTATAATTGCTATGATCACCTCACTTGGCAGGTGGCTTGGTGATCGCAGATTTTAATATACTGTTAGAGAAAACGCTGCTGCCTTTTCCCTCAATATCCCTTTAGCTGGCTTTTACACCACTGGAATGAAATGGGGTGGTAAGTCCTATTCTTGAACCAGGACCATAAGTCGGAGGACCCGCCATAAGGGCGTAGAGTCATCACTAGAGAATATTGAGGAGTGAAGACTTATTATAACCTAATTATCTATAAAAATTATTAAATTAAATTAATAATATAAAAAAGATCTTAAATTGCTTCTGACAATTCCTGAATTGTTAGCTGATATGTGGATTGATGGTAGTTGTACCAATTGCAAGAAAAGATCTGCAGAAGAATTGAAACCTACATAAGATACCGTTACGTAGGTACATACATATTCATTCGTATTTGTCTCTTCTCTTTATTCATGAAACAAATAACTATAATAACCATTCAGTCGCCACCTACATCTGACCTGTTGTCTTTTACTCCATTAGTTCCGGTCATGTGATATCAACAACAAAAGCTAGACTTTTGTTTAAATACAAAGTCTAGATAAAAACAGTTAGAAAACCATTAGAGATATCTAATTTCTATGAGCTAAAGTTCGACGCCTTCTAGGAATTTAGCTAAACTGGTCTGGTCAAGCTTTTCGGACATTTTGCTATTTTCTTGAAAGATTCTTTATGGAAATTAAGAGATGTTTTTCTGTGTTTAACACGAGGTACAGTTATTGCTAGTTTTAATAATACTCAGATAGGAAAATTAATTATGATTTTGGAATACATTAAATAAATAACGCCCAACGATCACATACATAGTTCGTGGACCCTATAACTAGGATTCCTTGTATCTATAATAAGGACCCAGGAACTACGAGGACCATGCTCCTACAACACCCAGCCAGATGCAGAACAAAAATCAAATCATAAATCAATATGTTATAACTAGCTTTTAAAATGTAAGTTAATATAGTCCATGTTGTGTGATAATCACGAACAGTAGGTACCTACATATAAAGCAATTTAAAACCAACCGCCTGTAACATTGTAAGCTCACAAACTCACCACATTTTGATGGCATCCTCAGATATCTTGATCCCGTAGTGAAACCTCCTCTCGAATATCTAACCTTGAGAGGTGCTGTGCCTAAAATTATACGCCTTAAACCTGACTGGGGTCTACGTCCTAAGGTTTTGTACATACTGTGGTTTTGAGGAAGATACGTATGCCTTTTAACACGTAAGTATACTTGCGCCAATACTCGCCCAATCTTTAGATCCTCGATTCGACGAAGGAAGCTGTAAAGATGTACCACCTCCTTACTAATAGCTAAATGAACTCTGCAGAAAAATTCTACCACGTAGAGCAGATGGACCTTCAGATTTTTATCTAAAATTTTCTCTTAATTTAGCAAATTAAAGTACTTATTGAAAGATACTAACTACAAAGATACTAACTACAATTTCGGAGACGAAATTGTTTTCGGCGTGTTGATTTCCTCGAGTGTCCTCGAGTGGCAACCACGATCTGGAAGGCGCAGCGTAGGCCGGCCCCCCACTAGGTGGGCCGACGACCTGGTGAAAGCCGCGGGGAGCCGATGGATGCAGGAGGCGAGCAGCCGCTCCAAGTGGCGCTCCCTGGGGGAGGCCTATATTCAGCAGTGGACGTCTTCAGGCTGTTAATGATGATGATGATGATGTGTTGATTTCTGTAAGTATCCACAAAAAATGTTGAGGATGCACATTTGTTTTTATGTTTATGAAACAATATCCACACACATTTACCTTATGGTATGCATGTTATGTTAAACTTTTATGTTTATAGTGAGTTATCATAAGTTAATGTTATGTCTTACTAACTCTGACACTTTCGTTTTTGGGGTCCTTTCCTTGAGCCTTTGCAATTTTGTGTATTACCAAAACCAGTTCTCAAATATTTTTTGAGAGTCATATTGACAAAACTTGGTTGGTAAACTTCGAATCTGTATGTAATTTCGACTACATTAGCGATTTGGATTTGGAAAGCGAGGTCTTAAAAGAACCACAGTATTTCTATAAAGATTTTTGTAATAAAAATAAAATATCTAAAATGAATTGACTGATTTGTTGTTGTTAATTCTTCTTTAATTTAGGTAGTTTCCTTTTTTGTATGTTCCCGGATTGCTTGCTCCAGTACCTACGTAAATGGGCAAGAAAACTTTTAACCAGGATTTTAAATAAAATAGATACGAATTTGCTTCATTGGTCTCGAATTAGATAATAACCTACCTATCGGTCATTGGATGATTTATTAACAGAATATTCTTGTTTAACAACCTTGTAATAGTAGGTACAGCTCTATACCTATTATTATGTCATTATTATAAAAGAAACAATTAGTGCGCCCACGCAGCAATTTAAGCCATTTCATATTTTTGTGCTCAATGATCTATGACTTTGTTATTTGGTCTGTAGAGTATTTCTATAGGAAACTAAATTATAGTTCGGAATGAATTTATGTAATAGTGACAGATTGATAATACAAACTGCTGAATGAAATACTTTTAATGGCGTAATAAGGTATCAAGAATCGCACAGGTGAATTGAAGTGCATCCGCTAGTGTTGATAGTTATATTAAGTTGAAATTAATACAATAAAAACAATTTATGTGCAGAATTGCACGCGCTTTTACAAAAGGAAAACATCTCTTGGAAACTGGCATGTTCAACAATCACAAAGCTCGTAACTATGTGTCATCCACGCACGAACCTGTACCTGGCCAGTGTTGAATTGTGGATTATGGTTTCTGATAAGCCCCATGTCGTAACAGTGAGAGCGTATTTTGCACCATGAGCATTCGTCATCATCATCCCGCCTGAAGATGTTCACTGCTGAATATAGGCCTCCCTCAGAGACCCACTTTGAGCGGTTGCTCGCCTTTTGCATCCATCGGCTCCCCGCGGTTTCCACTAGATTATTGGTCCTAATGGGGGTCGGACCTACGCTGCGTCTTCCGGTATTTCGTCATTAATATCAACTAATTACCTTGAACAAAGTCAAACTTAACTATTATAATTACCTTCTTGCGTAAGAAAGTATCATCAAATGATTGAAACCCATCATCATTAGAATTTCACCAACACAAGCACACGTTTAGCACACGGAAGAGTCGTGAGGAATAATCGTGACTTGTCTGCTCCGATAGGTTGATCGATCTGTGATCTATCCGTGGTACCTATTAGTAACTACCTGCCCTAGAGCGACGTG
This sequence comes from Ennomos erosarius, assembly GCA_963580505.1. Taxonomy (NCBI): domain Eukaryota; kingdom Metazoa; phylum Arthropoda; class Insecta; order Lepidoptera; family Geometridae; genus Ennomos; species Ennomos erosarius. Next base: position 15,189,407 of record OY756983.1, on the reverse strand, counting down.
TCATAGAACAAGATTAGTGCCAAAACTAATTTATAAAGCGTTCCTTATACCGACCGCTCGCGGCAACTTGGGTCCGCCGGTCAAGCCACCGGCACCAGCTTGGTGGTTTTAGTGTGTGGAATGCTTAATGTATAGGTATTCGGATACAGGCCTCCCCGCCACCTTGAGCGGCTGCTGCATCCATTGGCTCCCCACGGTTTTCGCCGTCCGTTTTTATCGTCGGTCCACCTAGTGGGGGGCCAGCCTATGCTGCGTCTTCCCAGAGTGTAACAATCCAAAAATATTTCATTAAATATGTCATAGATTTTTTAAATCAGTTGTGTGGCATTATTTATCTTGATAGGCCTAAAATCCTACTATTTAAAGAAAAACTGTAGACATATACTACGCTTTAGAGCTTGACGTGAGAAGTCCGACATTTGAATGAGTAGTGATCTATCCGTGTTCCTTACGGCGACGTTCGGTAATTAGATTAATGTCAAACTGACCCGCCTTATAGATAAGGAATTGAAACGCCTTTTCCATGTACTTACGTAGGTAGGTTCAGATGCTGATCAAAGTTTTTGTAAGTAGTTGGTTTGAACCTAATAAAATCAAACCCATGAGTTCCACGGGGTTCTCGAGTGGCGACCACGAACAAAAGGATGAAGCAGCGTAGGCCTGCTCCTCACTAGATAGGCTGACGAGTCAACGACTACCGCGGGGCACCGATGGATGCAAGAGGCAAGCAGCCGCTCAAAGTGGCGCTCTCTGGGGGAGGCCTATGTTCAGCAGTGGACGTCTTCAGGCTGCTGATGATGATGATGAAAGACAAAACAACTACTCTTAAATAGCACATGCAAATAAGTAGACCAAAAGAACAACAATTAAATCATAACTATTTTTAAACTTTCACGCTTGTACTCATATTTAAAAAAAATTGCCAAATATTGTTTATTGATACTTAAATTTCTGTGCGCGAAGAGACCCGATTTAACTTTAAAATATAATTAAATCATGTTGTACAATACATTAAATAATACTTTGTAGAGTTATCAATCGTGATCAAAAATGACGATCAACCATCATCTCCGGACTTAGCAGATTGTACTGTCTGGGCAAAACTGAAATAAATTGCCCAGCCTTTGAACAAAAAATGTATACGAAAAAGGTTATTGTTTTGACAATAGGTCAGTAAAGTAACAATTGGTTAACGTCAATCAAATACATGCCCGAAGCATGACTCAACGAAAAGTTTAACCGTGTGGCAGAGGTTGCAACTTTTTTAACCAATATTTTTTCAGGTTGTAAGTTGCATTATCATTATCACGGTCGTACTGCTAACTAAACAATTCGGTTTAACTGTAAATAGTCACGGTTAGTTAAAGCTCATTGGCGTGTAAAGACCCAGTTGCGGTACAAATATTAGGTAGTAAACTGCGGTTTCAGTGATGTAGCTTTGGGTAAATTAAACTGCAGGAGGCGAGCAGCCGCTCAAAGTGGCGCTCCCTGGGGTAGGCCAATATTCTGCAGTAAACGTCTTCAGGCTGTTAATGATGATGATGACGATAAAATTAATCTAAATAATTGTTTTTTTACTATTAGGTATACATTAAAAAAAAAGCAAGGGCCGTTGTGGCCCGTTAAAGTTCTTGCGCTGTTTTATTTCATTCAAATTCCAATATGGCGTTACAAGTGGACATATGATAAACCGTCAGGGTTCTGGAACATAACATCGGTATCAAAACATTCCAACTAAATTATTCGAATTATAAAATTTTTGCGAAAATAACCTATACCTACTTACTTACCTATTATTAATTATTAACGTTACAATGGCTACTTTCAAAATTGCAGTGTGAGCTTATTAATTAATAATTATTTGTTATTTATTATACAAAAAAATCTACAGAGCCTATTTTCCAGTTTCGAAATTCGAATTCTAGATTGCCCAGCAAGATAAACCTGAGTATATCACTGTCCCAAATTATAGTGCGTGCCATTGTTATGTAACGTAAGATCTTTACTTGTAAACCATTGGCCTGGTTACTTATGGATATGTCAGTTATGCAGGTTAAAGCTATTACACTTGACTATACATTATGATGTTAAAACTTTGATACTCGTGTGTGGGTAAATTGAAATTACGTATCGTGTCTAATTGAAAGATGTTACTGACCTTAGGTACTGGTTTGAGAACGTTTATGGAGGCCAATGAAGTTATAGGCAAAAGTGCGTTTCAAGATGGGCATAATAACCAAAAAACAATAAGAAAAAAGAAATTACTATAGATTAATTTTTAATGTTAAGGATATAGGAAAATATGTCCTGGCTTTAGGGATAAGGATGGATGCGGCACAATGCGGGTTTAAAACCTGTCCGTGATTCAATATTATTCTGAAATCATCTGTTTATTACTATGTATAAGTAGCTAATACTCTTATAAGTGATAAAATCATGAAATTTTGGATATTACCTGCTATACTTATGGTTGAAATAAAAAAGATTTATTCTATGCTATGGGGCCAAAAAACGAATGTTAACACAGTAATGATTTCGTGATTTCGTGAGAGACAGTTTGGAGAAGATAGTTCTAGAAATTACAACAACATGACTCAGATTTAAAACTGGAGATTTGCCCGTTTCCCCATGAGAAGTGTTTATTTCCCAGGATAAAAATCTTGGTACCTATGCCTTGTTACATTTTGTTCCATAATTCCACCGCGTCTTTTTGCATAACCTTCTTCAATCAAGTTGGAACAACAATAGAACTTTGCGTCATGCCCACGCACGGATAATTCCGTTTTTATCTGCCTTACAATTTTAATTTTGTTGTTGAAATTAGATGCTGTTGACGACATCAGAATAATAAATGATGTTTGGACCGAATTACAGTAATTTGGCAGCTGTCGTATCCTACCATAGGTGCTAATATTTTAAAGTTATACTTACATTATTAGTTTGTTGGTTTATATAACTGAAACGCCAAAACGGCTGGACTATTTCATGTGAAATTTTGCACACACGTTTATTTTACCGAGATAAACGTGCGTACTTGATATTCCATAAAATGACGGATTCCCGCGTCAAAACGAGGACATTGCGGATAAAAAATCAAAGTAAAATTGCTTATTGTTAATAGGCAATTTTTAGCGCTCTTACAAGTTAGAATCAGAACACGACAAACTTGAAATAGTAAGCATATTTAGCCACCTTATAAACCTGATGACCTAGCATGCGCACTACCAGAAAACTTTTCGTCGCTGTTAGAGGGAGATACACTGACAAGACAACAATGGGGATGGGGAAAAAAGGTTCTCGAGTGGCGACCACGAACCGGAAGACGCAGCGTAGGCCGGCCCTCCACTAGGTGGACCGACGACCTGGTGCGGGGACCGCGGGGAGCCGATGGATGCAGGAGGCGAGCAGCGCTCTAAGTGGCGCTCCCTGGGGAAGGCCTGTGTTCAGCAGTGGACGTCTTCAGTCTAAAAATAATAATGATGATGAATGATGTTAATGATGATGATGATGACACTTAGGCGCTACCATAGCCTTGTCACGGCCTCTCACGACATAAAGTGTCAAAACATTTTTGTCGCGGTGCGCATGTTAGCCCGGCTGAGGAGTTAATGTTTTGTTTACGTTTACGAGGCAAATATCACCGCCTCGTCGATCATTAACATAAAAAAGTTACTCGGGGATAATTTATTAATAAACGTTTGGACCATAATTATTGTCTGGTGTAGGTATGGTATTTTTCCTAACGCCGAGTATAATTACATCAATTTTATATTTCTCTTAATACCACCAACAAGTGGATTGAGATGAGTATCTTATCTATTTATATCCTTACTATTAATATAATTGTATTTTAATAATGTAGTTGTTGATGAAGATGATCCCTTCATACAATAATAATATTGTAATTTGATTTAACACGTGAGCTAAAACGTGTATTATTATTTTGTAACTTAAAGCCGGTATTATTATGCACGTAGATATTTTCTCAAGTAGCACAAAACTTGAAAATTTAATTTAATTTTAATTATATTATGTCAAAAACACGGAGTGTTTGGGACAGTTCGTGTTTTTTACATTTAATTTGCGTTTTTTGTTGACTGGTAGAGATTTTTGGAAATATTTAAAAATAGCCAAAAGGTAAACTTATAGGCAGGTGTGCTATATGGTTGACCACATTTTTTTAACAACTTTTAGGCGAACATTGGACCGTTGTCATTGTCCCTTAAGATCAGATAAATGTGGTCAACAATCCAGAGTTATAAATTTAAATAATGACGAAAGCATACTTATTATTATTGTCAATGCCAATCGGCTTTATGATATTATTCGTACTGTATTTAAATGATAAAATAATTGTAATAATATTCATTGCATGCCATAAATCCATCAAGTATTTAACGCGCATTTAATCTTTTGATTTCGATAGAATGATTAATGTTGATATCAACAAAATGAATTGTCTTTTCTTATTCTTCTAGAATTAGAAGGTCTTCAATATTTATACTTATATATACTCAGGTACTCAAAAAAAATTAAACACCGCTCATGTAAATTTTCGAAATACAAGGTCTATCTTCACACTATCACACTAATATTATAATTGCGAAAGGTAGTATGTGTGTTTGTTACTTACGCTGAAATGTTTGTTTTTTTCTTATATTTTGGCTCCACACATAGTGTATTTAGCCAGTGTCAAGTATAGTTATTTTTCATCGTTAAAGAATATATATAAGTCAAGTCGTAGTCATAATCCAGTGTAAGTCAGGTAGTCGTAGTCCAGTCTAAGTCATGCCCCAGTAAAGTGGTGGCAACTTTACTAGAAGCTTCTATGGAATTTTGGAAGCAACACGAAAACTCACGTTTCACCACATTATAAGTTGCCCACACTCATGCTCGTAAGTGAGCACTTATTGCGTAAAACGCCACTAATTTTAAATATTAACACTGGGAAAAGCACAAGTTTTGAGAAATAATACAATGCAACGTCGTGAAATTTTCCGTGTTCCCGCCAAAACTCCCCTGAAATGTTTGGACAGAATTGGTTGTTTGGAATAGAGCGGATTGACGCACAGTAGGTTGATCGATCTGTGATCTATCCGTGGTACCTATTAGTAACTACCTGCCCTAGAGCGACGTGTCATAGAACAAGATTAGTGCCAAAACTAATTTATAAAGCGTTCCTTATACCGACCGCTCGCGGCAACTTGGGTCCGCCGGTCAAGCCACCGGCACCAGCTTGGTGGTTTTAGTGTGTGGAATGCTTAATGTATAGGTATTCGGATACAGGCCTCCCCGCCACCTTGAGCGGCTGCTGCATCCATTGGCTCCCCACGGTTTTCGCCGTCCGTTTTTATCGTCGGTCCACCTAGTGGGGGGCCAGCCTATGCTGCGTCTTCCCAGAGTGTAACAATCCAAAAATATTTCATTAAATATGTCATAGATTTTTTAAATCAGTTGTGTGGCATTATTTATCTTGATAGGCCTAAAATCCTACTATTTAAAGAAAAACTGTAGACATATACTACGCTTTAGAGCTTGACGTGAGAAGTCCGACATTTGAATGAGTAGTGATCTATCCGTGTTCCTTACGGCGACGTTCGGTAATTAGATTAATGTCAAACTGACCCGCCTTATAGATAAGGAATTGAAACGCCTTTTCCATGTACTTACGTAGGTAGGTTCAGATGCTGATCAAAGTTTTTGTAAGTAGTTGGTTTGAACCTAATAAAATCAAACCCATGAGTTCCACGGGGTTCTCGAGTGGCGACCACGAACAAAAGGATGAAGCAGCGTAGGCCTGCTCCTCACTAGATAGGCTGACGAGTCAACGACTACCGCGGGGCACCGATGGATGCAAGAGGCAAGCAGCCGCTCAAAGTGGCGCTCTCTGGGGGAGGCCTATGTTCAGCAGTGGACGTCTTCAGGCTGCTGATGATGATGATGAAAGACAAAACAACTACTCTTAAATAGCACATGCAAATAAGTAGACCAAAAGAACAACAATTAAATCATAACTATTTTTAAACTTTCACGCTTGTACTCATATTTAAAAAAAATTGCCAAATATTGTTTATTGATACTTAAATTTCTGTGCGCGAAGAGACCCGATTTAACTTTAAAATATAATTAAATCATGTTGTACAATACATTAAATAATACTTTGTAGAGTTATCAATCGTGATCAAAAATGACGATCAACCATCATCTCCGGACTTAGCAGATTGTACTGTCTGGGCAAAACTGAAATAAATTGCCCAGCCTTTGAACAAAAAATGTATACGAAAAAGGTTATTGTTTTGACAATAGGTCAGTAAAGTAACAATTGGTTAACGTCAATCAAATACATGCCCGAAGCATGACTCAACGAAAAGTTTAACCGTGTGGCAGAGGTTGCAACTTTTTTAACCAATATTTTTTCAGGTTGTAAGTTGCATTATCATTATCACGGTCGTACTGCTAACTAAACAATTCGGTTTAACTGTAAATAGTCACGGTTAGTTAAAGCTCATTGGCGTGTAAAGACCCAGTTGCGGTACAAATATTAGGTAGTAAACTGCGGTTTCAGTGATGTAGCTTTGGGTAAATTAAACTGCAGGAGGCGAGCAGCCGCTCAAAGTGGCGCTCCCTGGGGTAGGCCAATATTCTGCAGTAAACGTCTTCAGGCTGTTAATGATGATGATGACGATAAAATTAATCTAAATAATTGTTTTTTTACTATTAGGTATACATTAAAAAAAAAGCAAGGGCCGTTGTGGCCCGTTAAAGTTCTTGCGCTGTTTTATTTCATTCAAATTCCAATATGGCGTTACAAGTGGACATATGATAAACCGTCAGGGTTCTGGAACATAACATCGGTATCAAAACATTCCAACTAAATTATTCGAATTATAAAATTTTTGCGAAAATAACCTATACCTACTTACTTACCTATTATTAATTATTAACGTTACAATGGCTACTTTCAAAATTGCAGTGTGAGCTTATTAATTAATAATTATTTGTTATTTATTATACAAAAAAATCTACAGAGCCTATTTTCCAGTTTCGAAATTCGAATTCTAGATTGCCCAGCAAGATAAACCTGAGTATATCACTGTCCCAAATTATAGTGCGTGCCATTGTTATGTAACGTAAGATCTTTACTTGTAAACCATTGGCCTGGTTACTTATGGATATGTCAGTTATGCAGGTTAAAGCTATTACACTTGACTATACATTATGATGTTAAAACTTTGATACTCGTGTGTGGGTAAATTGAAATTACGTATCGTGTCTAATTGAAAGATGTTACTGACCTTAGGTACTGGTTTGAGAACGTTTATGGAGGCCAATGAAGTTATAGGCAAAAGTGCGTTTCAAGATGGGCATAATAACCAAAAAACAATAAGAAAAAAGAAATTACTATAGATTAATTTTTAATGTTAAGGATATAGGAAAATATGTCCTGGCTTTAGGGATAAGGATGGATGCGGCACAATGCGGGTTTAAAACCTGTCCGTGATTCAATATTATTCTGAAATCATCTGTTTATTACTATGTATAAGTAGCTAATACTCTTATAAGTGATAAAATCATGAAATTTTGGATATTACCTGCTATACTTATGGTTGAAATAAAAAAGATTTATTCTATGCTATGGGGCCAAAAAACGAATGTTAACACAGTAATGATTTCGTGATTTCGTGAGAGACAGTTTGGAGAAGATAGTTCTAGAAATTACAACAACATGACTCAGATTTAAAACTGGAGATTTGCCCGTTTCCCCATGAGAAGTGTTTATTTCCCAGGATAAAAATCTTGGTACCTATGCCTTGTTACATTTTGTTCCATAATTCCACCGCGTCTTTTTGCATAACCTTCTTCAATCAAGTTGGAACAACAATAGAACTTTGCGTCATGCCCACGCACGGATAATTCCGTTTTTATCTGCCTTACAATTTTAATTTTGTTGTTGAAATTAGATGCTGTTGACGACATCAGAATAATAAATGATGTTTGGACCGAATTACAGTAATTTGGCAGCTGTCGTATCCTACCATAGGTGCTAATATTTTAAAGTTATACTTACATTATTAGTTTGTTGGTTTATATAACTGAAACGCCAAAACGGCTGGACTATTTCATGTGAAATTTTGCACACACGTTTATTTTACCGAGATAAACGTGCGTACTTGATATTCCATAAAATGACGGATTCCCGCGTCAAAACGAGGACATTGCGGATAAAAAATCAAAGTAAAATTGCTTATTGTTAATAGGCAATTTTTAGCGCTCTTACAAGTTAGAATCAGAACACGACAAACTTGAAATAGTAAGCATATTTAGCCACCTTATAAACCTGATGACCTAGCATGCGCACTACCAGAAAACTTTTCGTCGCTGTTAGAGGGAGATACACTGACAAGACAACAATGGGGATGGGGAAAAAAGGTTCTCGAGTGGCGACCACGAACCGGAAGACGCAGCGTAGGCCGGCCCTCCACTAGGTGGACCGACGACCTGGTGCGGGGACCGCGGGGAGCCGATGGATGCAGGAGGCGAGCAGCGCTCTAAGTGGCGCTCCCTGGGGAAGGCCTGTGTTCAGCAGTGGACGTCTTCAGTCTAAAAATAATAATGATGATGAATGATGTTAATGATGATGATGATGACACTTAGGCGCTACCATAGCCTTGTCACGGCCTCTCACGACATAAAGTGTCAAAACATTTTTGTCGCGGTGCGCATGTTAGCCCGGCTGAGGAGTTAATGTTTTGTTTACGTTTACGAGGCAAATATCACCGCCTCGTCGATCATTAACATAAAAAAGTTACTCGGGGATAATTTATTAATAAACGTTTGGACCATAATTATTGTCTGGTGTAGGTATGGTATTTTTCCTAACGCCGAGTATAATTACATCAATTTTATATTTCTCTTAATACCACCAACAAGTGGATTGAGATGAGTATCTTATCTATTTATATCCTTACTATTAATATAATTGTATTTTAATAATGTAGTTGTTGATGAAGATGATCCCTTCATACAATAATAATATTGTAATTTGATTTAACACGTGAGCTAAAACGTGTATTATTATTTTGTAACTTAAAGCCGGTATTATTATGCACGTAGATATTTTCTCAAGTAGCACAAAACTTGAAAATTTAATTTAATTTTAATTATATTATGTCAAAAACACGGAGTGTTTGGGACAGTTCGTGTTTTTTACATTTAATTTGCGTTTTTTGTTGACTGGTAGAGATTTTTGGAAATATTTAAAAATAGCCAAAAGGTAAACTTATAGGCAGGTGTGCTATATGGTTGACCACATTTTTTTAACAACTTTTAGGCGAACATTGGACCGTTGTCATTGTCCCTTAAGATCAGATAAATGTGGTCAACAATCCAGAGTTATAAATTTAAATAATGACGAAAGCATACTTATTATTATTGTCAATGCCAATCGGCTTTATGATATTATTCGTACTGTATTTAAATGATAAAATAATTGTAATAATATTCATTGCATGCCATAAATCCATCAAGTATTTAACGCGCATTTAATCTTTTGATTTCGATAGAATGATTAATGTTGATATCAACAAAATGAATTGTCTTTTCTTATTCTTCTAGAATTAGAAGGTCTTCAATATTTATACTTATATATACTCAGGTACTCAAAAAAAATTAAACACCGCTCATGTAAATTTTCGAAATACAAGGTCTATCTTCACACTATCACACTAATATTATAATTGCGAAAGGTAGTATGTGTGTTTGTTACTTACGCTGAAATGTTTGTTTTTTTCTTATATTTTGGCTCCACACATAGTGTATTTAGCCAGTGTCAAGTATAGTTATTTTTCATCGTTAAAGAATATATATAAGTCAAGTCGTAGTCATAATCCAGTGTAAGTCAGGTAGTCGTAGTCCAGTCTAAGTCATGCCCCAGTAAAGTGGTGGCAACTTTACTAGAAGCTTCTATGGAATTTTGGAAGCAACACGAAAACTCACGTTTCACCACATTATAAGTTGCCCACACTCATGCTCGTAAGTGAGCACTTATTGCGTAAAACGCCACTAATTTTAAATATTAACACTGGGAAAAGCACAAGTTTTGAGAAATAATACAATGCAACGTCGTGAAATTTTCCGTGTTCCCGCCAAAACTCCCCTGAAATGTTTGGACAGAATTGGTTGTTTGGAATAGAGCGGATTGACGCACAGTAGTGATGGCTAAATTAGCATACGCATTAATTTTTAGCATGTGAAAACTCAATTAGGATTTAGCAAATGAAATGTAGTGGCAAAATTCTGTGACATATGAATATTTCAGTTTAATTAATTTAGTCATTTTGAATTAAGTTTCTAATATATAAAGTTTCATTTCATTTTTCATTTTTCATTTTAATTTACATATTAATTATCATTTAATTTTTCGTTTCATTTTAGCAAATAGCAAAGCAACGGCAATGAGCATGCTAAGACTCGTGAATTAGCATACTGTGTATGAAATTTACGCAAAATAGCATTGATTGCCATCGCTAACGCACAGGCTAGTTTATCCACGGGTGAAGCCGCGGGCGCAGCTAGTTAGTCATAAATATGTCACATCATCACATGACACAATAAACGTAATATCTAGATCTCTCTCAGTATTTTAATATCTAATCTCTCCATCCATCATACAGTGATTTAAATACTAAAGAAATGCGACTATCAAAAGCTGTCATCACAAACAGGCTGTGTCAACACATACATCCATAAGTATATAGAATCTATTCAACATAAAACCTTCCTGCAAAGCTAACACAAGACAGATGTGAGTATAAAACGCGTCATCATTCATACAACTGATTCTTTAATTGCCTACTTAACTATTACATAATAACAGCCTCGTTAGCGCTTTCTCTAAGTAATTCGGTTTATATCATTTTGGCTTGGGTCTAACTTTACTTCCTTTAAAGATATAATTTTCCCACGAATCTTGTGAATTTAATTGCAGGAAATTAATTGGTTTCGGCAATTACATGTGGAAGTTAATCAATGTTTTTGATTACTCGAAATTATATAATGACTCTAGTATTTTTAGGATTTGTAGGATGCGCCCCGCGGTTTTAAGTCCGTTTATCCGCCAAAAGCGGAAATTTATAAGAAAATCATAGTGATTACTAGATTAGCGTGCAAAATTACATGCAAATCAAGTAGCAAACAAATAAAATGATCTCATTTTATTCACCCAAGTGATCTACCTAGTGAAAAACGTAGAACAAACCTACCATAGGCCGTAAATGTTTACAATATCTGACATCTAACGATTAATCATTTTTACAGACTTTTATTTAACGCTTTTACGCATTAATTAAATGGCTTACAAAAAATGGCAGTTATTCTCGAAATTAGCGTGGCAACAAAAAAATCCGGGCACTGAACGCCATGTCAAAAGCGAATCGTGAGTTGGCCATTGCGAGACGAGCGAACCCGTAATTGTTATGATTATGTTCGCAAAAACTGTTCTATGTTCGTAAAAACTATCTCAACGGTCAAATGCCCTGCGCGAGGTTTATTATTGTTCAAGAGACTACGATAAATGGTATTGAAATTATTGTGGCGAAAACCTTGAACAATATTAATTTGAACACTAATAAGTTCTAGTATTTTTATCTGTGTTTAAAAGATACTGGACGGGCCCGATAGTTCAGTTGGTTCTGAATTGAGGGCTGTGGGTTTGATTCCTGCCCGGGACAAACATTTGTGTGATGAACATAGATGTTTGTTCTGCGTCTGGGTGTTATATAGTATTCTATGTATGTATTTACAAACAAAAAAGTATATATAAGTATTGTATCAGTTATCTGGTTCCCATAATACAAGATATGCTTAGTTTGGGGCTAGATGGCGCTGTGTGTAATGTCCACACATATTTATTTATTTCTTTACTGTAATTTTTTGTTATCCAATGACGTGACGAGCTAGTCATTCACCACACGCCTCGGTATACGATCACCAAGCCGCCTGCCATGACGGTGAAACCTCCTGCAATGATAAGAGCCAAAATGGCGGTTTACATGGAAGGCGGTTCAGCAGTAGACGTCTTCCGGCTCTTGATGTGTTTGTCAGTGTGCAAAATACGTACTTACATTTTTTAACTCTAACTTTACGCTCTACTCTCGTAACATTTACGATTAGAAGAAATAATAAAATTAATAATTCTAGTTATTTAATAAACCCAAAAAAAATACACTAAAAATCGTTGATCCTCTACAATGGTTTTTGTAACCACAATAAAACATGAGCTCCAAATGCTGCATTTTATTTGACCTATAAGCCATTAAATACTCCTAAATGATCATCATGTGCATAATCACTATTAAAACTATTGAGGAAATAAGCAGAATCTCATCAGGAAAACATAAACTCTCGTTACTTCATAAGTTCATACAAAAGATATCAACGCGCGCATGGACTCTGCTTGTTCCAGTAATTTTCGTTTAGGTTTTATTATTTCGATACGTATGCACAAGAATTTTTCAGGCGCTTGAAGGCTTCGATTTGTTGATACTTCTTATGAAGACAGCTGGAACCGAACGCTCAGTGGTAAATTGCACTTTTTGTAGCGGTCACACATCCAAATAGTGATCGCAGCGGGCAATAGAGTTCTAATTAAATTATTTAATTATTTAAATTAAATTATTTAATTAATTTCGGGTTACCATGCCAACTTTTAATTAATAACAGAGACTTTATCATTTTGATCTTAACATCTCTGATTCTACCTATATCTAAGTCCAATATTAGACGGCCAGTCAGCGATTATAGTCGCTGTTTTATCAGTGGCAGTACACATAGTTACCTAACAGTCTGTCAGAGGTCGATTTAAATAATGTTTACCTGCGACTACTTAGGTACTTCCTAGTTCTCATGGACGACACTCAAAGCAAGTGCGCAGTGAAAGCATGAACAATGCATTCTGCACTATTCCATTTTTTCCTCGTGTTACAAAAACTGTTAAAGTTGAAATCCATTATTTTCGGATCTACTGAATGAAGTGCAGTTACACAATGTTTACGTTGATGAACCAAATTTTGTGGAGACTTCAATTGTTTGTACTAAATTTTCTTTTGTTTTACAGGTAATCATCTAAAATATGATTCGTAACTAAGACGATTGGTAAGTTACGTATCTGCAGCACAATTTCGTCTAATAACATACTATTTGGAGCGAATTAGACAATTTTTTCGCTAATTATAATTACACTCTTTCTAAATTCGACGTTGGAATTTGGTAATAGTGTAGCGGTAATAGCTCACGAGAACGATTATTTAACTCGATTCTTGTGAAAAAATCGGTAATGCTCAATTGTTGCTTTTTCTAATGCTTGTATTTACAGCACTCGTTATTTTTTAATTTGTGATTTCATATAACTATACTTGTGCATGACCTTATTGTAGTATGCGGAAAGCTGGAATGGCATTTCGTAGCACGTACAGAATTTTAGTTAAAATTGTTACTTATTAATTTAATGTGTTTCTGTCCTTATGTGTAGCCAATTAAAACTGTTTTTACAAAGTTTTTTTTCTGTTTGTTTGTTGTTGAATGACGTAAAAATCAATTAGGTATTGAATCATTTCTAGAATTTTGGGTGGTATTGATTTATGAAATTATAAGATTTATCTTTCTTGATGAAAAAAATTCCTTCACCTTTCAAATAAACCGAATATGTTATTAGATTATTAATGCTAATGTAATTATTAATAATGTAATTAATGTAATTATTATTATTCATTAACTAAATAGTAACTATTATTACCACAGGATTAGACAAATAGCCTAGTTAAATTAAAAAATACCTATCTTTTGTAAAATTCTTAAACGCATTAAAAATTTTAATCGGAACCAAAACCTCTTTAAATTATTATTATTATTATTATAATATATAAAGTTCGTTACCCACTCACTCACTCACTCACTGACTGACATTTTTGTTCCCGAGCTCCTGGAAGTGGTGGAGAAAAACCGAGTAAGAGGTTGTATAGAGATCGGTCACGTGACAACCAGAAAAATCTGACATCAGCAAAAAGTCGTCTCCTTGATGGAACTGGTCAACGGCTCTCGGAAACTAAAAGTCGGATGGGTGACCTGTTTTAACTAAAGTTGTAGTAAACCTTGGGACGCTTGGAGAGAAATAAAAAAAAATAGGGGTTGCCATACAAAAAAATAAAAATTCCATACAAAATTGAAACGCTTATAAATCGGAAACGGTAAGAGGTAGGTGGGGTGTGTTCGACCAAATGTCATAGAGGAGGATGGGCGCTTTCGGATGGTCGTCATGAAAATCCAAGATGGCGGATCCAAGATGGCGGCCATTTTGAAAGTTGGTCCGATCGGGCTGATTTTTTGCATCGGGGGGTTTTTGGGGTCCCTGATTCGATATTTGAAAAAATATTTTGGATCCCGCCATTTTTAAAGATGGCTGCCATACAAATTTTTTTTTTCATTTTTGGCTCATTGTTTCTCGATACCTATGGGAAATTTTGAACTTTTTTTTTTAAATTTGTATGAAAGTGGACAATCGAAATTCAAAATATTTCATGAACTGGTCTTCCGACCTTCCATCATAGTGACCATCAACGGCCTGGCTAAACGATGTGAGATGGGTCATATGCGTTCTCAGGAATGTTATAGCAAACCCTGGGACGATTTTAGAGAAAATAAAAAAAATCCAAAATGGCGGAAAAAAAAATCTTCCATACAAATTTAAACCGGAAATGACGTCGAAACCATGATACTTTAGTATAAAGAGCACGAACTAATATTGTTTGGAGGCCAAAAGGGAAAAGAACACCAACTTTTTTTTTTCAAAATGGCGGAAATTTTGGTCATGGCGGAAAAAAAAAATTCTCCGATCCGGATCAAAATCGATACCTGACGGTCCCCAAGGATGCTGATCAACATTCTAAAATCAAATTTTGACATGCGCCATTTTTCAATAGGGTTGCCATACAAAGGTGATTTTAACGAAATATGAACTTTCCTTTTTTACGCCTCCAATATGAATGTAATAGAAAAGTTGTTTCTGGGGATCGAGTAAAGATGTATAAAGGAACAAAACAGAACACAAATGAAATTGATTTTTTCAAGATGGCGGATGGAGACGTATCGACTTATAGAAAAAGTTATCCGATCCGGATGAAAATCGATATCTAAGACTCCCCCTAGATACTTAGCAAGAATATGGGGAAAAAAATTTTGATTCCGCCATTTTGAAAAATTTCATTCATTTTACCGAACTTTTTTATGGATCTCCAATCCGTATGAAAATTGATATCTAAGTGTCCCCAAGGATACTGATTAACATGCTTTAGCTTCTTTTAGACATCCACCGTTTTTCAAAATGGCTGCCATACATATTTTCAAAACCACTAATGCGACGACGAGCGAAGCGAGGAGGAGCTTCAAACTACCTATCGCGACGACGAGTGAAGCGAGGAGGAGCTTCAAACTACCTAACGCGACGACGAGCGAAGCGAGGAGGAGCTTCAAACTACCTACCGCGACGACGAGCGAAGCGAGGAGGAGCTTCAAACTACCTACCGCGACGACGAGCGAAGCGAGGAGGAGCTTCAAACTACCTACCGCGACGACGAGCGAAGCGAGGAGGAGCTTCAAACTACCTACCGCGACGACGAGCGTAGCGAGGAGGAGCTTCAAACTACCTATCGCGCCGACGAGCGAAGCGAGGAGGAGCTACAAACTACCTATTGCGATGACGAGTGAAGCGAGGAGGAGCTTCAAACTACCTATTGCGACGACGATCAAACTACCCATTGCTACGTTTACAATGTTTTACTAATGCGACGTTTTTTAATTGGCTTTAGCTAATCTAACCTAACTTCAACACCACTAACCTTTTTTTACCTAACAACTGAATATTTTCGGGAACCTTGAATAAAATAGACACTCTTTGAAGAAACATAACAAAATGGCCGCCATGCAAAATTAAAAGGCGCACACTATCGAAACTAATAGTGGCAAGCATAGCGTGTTTGGACTCATGTTACAGAGAACAACGGAAGCTTTCTTACAGTCTTAAAATAATTCAAAGATGGCGGATTCAAAATGACGCCCGATTTTATAGTAACTCGGATTCGGCTGATATTTTATATTTGGGGGTTTTAAAGGATGCTGATTTCAAATTTTGACCTTTTACTTGACTGACAGCATTTTTCAAGATGGCCGCCATGCAAAGTCAAGCGCATTATCATTGTCTTTGAAAAATACCGTCGTTTTGTACTTGTACTTGCAAAATTTAAAGTTTAGCACAGAGTATAAGACTTTTATAAATACAACAGCCACGATAACGTCCTCGCGGGCCGCACGCGGCCCGCGCACGGAGGAAAATACTAGTTATAATATATAAAGTTCGTTACCCACTCACTCACTCACTGACTGACATTTTTGTTCCCGAGCTCCTGGAAGTGGTGGAAAAAAACCGAGTATGAGGTTGTATAGAGATCGGTCACGTGACAACCAGAAAAATCTGACATCAGCAAAAAGTCGTCTCCTTGATGGAACCGGTCAACGGCTCTCGGAAACTACAAGTCGGATGGGTGACCTGTTCTAACTAAAGTTGTAGTAAACCCTGGGACGCTTGGAGAGAAATAAAAAAAAATAGGGGTTGCCATACAAAAAAATAAAAATTCCATACAAAATTGAAACGCTTATAAATCGGAAACGGTAAGAGGTAGATGGGGTGTGTTCGACCAAATGTCATAGAGGAGGATGGGCGCTTTCGGATGGTCGTCATGAAAATCCAAGATGGCGGATCCAAGATGGCGGCCATTTTGAAAGTTGGTCCGATCGGGCTGATTTTTTGCATCGGGGGGTTTTTGGGGTCCCTGATTTGATATTTGAAAAAATATTTTGGATCCCGCCATTTTTAAAGATGGCTGCCATACAAATTTTTTTTTTCATTTTTGGCTCATTGTTTCTCGATACCTATGGGAAATTTTGATCCTTTTTTTATTGATTCGTATAAAAATAGACGTTCTTAATTCAAAACATTTGATGACCTGGTCTTCCGACCTTCCATCATAGTGACCATCAACGGCCTGGCTAAACGATGTGAGATGGGTCATATGCGTTCTCAGGAATGTCATAGAAAACCCTGGGACGATTTTAGAGAAAATAAAAAAAATCCAAAATGGCGGAAAAAAAAAACTTCCATACAAATTTAAACCGGAAATGACGTCGAAACCATGATACTTTAGTATAAAAAGCTCGAACTAATATTGTTTGGAGGCCAAAAGAGAAAAGAACACCAATTTTTTTTTTTCAAAATGGCGGAAATTTTGGTCATGGCGGAAAAAAAAAATTCTCCGATCCGGATCAAAATCGATATCTGACGGTCCCCAAGAATGCTGATCAACATTCTAAAATCAAATTTTGACATGCGCCATTTTTCAATAGGGTTGCCATACAAAGGTGATTTTAACGAAATATGAACTTTCCTTTTTTACGCCTCCAATATGAATGTAATAGAAAAGTTGTTTCTGAGGATCAAGTAAAGATGTATAAAGGAACAAAACAAAATACAAATGAAATTGATTTTTTCAAGATGGCGCATGGAGACGTATCGACTTATAGAAAAAAATATCCGATCCGGATGAAAATCGATATCTAAGACTCCCCCTAGATACTTAGCAAGAATATGGCGAAAAAATTTTGATTCCGCCATATTGAAAAATTTCATTCATTTTACCGAACTTTTTTATGGATCTCCAATCCGTATGAAAATTGATATCTGAGTGTCCCTAAGGATACTGATTAACATGCTTTAGCTTCTTTTAGACATCCACCGTTTTTCAAAATGGCTGCCATACATATTTTCAAAACCACCAATGCGACGACGAGCGAAGCGAGGAGGAGCTTCAAACTACCTATCGCGACGACGAGCGAAGCGAGGAGGAGCTTCAAACTACCTACCGCGACGACGAGCGAAGCGAGGAGGAGCTTCAAACTACCTACCGCGACGACGAGCGAAGCGAGGAGGAGCTTCAAACTACCTACCGCGACGACGAGCGAAGCGAGGAGGAGCTTTAAACTACCTACCGCGACGACGAGCGTAGCGAGGAGGAGCTTCAAACTACCTATCGCGACGACGAGCGAAGCGAGGAGGAGCTTCAAACTACCTATCGCGACGACGAGCGAAGCGAGGAGGAGCTTCAAACTACCTACCGCGACGACGAGCGTAGCGAGGAGGAGCTTCAAACTACCTATCGCGACGACGAGCGAAGCGAGGAGGAGCTTCAAACTACCTATCGCGACGACGAGCGAAGCGAGGAGGAGCTACAAACTACCTACCGCGACGACGAGCGAAGCGAGGAGGAGCTTCAAACTACCTACCGCGACGACGAGCGTAGCGAGGAGGAGCTTCAAACTACCTATCGCGACGACGAGCGAAGCGAGGAGGAGCTACAAACTACCTATTGCGATGACGAGTGAAGCGAGGAGGAGCTTCAATCTACCTATCGCGACGACGATCAAACTACCCATTGCTACGTTTACAATGTTTTACTAATGCGACGTTTTTTAATTGGCTTTAGCTAATCTAACCTAACTTCAACACCACTAACCTTTTTTTACTTAACAACTGAATATTTTCGGGAACCTTGAATAAAATAGACACTCTTTGAAGAAACATAACAAAATGGCCGCCATGCAAAATTAAAAGGCGCACACTATCGAAACTAATAGAGGCAAGCATAGCGTGTTTGGACTCATGTTACAGAGAACAACGGAGGCTTTCTTACAGTCTTAAAATAATTCAAAGATGGCGGATTCAAAATGGCGCCCGATTTTATAGTAACTCGGATTCGGCTGATATTTTATATTTGGGGGTTTTAAAGGATGCTGATTTCAAATTTCGACCTTTTACTTGACTGACAGCATTTTTCAAGACGGCCGCCATGCAAAGTCAAGCGCATTATCATTTTCTTTGAAAAATACCGTCGTTTTGTACTTTTACTTGCAAAATTTAAAGTTTAGCACAAAGTATAACATTTTTATAAATACAACAGCCACGAAAACGTCCTCGCGGGCCGCACGCGGCCCGCGCACGGAGGAAAATACTAGTCATAATATATAAAGTTCCTCACCCACTCACTCACTGACTGACATTTTTGATCTCAGCTCCTGGAAGTGGTGGAGAAAAACCGAGTATGAGGTTGCATAGAGATTGGTCACGTGACCACCAGAAAAAGCTGACATCAGCAAAAAGTCGTCTCCTTGATGGAACTGGTCAACGGCTCTCGGAAACTAAAAGTCGGATGGGTGACCTGTTTTAACTAAAGTTGTAGTAAACCCTGGGACGCTTGGAGAGAAATAAAAAAAAATAGGGGTTGCCATACAAAAAATAAAAATTCCATACAAAATTGAAACGCTTATAAATCGGAAACGGTAAGAGGTAGGTGGGGTGTGTTCGACCAAATGTCATAGAGGAGGATGGGCGCTTTTGGATGGTCGTCATGAAAATCCAAGATGGCGGATCCAAGATGGCGGCCATTTTGAAAGTTGGTCCGATCCGGCTGATTTTTTGCATCGGGGGGTTTTTGGGGTCCCTGATTCGATATTTGAAAAAATATTTTGGATCCCGCCATTTTTAAAGATGGCTGCCATACAAATTTTTTTTTTCATTTTTGGCTCATTGTTTCTCGATACCTATGGGAAATTTTGAACTTTTTTTTTTAAATTTGTATGAAAGTGGACAATCGAAATTCAAAATATTTCATGAACTGGTCTTCCGACCTTCTATCATCGTGACCATCAACTGCCTGGCTAAACGATGTGAGATGGGTCATATGCGTTCTCAGGAATGTCATAGCAAACCCTGGGATGATTTTAGAGAAAATAAAAAAAATCCAAAATGGCGGAAAAAAAAATCCGCCATACAAATTTAAACCGGAAATGACGCCGAAACCATGATACTTTAGTATAAAGAGCTCGAACTAATATTGTTTGGATGCCAGAAGGGAAGATATAGAAAAAATGTTTTTTTCAAAATGGCGGAAATTTCGGTCATGGCGGAAAAAAAAGTTTCTCCGATCCGGATGAAAATCGATATCTGAGGGTCCCCAAGAATGTTGAACAACATTCTAAAATCAAATTTTGACATGCGCCATTTTTCAATAGGGTTGCCATACAAAGGTGATTTTATCGAAATATGAACTTTCCTTTTTTACGCCTCCAATATGAATGTCATAAAAAAGTTGTTTCTAGGGATAGAGTAACGATGTACAAAGGAACAAAACAGTATACTAATGAAATTGTTTTTTTTTGAAGATGGCGGATGGAGACGTATTGACTTACAGAAAAAGTTATCCGATCCGGATGAAAATCGATATCTAAGACTCCCCTTAGATACTCAGTAAGAATATGGGAAAAAATTTTGATTCCGCCATTTTGAAAAATTTCATACATTTTACTGAACTTTTTTATGGATCTCCAATCCGTATGAAAATTGATATCTGAGTGTCCCTAAGGATACTGATTAATATGCTTTAGCTTCTTTTAGACATCCACCGTTTTTCAAAATGGCTGCCATACATACTGACAAAACCACAAACGCGACGACGAGCGAAGCGAGGAGGAGCTTCAAACCACCTACCGCGACGACGAGCGAAGCGAGGAGGAGCTTCAAACTACCTATCGCGACGACGAGCGAAGCGAGGAGGAGCTTCAAACTACCTACCGCGACGACGAGCGAAGCGAGGAGGAGCTTCAAACTACCCATCGCGACGACGAGCGAAGCGAGGAGGAGCTTCAAACTACCTACCGCGACGACGAGCGAAGCGAGGAGGAGCTTCAAACTATCTACCGCCACGACGAGCGAAGCGAGGAGGAGCTTCAAACTACCCATCGCGACGACGAGCGAAGCGAGGAGGAGCTTCAAACTACCCATCGCTACATTTACAATGTTTTACTAATGCGACCTTTTTAATTGATTTTAGCTTATCTAACTAACCTGTCTTACCTAAAATCTAAATATTTTCAGGATCCTTGATTCAAATTGACATATAATTGATAAACAAAACAAAATGACCGCCATACAAAATTAAAACACGCACACAATCGGAACTTATAGAAGCCGACAAGGCATGTTTGGACTCATAACAAAGGAACAACGGAGGCTTTCTCATAGACTTAAAATAATTCCAAGATGGCAGATTCAAAATGGCGTCCGATTTTATAGTAACTCAGATCCGGCTGATATTTTATATTTGGGGATTTTAAAAGAGGCTGATTTCAAATTTTGACCTTTTACATGACCTGACAGCATTTTTCAAGATGGCCGCCATGCAAAAGTCAGATCAATTATCATTTTCTTTGAAAAATACCGCTGTTTTGTACTAACTCTTGCAAAATTACAAGTTTAAACTAAAGTATAACATTTTTATAAATACAACAGCCACGAAATCGTCCTCGCGGGCCGCACGCGGCCCGCGCACGGAGCAAAATACTAGTCATAATATATAAAGTTCCTCACCCACTCACTCACTGACTGACATTTTTGATCTCAGCTCCTGGAAGTGGTGGAGAAAAACCGAGTATGAGGTTGCATAGAGATTGGTCACGTGACCACCAGAAAAAGCTGACATCAGCAAAAAGTCGTCTCCTTGATGGAACTGGTCAACGGCTCTCGGAAACTAAAAGTCGGATGGGTGACCTGTTTTAACTAAAGTTGTAGTAAACCCTGGGACGCTTGGAGAGAAATAAAAAAAAATAGGGGTTGCCATACAAAAAATAAAAATTCCATACAAAATTGAAACGCTTATAAATCGGAAACGGTAAGAGGTAGGTGGGGTGTGTTCGACCAAATGTCATAGAGGAGGATGGGCGCTTTTGGATGGTCGTCATGAAAATCCAAGATGGCGGATCCAAGATGGCGGCCATTTTGAAAGTTGGTCCGATCCGGCTGATTTTTTGCATCGGGGGGTTTTTGGGGTCCCTGATTCGATATTTGAAAAAATATTTTGGATCCCGCCATTTTTAAAGATGGCTGCCATACAAATTTTTTTTTTCATTTTTGGCTCATTGTTTCTCGATACCTATGGGAAATTTTGAACTTTTTTTTTTAAATTTGTATGAAAGTGGACAATCGAAATTCAAAATATTTCATGAACTGGTCTTCCGACCTTCTATCATCGTGACCATCAACTGCCTGGCTAAACGATGTGAGATGGGTCATATGCGTTCTCAGGAATGTCATAGCAAACCCTGGGATGATTTTAGAGAAAATAAAAAAAATCCAAAATGGCGGAAAAAAAAATCCGCCATACAAATTTAAACCGGAAATGACGCCGAAACCATGATACTTTAGTATAAAGAGCTCGAACTAATATTGTTTGGATGCCAGAAGGGAAGATATAGAAAAAATGTTTTTTTCAAAATGGCGGAAATTTCGGTCATGGCGGAAAAAAAAGTTTCTCCGATCCGGATGAAAATCGATATCTGAGGGTCCCCAAGAATGTTGAACAACATTCTAAAATCAAATTTTGACATGCGCCATTTTTCAATAGGGTTGCCATACAAAGGTGATTTTATCGAAATATGAACTTTCCTTTTTTACGCCTCCAATATGAATGTCATAAAAAAGTTGTTTCTAGGGATAGAGTAACGATGTACAAAGGAACAAAACAGTATACTAATGAAATTGTTTTTTTTTGAAGATGGCGGATGGAGACGTATTGACTTACAGAAAAAGTTATCCGATCCGGATGAAAATCGATATCTAAGACTCCCCTTAGATACTCAGTAAGAATATGGGAAAAAATTTTGATTCCGCCATTTTGAAAAATTTCATACATTTTACTGAACTTTTTTATGGATCTCCAATCCGTATGAAAATTGATATCTGAGTGTCCCTAAGGATACTGATTAATATGCTTTAGCTTCTTTTAGACATCCACCGTTTTTCAAAATGGCTGCCATACATACTGACAAAACCACAAACGCGACGACGAGCGAAGCGAGGAGGAGCTTCAAACCACCTACCGCGACGACGAGCGAAGCGAGGAGGAGCTTCAAACTACCTATCGCGACGACGAGCGAAGCGAGGAGGAGCTTCAAACTACCTACCGCGACGACGAGCGAAGCGAGGAGGAGCTTCAAACTACCCATCGCGACGACGAGCGAAGCGAGGAGGAGCTTCAAACTACCTACCGCGACGACGAGCGAAGCGAGGAGGAGCTTCAAACTATCTACCGCCACGACGAGCGAAGCGAGGAGGAGCTTCAAACTACCCATCGCGACGACGAGCGAAGCGAGGAGGAGCTTCAAACTACCCATCGCTACATTTACAATGTTTTACTAATGCGACCTTTTTAATTGATTTTAGCTTATCTAACTAACCTGTCTTACCTAAAATCTAAATATTTTCAGGATCCTTGATTCAAATTGACATATAATTGATAAACAAAACAAAATGACCGCCATACAAAATTAAAACACGCACACAATCGGAACTTATAGAAGCCGACAAGGCATGTTTGGACTCATAACAAAGGAACAACGGAGGCTTTCTCATAGACTTAAAATAATTCCAAGATGGCAGATTCAAAATGGCGTCCGATTTTATAGTAACTCAGATCCGGCTGATATTTTATATTTGGGGATTTTAAAAGAGGCTGATTTCAAATTTTGACCTTTTACATGACCTGACAGCATTTTTCAAGATGGCCGCCATGCAAAAGTCAGATCAATTATCATTTTCTTTGAAAAATACCGCTGTTTTGTACTAACTCTTGCAAAATTACAAGTTTAAACTAAAGTATAACATTTTTATAAATACAACAGCCACGAAATCGTCCTCGCGGGCCGCACGCGGCCCGCGCACGGAGCAAAATACTAGTTATAATATATAAAGTTCGTTACCCACTCACTCACTCACTGACTGACATTTTTGTTCCCGAGCTCCTGGAAGTGGTGGAAAAAAACCGAGTATGAGGTTGTATAGAGATCGGTCACGTGACAACCAGAAAAATCTGACATCAGCAAAAAGTTGTCTCCTTGATGGAACCGGTCAACGGCTCTCGGAAACTACAAGTCGGATGGGTGACCTCTTTTAACTAAAGTTGTAGTAAACCTTGGGACGCTTGGAGAGAAATAAAAAAAAATGGGGGTTGCCATACAAAAAAATAAAAATTCCATACAAAATTGAAACGCTTATAAATCGGAAACGGTAAGAGGTAGGTGGGGTGTGTTCGACCAAATGTCATAGAGGAGGATGGGCGCTTTCGGATGGTCGTCATGAAAATCCAAGATGGCGGATCCAAGATGGCGGCCATTTTGAAAGTTGGTCCGATCGGGCTGATTTTTTGCATCGGGGGGTTTTTGGGGTCCCTGATTCGATATTTGAAAAAATATTTTGGATCCCGCCATTTTTAAAGATGGCTGCCATACAATTTTTTTTTTTCATTTTTGGCTCATTGTTTCTCGATACCTATGGGAAATTTTGAACTTTTTTTTTTAAATTTGTATGAAAGTGGACAATCTTAATTCAAAACATTTCATGACCTGGTCTTCCGACCTTCCATCATCGTGACCATCGACGGCCTGGCTAAACGATGTGAGATGGGTCATATGCGTTCTCAGGAATGTCATAGCAAACCCTGGGACAATTTTAGAGAAAACAAAAAAAAATCAAAATGGCGGAAAAAAAAATCACCCATACAAATTTAAACCGGAAATGACGCCGAAACCATGATACTTTAGTATAAAGAGCTCGAACTAATATTGTTTGGAGGCCAAAAGGGAAAAGAACACCAAATTTTTTTTTTAAAATGGCGGAAATTTTGGTCATGGCGGAAAAAAAAAATTCTCCGATCCGGATCAAAATCGATATCTGACGGTCCCCAAGGATGCTGATCAACATTCTAAAATCAAATTTTGACATGCGCCATTTTTCAATAGGGTTGCCATACAAAGGTGATTTTAACGAAATATGAACTTTCCTTTTTTACGCCTCCAATATGAATGTAATAGAAAAGTTGTTTCTGGGGATCGAGTAAGATGTATAAAGGAACAAAACAGAACACAAATGAAATTGATTTTTTCAAGATGGCGGATGGAGACGTATCGACTTATAGAAAAAGTTATCCGATCCGGATGAAAATCGATATCTAAGACTCCCCCTAGATACTTAGCAAGAATATAGGGAAAAAATTTTGATTCCGCCATTTTGAAAAATTTCATTCATTTTACCGAACTTTTTTATGGATCTCCAATCCGTATGAAAATTGATATCTGAGTGTCCCCAAAGATACTGATTAACATGCTTAAGCTTTTTTTAGACATTCTCCGTTTTTTAAAATGGCTGCCATACATACTGTCAAAACCACCAACGCGACGACGAGCGAAGCGAGGAGGAGCTTCAAACTACCTATCGCGACGACGAGCGAAGCGAGGAGGAGCTTCAAACTACCTACCGCGACGACGAGCGAAGCGAGGAGGAGCTTCAAACTACATATCGCGACGACGAGCGAAGCGAGGAGGAGCTTCAAACTACCTATCGCGACGACGAGCGAAGCGAGGAGGAGCTTCAAACCACCTACCGCGACGACGAGCGAAGCGAGGAGGAGCTTCAAACTACCCATCGCGACGACGAGCGAAGCGAGGAGGAGCTTCAAATTACCTACCGCGACGACGAGCGCAGCGAGGAGGAGCTTCAAACTACCCATCGCGACGACGAGCGAAGCGAGGAGGAGCTTCAAACTACCTACGGCGACGACGAGCGAAGCGAGGAGGAGCTTCAAACTACCTATCGCGACGACGAGCGAAGCGAGGAGGAGCTTCAAACTACCTATCGCGACGACGAGCGAAGCGAGGAGGAGCTTCAAACTACCCATGCAACGACGAGCGAAGCGA
The DNA here is from genome assembly GCA_963580505.1 of Ennomos erosarius. NCBI lineage: Eukaryota > Metazoa > Arthropoda > Insecta > Lepidoptera > Geometridae > Ennomos > Ennomos erosarius. The sequence goes on along the minus strand of OY756983.1, from coordinate 15,163,502 downwards.
GGAGGAGCTTTAAACTACCCATCGCTACATTTACAATGTTTTACTAATGCGACCTTTTTAATTGATTTTAGCTTATCTAAGTAACCTATCTTACCTAAGATCTAAATATTTTCGGGATCCTTGATTGAAATTGACATATTACTGATAAACAAAACAAAATGGCCGCCATGCAAAATTAAGACACGCACACAATCGGAACTTATAGAAGGCGACACGGCGTGTTTGGACTAATAACAAAGGAACAACGGAGGCTTTCTCATAGACTTAAAATAATTCCAAGATGGCAGATTCAAAATGGCGTCCGATTTTATAGTAACTCAGATCCGGTTGATATTTTATATTTGGGGGTTTTAATGGATGCTGATTTCATATTTTGACCTTTTTTTGACTGACAGCATTTTTCAAGATGGCCGCCATGCAAAAGTCAGATCAATTATCATTTTCTTTGAAAAATACTGCTGTTTTGTACTAATACTTGCAAAATTACAAGTGTAAACTAAAGTATAACATTTTTATAAATACAACAGCCACGAAAACGTCCTCGCGGGCCGCACGCGGCCCGCGCACGGAGCAAAATACTAGTTTGAAATTATAAAACTATAACATTCTCGGTTACTTATATAAATTATTTACCGATAATAATAATCTATTCGCTCCACAATTCGATGCGCTTACATTAATCGGCTTGGAACTCTCCATTCTACAACACTGATTTATTACTCAACATTCAATCACCGTTAATCGATGTCGAATCGAACCCATCTCGTGACGTAATTACTCCATTGGAAATAGTATCGATTGCTTCATAACGATTGTCGAAATCTACTTGTTACTGCATTGTTATCGAATAGGTTCAAAAGTCGATTACAATAGGTATGAGACAGGTGCGAGATAGATGCATTGTGCAGCAGATCATTTCGAATTAACTCGATTGTTTGTTTGTTAAATGGACAAATAGGCATTTTAGATTAAGAAATAATATACAATTCAAACGTCTATCATTTTTAAATTTTAAAAACACTTAATTAATTTCATGAAAAATTGAATTGAGTGAATAATAATTGTTACGTTTATTACGTTAGAGAAAAAACTTGTTCGAAATATGTTGTAAAATTGCTCTGTCAGTTTTTAATGTAAGTATAGGTACTTTATTATTGATCTTGACTACTTTTGGCAATGTATTTAATTGAGATATATGGAAAACACTATACCTACTTAAAATTATTAACAGAAAAGAAAATCACTACTAAAATCATGAACGCTAATGAATATTAGTTCCACCAATGAAATAAAGTACCCAGTTAACCTCCTGACCCAAAAGTAACCATCCGCCTACTATATAAATATATATTACGTAAGTTATCTAATACAACGTATAACGGCGATAATATCCATAAAATAAATTACTCAATATATTTGAATATAAATTAAACTTGTGCTAAAGGGAAAGCCACCATGTTGCGTCGTAATTCCGCTATAACATGTGGAAAGACGAGTTGGATTAACTTGTTTATTTACTTTTTTTTTCTTATATTTTGGCTCCACACATAGTGTATTTAGCCAGGGTCAAGTATTATATTTTCATCGTGTTATAAAATATTTCACGTAAAGTCATGTCCTAGTCATATTAGTCATAGTCCAGTCTAAGTCAGGTAGTCATAGTCTAGAGTAAGTAATGCTCCAGCAAAGTGGAAGCAACACGAAAAATCACGTTTCACCACATTATATCACTTGCCCTCACTCATGCTCGTAATTCAGCACTTAATGTGTAACACGCCAATTTTAAACATTAACATTGGAAAAAGCAAAAGTTTTGTAAAATAATACAATGCAACGACGTGAACTTTTCCGCGTTCCCGCCAAAACTCGTTTATTTACTTTTTATTACATCCTTACTTACTATGGGTGCATTCCAGGTTGGTGCCATTTTTGTTATTAATAGTATAACAATAATCGGATGACTCGATATCGCGACCATGGGAGTCCAGAGGAGTAGATATATTATACATGTAACAAAAGATATTCCTACAGAATATTTTAAACATAACATCAAAATTGTTGAACTGAACTGTGCGCTTTTAAGGCTCGTCTAATTTATTAGTCGCTTCCGTACGTTTTCTATCCTCTTGAATGACTTAATTGGAACGATTAATCTAAATTATAACTGCTTGTATAAATTATGTGGAAGTGTATTAGTAAATATTCATATGCTTCCACAGTAGCAATAGGCAAGGTATTTTTTACATGTTTTTTAGTTTTTGTTTTTATAATCAAAAATCAAGTTACAAAACTAGTCACATTGCAAACGTGTTATTTCATTGTTTGGGAAATGCGACCATAGATTAGTGAGGTGAGTGATGTTGCGGTGAATTTTAAGACTAAGATGTTAGTACTGTTATAGCATTATATTTTGTCTACGTCCCGCTCCCTTTCCTATCGGCTTAAAATAAGGTAAAGGAATAAACCCATTTACATGGAGAGAGTTTCTTGACTCGAAGATACGAATGTTAGTTTGCCAGTGTGTAAAATACAATAACCAACTAACTCTTATTCTAAACTTTTTGAGTTGATACAACACCGTGCAGTTAATCCATCATCTATATTGGAGTGGCACGAAGATTCGAAGACATTTGGAGCAAGGCACGACTGATCCTTTCTCTTTACCCGTGGCATTCTTATTTAATCTGTGATTACTGTACCTTGTAACGGTGATATTTAAAAGGTTATTTATTGAATGGTTTTCAATCTTATACTTATAACTGTTATGTTATTTGATTGGCTCTCATTAGTAAGCTCAAAGTCGCGCAACAAGCAATGCTCGGTGTTTCCCTGCGAGATAAATCCGAAATGAGAAGATCCGCAGGAGAACTAAAGTGACTGATATAGCTCTTAGAATTAGCAAGTTGAAAAGTCAATGGGCAGGCCATATCGCTCACAGAACTGACAAGACAACCGATGGGGAAGAAGTTGTCGAGTGGCGACCACGAATTGGAAGACGCAGCGTCCACCATTAGGTGGACGACGACCTGGTGAAAACTGAGCCGATGGATGCAGGCGGCGAGCAGCCGCTCAAAGAGTTACTCTTTGAACCATACGCCATTTTAAACCTTACCGACGTGACTTACTAGGCTTACGTAATAAATTCAGTAGTATTACAAGCATCAATATTGCCGGTTTCATAACTCCGCGGTCGGTAACGTAACGGGTTCGCGTACGTTTTACTGTGCGCTGCGTAACGGTAACGTTTGGTCGGCGCGTGCGCTTGCCTTGTCTGGTAAGTAAAGTGCATAAGAATAGGGGGGGGGGGAACGTTGTTTGCTAGTTTAATTCCGAAACATCATCAGACTGTATTTAGTCCAAGAATGTCTGATGAGTGGACGCCAGTATAGCTTTTAATTATTAACAATTGTTATGCAAACCATCCATAGGGCCACCCACTTCTCTTTGAAGGAATATTCAGGAAGGGGGCAGCAGCATTATCATTTCACGTTAAAATCTACGACCAGCCGCCTGCGCGTTGTGGTTATGGCAAATCCCCCCCATGACCCCCATAACCGTCTAAAGTGGCCTTTGTGGGGGAGGTCTATGTTGACGTCTTCTGGCTGATGATGATGATGTTATGCAAACTGTTAGTATTCGACTGGGTGGGTAGTCTACTGGAAATAGGCCACTGAAGCCAATCTTTTTTAACCAATCCTCTTTTTTGCGGTTTAGAAATGGAACTTACCGCGAGGAGAGTGTTGAGTCTCCTCTTTTATAGTCTAGAATTAAAAACCTCCATATTTTTTTTGTCTTATATTTTGGCTCAACACATAGTGTATTTAGCCAGTGTCAAGTATTGTATATTTTCATCGAGTTTTAGAATATCTTACGTAGTCAAGTCATAGTCATAGTCTAGTCTAAGGCTGAGTTGCACCAGCTTACTTTAACGCTAACTTTAACTGCTAACTGTCACCGTCCACGCTTCGCAGGGCGGGCTAATGTCAAAATTTGACACTAACTTTAACTGTGATTATGGTGCAACTCAGCCTAAGTCAGGTCATAGTCCAGTCTAAGTCATGCTCTAGTAAAGTGGTGGCAACTTTACTAGAAGCCGCTATGAAATTTTGGAAGCAACACGAAAAACCACGTTACACCACATTATATCACTTGCCCATACTTATGCTCGTAATTCAGCACTTAATGCGTAAAACGCCACCAATTTCAAACATTAACACTGGAAAAAGCACAAGTTTTAAGAAATAATACAATGCAACGACGCACGTGAACTTTTTCACGTTCCCGCCAAAACTCTGTTTTCAAAACTCCCATATATTTATATTCAGTGTATTATTTGTTCAGAGAAACAGCATTAATAAGTAGGTAAATATCATATCTTATTCTATTCTATATCATGATAAAAGAACTCAACTTCTACCTACATAACTATTTGCACTAAAATATTCATGTCACAGAGTAGCTGTACATCATAGTAAAATCAACAAGTAGGCAGAGTCGCGTGCCGACTTCCTGCCACATACGCATTCGGTGGTCACCGCTATTATCACCTTATGCAACCGTTACATTACCTTTCGTCCTTACAACCTTCCTAGCCGGACTAACAAGGAACTGATCATGATAGACTACTTTGAAAACCATTCGATTTTTAACTTTAATTCACTGTAATAAGGCTACAAGAATTTGTGGTCGTTATCCCTTGAATGAAAGGAAATGAATGATAAATTCTAAGGTTCAATTTTAAACTCTATGCCTTTGTGATTAGGTGGTGTAGGAACTTAGATTGTGTTAAAGATACCTGCAGTTGATGGATTAGAGAGTTGATGCATTGCCAATGAGCAGGCTTGTTTCCGCATTTATAGTTCCAATGGCATATACATTTCCTAGACGATAAAACAAATGTAAACTCTCAAATAATTACTTTATTTTATTAATTTCATACACGGGGCTATAAGTAAAAGGAAAAATCATAGCGGCGAACCATCTCTCCCCAAAAACGCTTAACAAATTCTCCTTCCAGTTTGACGTGTCTGAAGAACACCACTTACTTTCATATGAAGTAACTCCTCTCAGCACATTCCTCATGTGGTAAGCAAACAACACCGTCGACCAGATAAGAACAGCCACATTCAGGACAAAAAACAGCGTGAGAAGGTCTCTATACCCCATCGGTTCCGGTATCATGATTCGCAGCAAAGGGTTCAGTATACGAAACATTGAAATAATCAACCCCAAGTCATCAAACTTCGAATTGATGTAGTAAAAGTTGTAGTAGCATGCATAAAACATGGATACCATCACATGCCCGAGGAACATTATGAAGTATCGCTGGTTATACAATCCAATGCATCTTGAGAGGAACATGCAGTGGTGGTCGCGACGTATAATGCAAGCGTTGCACGTGGAACAGTGCCAACTTCCCGCAGGCCTGATCAGTCTGCATTGAGGGCAGTACACGCCGTGGCCGCGAGATCTCTTCAAGCTTGAGTCTATTACTATACTCATAATCATATTCCCGAAGACGTTAATGAAGAAAAAGGTTGAAATAAACACGTGTGTGTAATGTTTTACGGGCCCGACATTGTACATCTCGACGAGATTTGGTCGGACCAAAATCATTTCGATGGCGTAGAAGTTGGGCGTTATGATGAATACGATAACGTAACAGAAAACTTTCTCGTAGTATTTGTAAACAGTCGACTGTAGCGAAACCATGATTTATTTTGCTATCTTTATTTTTGATCAACATAAAAATTATCACGTTGATCTTGATTAAAGATGTCAGACTGACGAGTGACAGTGATGTCTCAGAAGTTCAGGTTTTAAATGATGTGACAACGCAACAAGCGTGAAATAAGTTTCGATTACAAAGAAGGTTACATTTTATATCATTTCTGACTGTCTTTTTATTTTTACAAACGAATGCAATGGGCAGTGATGGCTAGTGTGGCTCAGCGGTCACCCGTCCAATCCGAACCTGGTTTGAATTCTGCTAGGCTCTGCACCAACGACTTTTCAAGCTATGTTTAGCATTTGCTACAGTTTTGCAAGCAAATCGTTGTGTTGTACATAATTCGAAGACATTTATATTGTGTAATCCATCGACCCGCGTTTTTCCAGGCAGCGAGGTGGATATGGCCTACACTCTCTCTTCTCTCTCTCTATGTGAACCCGAGTCCCAGTAATGGGAAAGTATTGGGCTGATGACAGTGGGCAGATAAAACTGTTGTTCAAGAACATAGACCTACATAATACCGTGCTTCATTAGCTCACTTTGCGTCAATCTAAATATTTTGTGGCAGTACTCATGTTTGTGATGAAGACATTCAAGTTCCAACTCTAGAGTCCGTATACACTAGAATCTCTAGGATTCTAAGCTCCTAGCTGGATTATATTCGAATATATCACTGAAGAATGGAGTACAAGACTACATTTTTTTCAGGATTAGGAGGTACATATGTTTTTCCTTACTTATTGTGGTCACCAGTGTTTTATTTTAACCTTTAGTTAAATAAAGGTTAATCATTTAAAAGTAACTTTAAACCAGGATCTTCATTGTCCTTGCATAATAAATAGCATTTATGATAACTCTCCTTTGCTAACAGTATATTACGTATTTATAAAGGTGCCTGGCCCTGCGCACGCGCACGATTCTGCCCTTTACTCCCTTCAATAACGGTTATGTCTTTGCAAGCCCTAAGTACCAATACCAATGAAACGCTCTTATCGTTATAATAACAAATTATATTGTACTTTTTGACCAGATCGTTGGTTAGGTACCTAGTGGGGGGCCTACGCCCTTCTTCCGGCGTCTTCCGCAATGCTCCGGGGTACTTCGTTCGGGGTAACCTTCGTTCGTAGTTTGATCCTATTTCCCCCTGAGATTAATGTTATGTGTGTCTCTCTCGTCAAAATAAAAATCCATGCAAAGTTTCGAGATAAATTGCAACACAGTTATTACCATAATTATTTCACACCTATCCTATATGTATATAACTTTTATAATATAATACGTATATATAAGTTTAACACATACGCCATCCATTGTCCTGTAGTTCAAAACTAGCACAGTGGGCGTAAATGTATCTATTATACTTAAAGTGTATTGTTGATACATCATGAAATATGGTAGTCCACTTAGCAGATAAGTTACTAAATGCATCACACCTCATACAAGCATCCAAGCCAGATTAGGCAACGGCCACAGCCTAATAAATAAAGTAGATAGAGCGACTACAATAAAAAGTACAGTGGTCTTTACTGGCGGTTGGACCACGAAGGTGCCAGTATATTACGCATGTAGTTATATTTTTTCTCAATCTGAAAAGGATTTCTAATAATACTAATAATTAGTATGCGTGCTGTGTTCATTTGTGTGGATAATTAAACCCTCTATGTAGATAGGCAGTATAAGAAAATCTTCCAGATTTCCAGTTCCCTTTACAAACTATTTTTCATAAATTCCGATTCAAAGTACTGCGGTGCATTGGGATGATATTATGTATTTCTCTATTTTACTGGCTTTATTTTCAAGTACTTCTTTGTGTATCGTCTTTCGTATTTTTTTAGTCTTAGGCAACATCACTTAGATTATTAGGCTCCATTACAAATAATACAATCTCTGATAGTGCATGATCGATGGCGTGTAAGAACAATGTCTTGTAATGTTATTGTTCACAGATTTCTGTTACTTACTGTAATGGTATCTATTGCAATATAAATAAAGTTGCAGTGGTTTAGAAATTGAGATTTTTGGAATAAGTTATTTATTTATAAACCAGTAAGACCAACCAGATGATGGTTGTTTACTGCCCGTGTGCAAAATTTTATCCAAATTGTTTCAGTTTATTTTTACGCGGAAGTTGCAAAAAATTCAATTCCTTACTTTTTTAGGGTTTCCTCCCCGTACCCAAAGAGTAAAGCGAAACCTATTACAAAGGTTCCGTCTGTCAGTCGTCTGTATTCTGTATATAGGGCGTATTCTGTGCTTTTAACTTCGGCAAATTACTAGTTTCTGCAGGATAACCGTCTTAAATTGAGATTAAAATAGAGAAAAACCTACAATTCTTGTAAAAATAATAGTTGAAATCGTAACATATCACTATCGTGCACAACGGTTCCTCAGAATAAGAAGCCACTTAAAAATTAAAGAAGTTTATTTATGTTCATTTACTTATGTAATGAAATTTTGAAATCCAATTCTGTTGATTGACGGTGAACTTTTTAAAGAAGATAATAAAACCTGGTTTAAGTGGTCCTCGAAATGAAACTAATGACAGGTTAGCCTTTGAGCTGTTTTAAGCTGAGATGAACGAGATAGCAAGTCCAAGATTTTCGGTTTTAAAATTGCGTATGTTATAATTCACGAGCCGGTAGTACAGCTCACTATTAGAATCGACTAATGATACCAATTTACCAAAGGCTTAGAACCCCTACGTTTCCCATATCATACGAAAGCATAACCACGCAATAGTTACATAACTTATACCTCACTTATGCATGAATTTTCTAGCACCATAGCACACATAATAGTATAAGTATCTACCCACACTTAGACAAGGTGGTCACTGCCGTTGTTGCACAAACTTTCCCGTGTCCGACTGGTGTAGGCTAATTGTACACTTTCGCTCATAATGACCATATTATTAGGATTGCACAATATGAGCCGGACCGTTTTAGGTATAATAGCGGCTTATAGACAACAAAGTTTATATGTAGAAAGATTTACAAACTCTAAGTTTGGGCGGAGCCTTTTTTTACTTTTAGCATATTCTTTTTCGTTAACCCCACAGTATTGGTATGGCCTTTAAAAGTAGTAAGTTAAAATGGCAATGAGTATACATATCGCTCGCAGAACCGACAACCGATGGGGAAGAAAGATTATCGAATGGCGACCACGAACCGGAAGACCCAGCGTAGGCAACTAGGCACCCCACTAGGTACGACCTGGCTAAAACCGCGACGAGCCGCTGGATGTAGGAGGCAAGTAGTCAGTTAAGGGGGCGCTCCATGCGGGAGACCTATATTCAGCAGTGGAAGTCTTCCTGGCTAATGATGCACCTCTTAGTAGCAATTGGATGTGTACGTTGCGTACATAATTTGGATGAACGTTAGATGATGTGATGACCCCGTGTCAAAAGGCCCCAGTACCCGGCAGCTCTGCTATCTGGCACGGTAGCAGCCACGGTAGGTAATAGCAGCGCATGGGGTGCAAAGAATCCCGGACGGGCAAGATGAAAGCAGCCGTTTAAAGTGGCACTCTATGGGGCTTATGATCACGATGATGATGATGTTAGGTTATAACTACTAACCCATTCCGCGCTACGTGAGCCGCGGGCAAAACAAATAAACGACTGACATAAAACTCTACTGTCGTAAATCACGTGCGTGTCTAGAAATACAGGCATTTCATCCCAATTTGTGCGTTATTTTCTTCATACGATTACAACAGATTGTTAAATACATAAAAACCATTTTGTCCAAAAAAATGTAAGCACATTGATCAGTATTAAAGCGGCTTTTCAAAGATGGGACCTTTTAATGAGATTGTGTAAAAGTTGTGCAACGAAAAGTAAATGGTTCGGTACATTTGCATAACTATTTGGGTACTCTGTTGACTTTTGACTCCTTATAAGTTTATCGCTGATGGGTGCTAAGGCAAGAGTTTTGGTAGTCTAAAATTAGGTTACACACTTTTATGTCTTCAGTACTATGGCGAACTATCTGGGGTTTCGATACCATCAATGTGACGCTCTATGGGTTTATAGATAGATAGATAGATAGATAGATAGATAAACTGTTTATTGAAACACACAAATTATAAACAAAAGTACAAATTTAACGGAAGTGTTACAATTGGCGGTCTTATCGCTCAAAGCGATCTCTTCCAGACAACCATGCCTGGAAAGGAATGACGCAAAAATATAATCAACAGTGGACGAAAAACGAGTATTTTGAAAATAAGGACACCTGCAGATTCTTACACAAACATAAAATTGGTATCATACTTGCTCGAGAATGTAAACTGTTTATTTTATTTATGCAGAACTACTGTATTATCTGGCAATCGATGGGGAAGAAGGTTCTTGAGTGGCGATCGTGAACTGGAAGACGCAGCGTAGGCCGACCCCCATAGATCTATATATCAGGATATGCCCGAAGGAACATTTTATTTACTCAAAATGGTGTGGGGAAAAGTCAGCGCCATCTCTTAGATTACTCAGGAACTACGATGAGTAGGGAAATTAAACGCTGCCATTATGTCCGTCAATGTTTGTTTACAATGATTATCCCAAATATAAATTCGATTATTTTCGTACAAAACGGAGTGTAATATTGAAAATATTGACTTATTTGTGGTAAGAAACTTTGTATTTCTTTTTATTGCACTTTAGAGTGTAGTTTGTGCAACCCTTCACAACACAACTTGGTATATTTTCTTTGAGACACACGACCGATATCTTCTCACTTCCAACACAGACTGGGCGCTAGTGGATGTCAATCTGTGAACTTGACTCCCTCTTTGAAGCGACGGTTTAATCTGTCATTAGGCCTGTCCTTATATATATGTCTATGCCGACCCCCCACTAAGTGGACCCGAACCGTGGGGAGCCGTTAGATGCAAGAAGCAAGCAGCCGCTCAAAGAGGCGCTCTTTGAGGGAGGCCTATTTTGAGCAGTGGGCGCCTTCAAGCTGATGATGATGTTGATGATTTTGACTGTATTATCAATATTACTTAAAACAAGTAGTTATCGTAAACACATGCTATCGCACGTTGAGACCATCTATTTCATAGCATTCAATAATCATAACTGTAGGTACTAGTATTTATTCTGTGGGTATCCAGTGAAAGCGGGTTCCAGCACGCGATGCTACTCCTCTACGCAACGGTCACGTAACGCACGTGGCTCGGCGGTCTGCGGTCTGCCGGCCATCGATGTTAATCATTTCTTCGAGGGGAAAGAGAAACACCTATCGAAAATCTCCTCGAAATACCAAACCAAAGTGTCCCTACTAGTGGTAGGATTAAGTGGAAAAAACTCGCTAAGTGCGAGACGGATGCGCGCACGAAAGGTTCCGTACTATTATCTATAAAAACGAGCATAAAGATCACACTTGTTGTATGGGAGCCCCCTTAAATATTTCTTCTATTCTGTTTTTTAGTATTTGTCGTTATAGCGGCAACAGAAATACACCGTCTGTGAAAATTTCAACTGTCTAACTATCACGGTTCATCATGAGATACAGCCTGGTGTCAGGCGGACAGACGGACAGCGGACCCTTCCTTAGTAATAGGTTTCGTTTTACCCTTTGGGTACGGAACCCTAATAAGACCACTTAGATCAACTGGTTGTGTTAGGCGGAAGCGGAGACGATATTTACTAAGATTGATTTATATTATGATTTAACATAAATTAAGAAAAATTTAATGTATCTGAAAATTCTGGGACAACCATCCCGATACCGATTATAAAATATTCTAATCGTAAGTACCTACATAAATCAGTATAGGCTTAATAATACATTACAAAACATATTCGTCCAATTTAGAGATAATTGTATTCGATATCAACGTGACCGTTTCGTACCGAATCAATTCAATACCTCACTCAAACATAATCGATTTTGTGCCGGCATCGATATCGATAACCCATGGCTGCGATGGCCCGCCCTTTGTTGACCTATAGTTATTACATATTTTTTATAAATTATAGTATGATGAAATAGATGACCATCAATCATAGTGCTATACAATTTAAGAGTAGTTTCATTGTGGTTGTAATAATATCACACATTTTTGATCCCAATTATTATTGAAAATTACATGCCTATATAATTAAGAGTGTTGAATAACACCACTTTGCTGTTACAGAGTTTTTGTCGTAGATGACTATAAGGTAAAAAATTATCATGGAATGGATTTTTAAAGCGTAAACCACACTTCAGGTATATCTGTAAAGATATTACGGATCTAAAAAAACACGTATTAGTTATACATAGTCTTTAATTTTAAGGACTAAGTATACATAATATCTATACTGATACAGGTAAAGTAATTACTGAAATACTCCCAACTTCTTATTTATGGAAATCGGTGCTCAAGAATCTTCTTGCGATTGACATAGATATGTAATGATCACGATGAAAAGATATAAATTGAACTGCTAAATTATGATAATATTCGATATGTCACATTTTTTATATTAATTGTGTTAGTAAAAGGTGTTACCTAAATTCGTGGATATTCATTAATGTTCAAACAAAGCCATAATTATTTACAGATGTAATGTTGTTCCTCATAAGTCTGAACAAAGGGCTTGTCAAAACGTTTGTTTGTAAATGTTTATGATTGCCGTGAATTCACGGTAATTATAAATAAAAAACCCGGAACGGTTCCATTGTCTGAAAATAGCCGGCAACGGATGTGTAATCTTCCTCAAATAATATTATGTTATAAAAAGCAAATTAACACACTTTAGTAAAGATTATCGTGCGCATAAATTTTATAATATTGTTATTTCCAGAAAAGAAATTGTTGCAGTTCTTTGTTAAAAGAAGCTTAAATTTATCGATATATCGATAACTTTTTAATTATCTGTATTAAACCCTAGTAACATAATTTATATTTTTATCTTTACCCTTACATACCAAGGCCTTTGCCTTCTTCTATAATAAAACTGTACATTGCAGGAACAATCAATAATTTTTCAGTTCTTGTAACAAGTGTCACAACGGCCGTTCCAAAAAATATAAAGAGATGACCAACAAAACAAGGACCGTGACAATATTATCGTAGCGTCAAAAACTATGCTAAAGGTACCACAAAAAGGTACTTAATATAGGTAACTTCCAATTGAGAAAACTATAAGAGAGTACGATAAAATGGTAATTTAAGACTTAAATAGGTACCCAATTAATAAATTCCTATAGTTTTAATTTTAAAAATTAATAGCTTGCATCTTATCTTACCTTGTTATACGGTATATTTTAAACATTTAATGCCTCGTAAAACCAGCACTTTAATTTTAGACAACGATTTCCTAAATAAATAGAAAATAAAAGATATTGACTAAAATATATTGGTCAAGTTTATTTTGCAGCAAAGCATGGTAATTAGGCGTGTTTTATAGGTGATGATGATAAACATATCTATTTCCAGTGGCAATATAAATGCACTCGAATTTGCTGATCCAATGACATGCATGATACATACATTATAGAAACAATACCTATCCCATATAACTGATGGGTTTGCACGGGCTAATTAGCTTTACGTCCTATTTTCCCCCGTCGGAGAGGGGGAGAGAGCCTTTCCCTATATCGCTTTCGTTCACCATGTCACTCTATTTATCCCTTTCTTATCCTTTTCTCTTCTGCATCCCCTCCCTCTTCTTGCCCCTACCTCCTTCATCCTAACGTCATTCCTTCTGACTTGGAGGTTGCATTATACAAAATTATATATTTCGTGGACTGATTTTGATGAAACATACAAAGCTATCCAAATATCAAAAACAATTCAGTAGTTTTCGCGTTATGAATAAAGATAAAGACCAACAAACAGACTGACTTACTTATTATTATAAGTGAGTGAGTGTGTATAAAAATTTCATCATCATCATCATCCGCCCATAGATGTCCACTGCTGAACATAGACCTCCCCCAGAGAGCGCCACTTTGAGCGGCTGCTCGCCTCCTGCATCCATCGGCTCCCCGCGGTTTTCACCAGGTCATCGGTCCACCTAGTGGGGGTCTGCCTACGCTGCGCCTTCCGTTCGAGGTTGCTACTCGAGAATCTTTCTTCCCCATCGGTTCTCAGTTCTGCAAGCGATGTAGCCTGCCCAATGCCTTTTCAAAAAAATAAAAAATAAATATGTGTTTATTCGAAATACGTTGACCCCAGCACCCACAGAGTGTGATGTCATACCGACAATATTTTGAATCGTGAATTCATGAACTCTCCCATTTTTAATTTTATATTTTTGCTAAAAAAAACCGTGATTTATGACTTCCTTCCTTCAACTCGTGATCATTCATTCCGATTATGGTAGAATGAAGTGACAAAAAGATCATGTTTTATTATTATAGGTATCGTAAACAGATTATTAAATGAAAAATGGCTTCTGATAAATTCTTTTGTTATTATAAGCTTTATGGAATTTTATCTTTCCTAAATTACACAGGATGGCCCAGGAAGGAAGACTAAAGGTAGCCATTTTAGGCATCACTTCAGCTTTTTTGGCGGGTTATTTGATGTTCCTGGAGTACCATAAATCTCTGTATTTCTATGTAATAGTCACTAACTCATGGGACACCTTGTATACGTATTACACGTACTAAATCTTGAGACCAAAGAAAAATAAACACACATAAAATTTTCAAAAACCGCAATGATTCACTTTCCCTTTCCAACAAATGAGTCACATAATAGTATGTGAGTAAATTGCCTCGTACACTATAACCGCAGTATCGTGAGATATGGCTCGAGATTATATTACTTTCTCTCGGTAAGGTACTGTTTGTGTTACGTATACGTGCTTTGATTATAGGTTTGTATGAATTTGATTTGATTTTAAATACAATATTACAAAGAAGTAGTTAATATCGTTTGGTCATCAACATCATAAACAGCATGAAGATGTCCACTTCTGAACATAGGCCTCCCCGATATTGCGCCACTTTAAGGGCTGCTCGCCTCCTGCATCCATCGGTTCCCCGCGCGGTTTTCACCAGACCGTCGCCGTCGGTCGACCTGGAGGGCGGCCGGCCTACGTTGCGTATACGGTTCGTGGTCGCCACTCGAGAACCTTTCTTCCCAATCGGTTCTCAGACGTTAACCTGGTCAGAACCACGGGCAGCTGATGGATGCAATGAATGGTTCTGTCGGCTAATCATTAGTAGTGGAAAAGCTCTGTCGTCGATTTGCTCATGAATGTATCGTTCTGTCGACGAATCGTTCGTAGTTGAAAGGTTCTGTCGGTGAACTACCCATAAACGAAACGTTCTATCGGCGGATCATCCAAAAGAGAAACATATTTTGTTGGAGATATGTTTCAGAATCATGCAAGAGGCGATTAGCCGCTCAAAGTGGCGTTCTCTGGGAGAGCCTAGGGGCCTATGTTCAGCAGCGGAAGTCAAATGATGATGATGATGATGATGATATAGCAGCCTTAACTCTTAAAGGCTGACTGACTGGCTCACGACACGACGTGATGACTATGATACGTGGTACGTGGGCTTAGGCTAGTTATGAATAGGTTAATGAGTAAGTGATGTTAGATATACTTATGACTAACAAAACAAGAAGCAAGCCTGCATAAAGACAGTCCAGTGCATCATAATCTAAATCCAATACAAGTGACTCAATCATAATCCATCACAATTTCTCTTTTAAATCTTTAATCTGCGAACCAGAGTACTCTTTATCTCCATTACTTAAAGCTCACATTACCATATGATAAATGGGTATGTCGGGCAGTTAGAAAGTGGTCGTCCTTGGATGTAAAAGTCATCCCGAAAGAGAAAGTGATTGGTGTTGGTGTTGTCCAAGCTATATGTTACGCCTTGTTTTTCATGCGTCATTGGTATTTACGTTATTATATTACGTCGTTGATTAGGAGAATGATTGGTCATCATCAACATCATCATCATCATCATCATCACCAGCCTGAAGATGTCTACTGCTGAACATGGGCCTCCCCTAGAGAGTGCTACTTTGAGCAGCAGCTCGCCTCCTGCGTCCATCGGCTCCCTGCAGCTTTCACTAGATCGTCGGTCCACCTAGTGGGGGGCCTACGCTGCGTCTTCCGGTTCGTGGTCGCCATTCGAGAACCTTTCTTCCCCATTGGTTGTCAGTTCTGCAATGCGGCCTGCCCATTGCCACTTCAACTTGCTTAAATGACAGGTGCACCTGTCAATACAGTTAATTGTCTTGTGGTCAAAACGGGTAAGCGTCCAATACGTCTAAATTTTAAAACGACCATAACATAACCGTCAAAACAGTTTAGCGACAAAATGTATGATTGACCAAATGACTATATCTAATCGTTATTTACCTATGTATGACCACAGAATAAATAATAGTAAATGCTATATTAGTATATTATGTATGACTAATGCTCTATTTATAAAACCTTGAATTGTTATGCCAAGAGCAAGTCGTGCCCCTATAAGTCATCGTTATAAATAATCAGACTTGTATTTCTTAGCAAAAAGTGTCTCCTCTAAAGGCTAAAGTACTAATAGATCTAGATCTAGCCCCAACTGTGCAGATATCGGATCGATTTTAAAAAACAGCCAAGTGCTAATCGGACTCGTGCACTAAGTATTCCGTACCATTATCTATGAAAACGAGCAAAAAGATCATGTTTGTTTTATGGGGGCCCCCTTATGTATTTATATTATTCTTCTTTTTGCATTTGTAGTTATAATGGCGAGGCACCAGAAAGACATCTTCTGTGAAAATTTCAACTGTCTAACTATCACGGTTCATGAGATACAGGCTGGTGGTGACAGACGGACCGACAGACAAACCGATAGACAGACGGACAGCGAAGCCTTAGTAATACGGTTTGCTTTGGGTACGGAACTCTAAAAATAATAGCTTATTAAAGCTATATTAAAATATAAACGGTACGGTTATGGATACCATAATTATGATCGTTTCCTCTGTTAAATGAGTTGGGTGACAAATAATTTTAATTCTACGCAAAGTTCACACGATCTAGCCGAGCTAAACTTAAAGTGTCTTTTTAAAGTACTTCTGCTTCTTCTTCTTGTTTAATGGCTTTCTATCGCTTTTTTGCAATAATTCTGCCAATGTCAAGTGAGTAAAATTTGTACGGTTATGTCAAGTCAAAGTCATATTTTGTCAGTCAAAACGCCAACAGTAAAATGGTGGATATTTTACTGAAGGCTCTAAAAAAGGCCGTTGAAGCAAAAACGAAAATGCATGGTTTTATGATCTTGAAACCATTTGCCAACACTCGTGCACATTTACGAACACTTAACGGATAATAACCCTTATTACACATTAAAGTTCAAGATACACTAGTTTTGAAAAATAAATTCAAAATTCACAACCGCCATTGTCGGATTTTCTTCAAAGACCACTTTTTAAAGTATTTGGAACTTCCTTCTATCGTCTATTCTATCGTCTATACATTCTATTATGACAAATAATACGACAAAATAGTTTTTGTTTTAAGTGTTTTTTTATTAATCCGAAAGATGTTTTGGTGTATTTACTTAATGATGGCAAAAACTGATGTTAGGTAAAAGAAACTAAGGTCCTTTCAACACTTCAAGTTTATATATTTTTTTTTTCAAGAATTTGAAGTAAGAATAGCAGCTATACCTGTCTTAAATTAGAGCAGCATTCAGAGAGAATGAAATTTTTTCGAGTTTCAATGAAAGTCAAAGTTTCAACCAGTATTAATACGGGCAATACCTACTCAATTCTTTTCAGTCGTATTACTAACAGGGTCAGTTATATGAACTTGATTTCCTATTTACATTTTCCGTTCTATAACTATGAAGGAAAATATAAATAAAACATTATTGTAAAGCAGAGGCCAACGACTTTCAAGTCACCAACACCATGTATAGAATATATAACATGTTTTATACTTATCAGCAAGAATATGCAATAGTAGTTATTTTATATCTATAGATAACAAATGTAATCATTTCAGTTATAAGATGTTTTAATAAGTAGGTACTTCTACTAACTCTGACATATGAGTCAGTTTTCAAGGCTTTCTAGAATTTGTACCAACATTAACTTTTGTCATTAAATTATGTTAAAGTATGAATGTCTATGTGTAATGTTTAATATATATTTATGCCCGTTTGAAGTATATTAATTTGCATAATTATATGAACACATTTACATAAACTATTGCCAATTGGAGATTTTTTTTTACAATCTTTCGAGATTGTGATTACGAGCTATGTTTCTCCATATTACGTCTAAATGTATTCCTCTATTTCCTTATTTTCCTGTTTGCAATTGTTTGTGATTGGTTGAATTCCACGAATGGACTTTATCAACCAATTAGAAAGCGCGTATTTTATAATGAATTTTGGGACGTCATAAGCACAATTCATTATTTCGTAAAACGTATTTTTTTAGTATTTTAGTTTATAGCGGTAACAGAAATTCATAATCTGTAAAATAACTGTCTAACTATCACGGTTTATGAGATACATCCTGGTGACTGACGGACAGACACGAAGCCTTAGTAAAAGTCTCTTTTACTTACTGTTTGGTTACGGTACCCTAAAATAAATAAAGCTAAGCTAATTGTCACTGACTTAAAATTCAAGATATTCTATCGCGGTGAGGGATAATTAGTAAATTGTTACTGCAGCTTATTACAATGTTTGGTACTTACGGAGTTGATTGTAAAATGTTGCAAGTGTAACCTTTACGGAGTAACACTAAACGTTCTAAATGCTTTACCTAGTTGAAGGTTTCTGTAATTATTGTTGCGGCCATTGAAATTATTGTGGGCTCGAAAAACAGTGGAACGTGCGAAGCAAAACGTGAAAAATGACAGTTCGAGAATTTAGAATTAGGTTTGATACTTGGAATAAGTACCTATATAATAGGTAGTAATTTTGTGGTTAGAAATAATAAAAAAAGGTGAAATGCTCAAGAAATTCTTAGTTAGATAAAGCCGCCACCGTTAGTTGGTTAAAGGTTGAGGGATATGACACGTGATCACTATGTCACGCTATGTCTCGACTTGGGAAATCCGTACGTAATTCAATTTTATCCTTTATAATATCATTAATGTACTTACAGGTTTGAAAGCTCAAAGTGACGCTGTCTGGAGGAGGCCTATGTTCAGCAGTGGACATCTTCAGGCTGTTAATGATGATGATTGGTTTCAAATTTTTTATCAGTGAGGTACCTACAATTGTTGGACAACAAAACATTTCTGAATCCTAACTGAATCATATACCTAATTACATCTTAGTAGTCTACGCATAATTCTAATATCATAAAAAATTATCTGTTTTGAACATAAACATCACGCTGACAGGCGTTTTAGGAATCTCGGAAGATTTTAATATACCGAGAAAAATCCTGCTGGCCATTTTTTGGATAATCTCTTAACTGGGTCGAAAACCTGCACATTACGGAAAAGTTTTTAATAAAAAGAAAAGAATTGAAAAAACACAAAAGGCGCGTGATATCCTTAGATAAATTATAGAATACTTATATTTGCAGAGAATTTTACATACAAAAAAAAGCATCAACCGCCAAAAATCACTAACATTGTCATTGATGGATGAAGAAGATGGGAACACAAGGTAATTATTACTAATATTACTTATGTATAAATTTCAACAAAATAGTTACTATAATCAAATCTGTTAAACAAATATAAACTTGTTGTGTTTTGTTGAGTTTTTGTGTGTAGTTATTGTTGATTAAATCTAACTCTTTAAATATTCTTGCTTGTTTTGTATTAACCCTTACAGAAATCCATGTAGTAATAATAGGGTCTAACAAGGTAATTAAATAAATAAATGGCTGGACTTGCGTTTCAAATATAAAACAAAATATAACGGGACGCAAACAAATTATTGTTAGACTAAACAAACTTCACCAATTTAGTTATTATACCTATACTTATAAAAATATATAATTTACTGGATAAATATAGAACGTCATAATTACACTGGTGAAGATACTAAGCGACATAGTTTTTACAATGTTACGTAATAAATAGCGGACCAAGATTTTTGTTCCCGCTACGTCGTCGCATCTCAACGCACACTACGAAAGTATACAGCTCGAGCGCACACACGCATACTATTCGCCTAAACTTGCAGCGCTCGAAAATTGTAAGGGATTCTTAATACTAGTAGGTCTAGTCATTTTCTAATCTTGGTCCCCTTCCAATATGCTAAGTGCTAACATATTGTGAGCCGTTTGATCTAAAGCTCGGTCCATATGTGGCCTTGATTACCTGTCACATCTGTCCTTTCTAAGAATAACCAGTTGGCTTTAGTATGGCAAATAATAAGATTATTAAAAAATGATTCTGAACGGTGTTGTGTACTCACAGAATGCTCTGTAGTAGTACTAGTTGTAGCTCCCTATATTTTTAAATACCTTTTAAATTATTAGACACCCAGATTCATCCAACGGCTATTAACAGCCACAGATAGTTATTCTTGTAGATTACTTTCCATACAACGTACATAGATACGTATAAAAAAAATGGTAAAAATTAATTAGTGCTTAAATAATAACAATGGTATTTTATATTCTAGGGTAATTTATAATGTAGAGCCAAGTAGAGCACACTTTTTATTGCATGCATGAAATCCGGATTCCAATTATGGAAATTCTAATTTCTTTTAAGTAAGTATTATTATTGC
The DNA here is from genome assembly GCA_963580505.1 of Ennomos erosarius. Classification (NCBI taxonomy): domain Eukaryota; kingdom Metazoa; phylum Arthropoda; class Insecta; order Lepidoptera; family Geometridae; genus Ennomos; species Ennomos erosarius. The sequence continues at coordinate 15,143,111 of OY756983.1, read as the reverse complement.
AAATCCATCAGTAATGGTTAATAATTATTTTGAACTTTTATCTTATGTTTTACATCTCTGTACAATATTACCGTAATAAACATTTGTTGCAAGTTATTAACGCATTAATTACTAAAATACACACAGCCAGTTTGTAACTTCAGAGTCAAATCACATAATACCTAGGTATACCTACCTGATTTATTGCCTGAGCTTTGGAATCAGCTTGGCAAGGTTGAATTATGTTTAGTTCAAATAGGTTGGAATTCTAGTTAGTTTATTTTAGTGATGGAACGATGGTTTTGTAAAGTTTAGAAAGATCTAAAATATTAGATGAGTAGAAAACTAGAAATGGCTTTAGGGCTTCGTCGGGCAGTCGACAATTCTGATATTAAGGACATTAAAACCACATGTCTTACGCAGAGAGGATAAAACATACTTTACCTACACTTAAACAGTACCAAAAGTAGATCGCATAGTTAATTGTTAACAACTTTTCATTGAAATCTGAGCTAAATTTTTCTTTAACATGTGAAAAGTATTGCATACAAAATTCTAAACATCATTTTTGATTCAGCAAGAAAACAGTCATCAAGCAAAGTCAGAAGCCTAAAATTATTTGACACCAGAGTTGACCAGTACCAAAATAAATCAATTATATAAGGCAAAAATCACCAACTTTAAGTCACAATTTGATACGTGATAAACAGACGTGACGTGACGTGACGTGACGTAAAATCAGTCGCATAAACAAGATAAGTGTTCCAAGCGTTCCTAATGTTTCAAACCCCGCAAGCCTTAATACCCCATATTACAGCTCATTAACTTATCCGCTCCGATCGCTGATTCAATCTGGTCGATCTAGTTATTTCACACAGTAGCCGAGCAATTTCCTTGCGTCAGCCGCCGCCTACGCAGTGGCACGCCTTGTGTTCGCAACTCAATCTGAATGTCCCAGCACAGGCTAAGATTATACGCGGATGACGAGCTAAAATCACCGGTGTAGCTTTTAGGGTTCATCAACAGCCCGAAGACGTCCACTAGGTCTCCCCAGAGAGCTCCACTTTGAGTGGCTGCTCGCCTCCTGCTCCATCGGTCCACCTAGTGGGGGGTCTGCCGACGCTGCGTCTTCCGGTTCGTGGTCGCCCCTCGAGAACCTTTCTTCCCCATCGTTTGTCAGTTCTGCGTGCGATGTCGCCTGCCCATTGCCTTTTCAACTTGCAAATCTTGCTAGCTTTTAGGGTTAGCAAGTTGGAAAAAAACACATCGCTTGCAGAACTGACGACCGATGGGAAAGAAAGTGGCGAACAAAAATTGGAAGACGCATCATAGGTAATATAGGCCGGCCCATCGTTTGATGACCTGTCCGCCTAGCGAACACCGCGACAAAATTTTCTTGACAGTTGTTCTCGCTATGTGATAAGACTATGGTAGCAAGTGTGTCTTCCTCTAAATATGACGACAAGTTTTCTGTCGGAGCACATACGAGAGGGTCTGGTCAAAACCGCGGAGGGCCGTTGGATGCTTAGACGCAAGCAATCAGCAGGAAGTGGCGCTCTCTGGGGGCTATGTTCAGCAGTGGATGTCTTCAGGCTAATGATGACGTAAGTTGAACAAGAAAGTAATTCAGGGCTGATATCGAAGTGAAGCCCCTTAAATAATCAGTAGAAGGTAGATAAGGCAAAAGGCCTCAAATAGACTATTTAAATTAGGTGTAACGCTCTTAGTTTGCCACAGTTTACACTCGTCTCTGTACGCGTCTTGACGCAGACTACGCAGTTCTTCAGTTTTACTTCATCTTCATAACATCTTAAGTTGATATTAGCCCATTGTTTTTATTTACTACTATTTACACGATAATGTGACATTGAGTGTCATGACCTTACTGTGTAGATGTTTGGTGTGCAGTTTCAGTTGTATAATAAACGTAAGCGTCTCATAACGCGGTTAGCACTTGTTTGTAACATTGTAAGGACATTATAATAATAAACTATGGATGGTATCATAACATTGACTGTTGGCTTTGGGTGGATTTGAAAACCATGCTACCTTTCGTTAGATGCAAAAAAGAACTTTTTCTGAACAAGTTGTAAGTAAACCTCTACCTAACGACCTCAAAAGCTCCTCTGGGGTGGAGTTCCTACATGTAAAAATTTAAAAATGAGAGCTCACGATTGCTATATTGCATAAAATGAAAGACACTTGAAAAAAAAAGGAGTAGGTACATACTATAGTCGTTTTTTTCCCTAATCTGTAGTAGATACCCCTTATGACGGGCCCGATAGCTCAGTTGGTAGTATCCCTGCCTTCTGAACTGAGGGCTGTGGGTTCGATTCCTACCCAGGACAAACATTTTTGTGATGAACATAGATGTTTGTTCTATGTATGTATTTACAAAAAAAAGTATATAAGTATTGTATCAGTTAACTGGTTCCCATAGTACAAGCTATGCTTAGTTTGGGGCTAGATGGCGCTGTGTGAAATGTCCACACATATTTATTATTTATTTATTATTATACTTAAGTAAAACTTTTATAATGTTTCTTTTGTGTTATATTTTGGTTATATTTATTCTAAACTAATAATATATTTAGAAGTTCTAAGGCCGTAATCAGTTAGCCTTCGCCCACAAACAAGTATAGGCCGGTGATGATGTATGAAACGCGTACGCAAGCCACAGTTTCGCAAGGGCAGCACGTCATGTCATATTAGCATGCGCAGTTACCGCTCTTTGGTAATAGTTAGCGTTACTGTGCATGAGTGTAGTGTTAATTGGTTATATGTGGGGTGTTGGAACAATGCAGGTCAAATGTTTATTGTTTTACTGTTGTTATTACGCTGTAACAGATTCAGCATGCGCATATTGGTTGCTATGGAAAAGTCAGTAGTGTGTTAAAAAGTCTTTAGGGTCCCGTGCTTGATAAACATCCATAGATAAACGTATCTGGGGTTTCGTTCTCTCTAATTATAAGAAAACGAATTTTAAGAGTTATTTTTAAATATAGGTTTTGAAAATCTATCTATGTCATAGACACATAATGTGCAGCGAAAATATGCTAGGTCTATGGTTGGGTAATTGTAGCTATTTGTATTTTATCTGAAAAAATAAAATAAAAATAAAATAAACATGTTTGGACATTTCACACAGCGCCATCTAGCCCCAAACTAAGCATAGCTTGTGCTATGGGAACTGTTACAATACATATATACTTTTTTCTTTGTAAATACATACATAGAATACAATAAAAAAAAGTTCCGCATAACTGAAGTCAACACAGACCAAGAATATTTTTAGAACATCTTTGTTACTTTCTAGGTCTGTGACATAGCTCCCCAAGTTGAAATTGCAATGCGTTTTCCACATCGCTCGCAGAACTGACAACCAAATGGGGATGAAAGGTTCTCGATAGGAGATCAACCGGAAAACACAGGCGTAGTAGGTCCCTACTTTATGAACCGAGGATCTGGTTTAAACAGCGCGGAGCCGAGGATGCAGAAGATAAGAAGCCGTTAAAATGGCGTTCTATGGCTGTAGACGTCTTTCGACTGTTGATTATTATTACTGATGGTTATTGTTGTTCTGTCACGTTTGTTACAATGACTTGTAATGTAATAGTTACGAGATAGTTCTGTCATAAGTGATAACAATATACATGACTATTATTATTGTCTTGTCTGTCATCATTAAGTTGCGTGTATGCAAACCAAAATCAGAAGCAGGCCGATTGCAAATAATATAGTCATTGTTATAATGGAGTGATCTCTTTTCAGGTTATGATTGTTATTATCCAATTATACTAAACATAATACCCAACCTAACGCTGATAAAGAATTTTTATTTGTAACAAACCTTCTGGTGAGCCAAATACATTTTGGGAAATGTTTGGATCATTTTTTCGAACTATCCGTGTGTTGGGAATAACTCGAATTATCAAATCGTCCTACGGGCTAACGACACATACCTATGTATGTATATCCTTTCACGCAGAGGCTAAGGCAAAACAGTTTCGCTGAACCCTTTGAATGCAAACGTCCGCCTTGATTATGGCGTTCTTTATAAGAGCTGTACTATCAGGTTCAGCAGCATGAGTGCCCAGACGAGAAAGTTTTCTTCGTATACTAGGGTCGAGGTCGAGTAGGGGTCTCCAAACTTTTTAGCTTAAGGGCCAGATTGATTGCTTCACGAATCCCTAAGGGCCGGGTGGGAACCAGGCCTTGAAGCCCATCAAGGGAGTGCGGGCCCTCCCCGGGAGGGGAAAAAGGAGCTGCACCTAATCAGAGACGGTGCGACGCCGGGGAGGGGGAAGGGAGGCGAGGCGTCCAGTGCGTCTTATGCTACGCCTTCCATATTGGACGCAATATGCCCCGGCATTTCCGGATTAAGCATGCCGGATATGCCAGGGACCTCCTACATCGCCACGTGGACTATCCCAGGTACTTCTATTTTGAGACTATGGTCCTGAAGCGGAGGTGCCCAAGAGAGAACCGGCCTCCATCTACACTTCTGAGCTGGTGGACGGTGGGCCTAAATTGGAGCTTTATTGGAGCCCGGTGGCCAGGGACTGACCGCGACGGCAGCGGCAGCGAGTCGGACTGACCTGGGGGCCGCCGCTCTGACGCCCTGGCTCCTTCCGGGTGATTTCGCGACGTCGAAGTGGGAATTTGTTTGTGTTGGTCAATCTGATCCCTAAAACTACTTAACATAATTAATTACTAGTCAGTTTTGATACACGTCCTGGTAAATTTCAGAAAAATAAGTAATACAGAGCATAGGTATACCGTAACCTATGCTCTGTAAGAGTGCACATGCATTGACTCAAAGTAATTTAAATTATTTTTAGTATTTAGGTCTTGGCTTGTAAAAGTGTTAAAAAAAGTCTCATCACCAATCAGCCTGAAGACGTCTACTGCTGAACATAGGCCTCCCACATAGAGTGCCACTTTAAGCGGCTGCTTGCCTTGCCTAATCCGTCGGCTCCTATAGTTCAGTTCTACGATCTACGAGCGATGTGGCCTGCTCACTGCCAATTCAAGAAATATCCACTTAGAGCGGCTGCTCGCCTCCTGCATCCATCGGCTCCCCGCGGCTTTCACCAGGTTGTCGGTCCACCTAGTGGGGGGCCGGCCTACGCTGCGTCTTCCAGTTCGTGGTCGTCACTCGAGAACCTTTCTTGCCCATCGGTTGTCAGTTTTACGAGCGATGTGGCCTGCCCATTTCCATTTCAACTTGCTAATCCTAAGAGCTACATCGGTCACTTTAGTTCTCCTGCGGATCTCCTCATTACGGATCTTATCTCGCAGGGAAACACCGAGCATTGCTCTCTCCATAGCTCGTTGCGCGAGTCTGAGCTTCACAGAGCTATGAAACAAATGACAGAGGGGAAGCGTTTTTTTTTTTTGCTCTGTGCTGAGCTTAGTAATGAGACCAACAGTTAGAGACCACGTCTCAGTTCCATTGGCGTATTTGCAATAAATTATTTATATTTGGTCTAACCTCACCCTCAAAGTGGCAGAGTACTTATCTGATTCCAATGTGCTTGCGTATGTATGTAGGTATAGTGTATGTAGGTGGTTATATTCTCTGTGACAATTTGCATGCCATTAATATGCTGATGTTATGCTTCGATATAACAAACGTGCAGATATTTCAGCGACTGATTTTGCATAATTTTAAAGATATGACAGAATAGGTACGATACTTTATGTGTTCTTTTGTCTTTTGGCATATGATATTTTTTTCTACTCTTCTTTAATTAGTCTGGATTTTGACATTCTAAGAAGTTAATTAAAAAATAACTAACAATACATTTGTGTTTAGATGACTTGGTGAATGTTACGAACATCTGCGACGAACATATGTGTCTGCTTTGTTGTATACGTAAGTTAATAAGTATAATGAATTCCTCTTTTATTTTCAGGTATAATGCTGTTCTATCAATATTGTGGTTTGGCTACTACATCAAAAAAACCGGTATTTATGAATCTATTTATAATTATAGTTATCGATGCCAAACCTTATTTACTTTAACTGTGAATAGTATATTTTTTTTTCATTTTAATGCAATTATCTGTAAAATATTTTATCCATCTATAACAGACCCGAGTAATGAGATTACTATGGTCTGTGAGATTAGGTCCATAAAGCCTCATTTGGTCAATTAGTACTCTATCCAGTGCAACACAGTAAAACAGTGCCATAGTCATGTGAAACAAAATGTATTTAAAAACGCAAACAATATTTTAAGATTGAACTCTGTCATTCATTATAGCTCGTAATATTACCCAAAGTTAAAGGGTTCCGGGGAAAGTGACGGAAATGAAGTGACGTCACCCTGTCGCCCGTAGGTACAGAGTGCAGACAAACACAATGGAATAACGTGGGCGGTGAGAAAGAACGCACGTCGTGTCACAGATTTGATTATAATGAATACTATGCAAATGCGTAGTATACCTATAATCTTCTATGTTTTGTACGAATCTAATAAGTACGGACCTCAAAGACTTCTTTTTTGTGTTTGGCTCCACACTATACGTTATTTAGCCAGCTTTATTTTAGTAGTTAGATACCTACCTAGACTATCTACTAAGGTAGGTATTCAAAATCGCATCGAAGACTGAAAAATGCTTCGAAATAGTTTAAGAGTGGGCAGTTTTTTCATATTTGGTTATTTTTATTTATTATTTATTCACGAACATTTGACGGTCAATAATGTACCATTATTACATTTAACTTTCGCAAGCTGCAACTACACAAGTTTTGGCAAATGACAATTTATAAAGACGGTACATTTCCCATCCTCGCCAAAACCCACTAAAAATCACTCATCACCATCAACAGCCTGGTAACGTCCACTGCTGAACATGTGCCTCCTCCACAAAGTTCCACTTTGAGCGGCTGTTGGCACCTTGCATCTATCAGCTCTCTGCGGGTTAACCAGATCGTTGGTCCGCCCAGTAGGGGGCTGGCCTACGCTGCTCCTTCCGGTAACTTAATAATATATACCTACTTATTTAATAAATTTAAGAACAGTTAGGTAAGAAAGTTGCTATCATAAAGTAATACATTACGATTTCCCCTTGACTGGCAATATCCGGCGTTGTGTACGTAAGTACCATTTAGGGACGGAAGTACTATAAATTATTAGTTGATTGACTAATAAAAAGCTCATTTTAATTTAACGGGCCCGTTAGCTCAGTTGGTAGTATCCCTGCCTTCAGAACTGAGGGCTGTGGGTTCGATTCCTACCCTGGACAAATATTTGTGTGATGAACATAGATGTTTGTTCTGCGTCTGGGTGTTATATTGTATTCTATGTATGTATTTACAAACAAAAAAGTATATAAGTATTGTATCAGTTATCTGGTTCCCATAGTACAAGCTATGCTTAGTTTGGGGCTAGATGGCGCTGTGTGAAATGTCCACACATATTTATTTATTATTTATAATTGAAATGCCATTAGTTGCGAGTACCTAAGCTATGGCATGAGGTAGTGGATATTATTTTACAAGAGGAAATAAAATAGAAAAGGTACCTAAATTATGACTGTTTTATTGGCTGTTAGTGACATTTCGTTTTTTACAGCGTCTGTCTTAACTTTGAATTTGGTGGACTTATCGTGGTTTCCAAGTCATTATTGAAAAAGAGAAACACTGAAGCCTTACTTAATAAGTAAGGCCTTTCTCTTCTTCCAATAATGACTTGCGAAACACGATAAGTCCACCACACGCAAAGTGACCAAAGTGTAACGTTACTCGAAATAAATAAATTTTATTATAATTTATTTTATATTTTTCTATTGCGCGGAATTTCACTAAAGTGCGATATTTCAATAATCAGATAAAAGCCGGTTTTTGAATATTTTTGCATGAGATATTTTTGTATTTGTGTTGTTTATTGACCCCTCATTATAGATCAGTCATTGTTAGGTATTTGTTGAGTTTTGTTATTCACTATCATACGATAATTTGTCTCGGTTCATACAAGTGAGGCTTTATGTATGTCTGTATGTATGTACCTGTGTATGTATTGTCTCTGTTCATCCATCCGCCATATCCGGTTTTATTGAGTGCTTTATATTTGAACCATGTAATTTGATACATGTGTAATGGCGACTACTTAAACTTAGAAGTTAAGAATATTTAGAAGAATGAAGATTTTAAGAGGCAATTTTTTTTATATAGGTATGTTATTTTTTTATTTTACGTTAACCGTTACTAAGAATTTTATTACTTCGACTATCCCCTAATTTACCTAAGTAAATTTTGATGTTAAAATATCCCAATTAGGGGTTAAAATATGATGATGGTGATGTGATAAACGCTATGCCATAATGTGTAATTATTACACTTTATCATTTGGTATTACTCTATAGTTATGGTATTACGCTATATCTAGAGTTAAAACATCGGTTCTCAAGTGGCGACCACGAACCGGAAAGCGCAGCGTAGGCAGACCCGCCACTAAGTGGACCGACGATCTGGTGAAAACCGTGGGGAGCCGACGAATGCCGGAGGCGAGTAGCCGCTCAAAGTGGCGCTCTCTTAGGGAGGCCTATGTTCAGCAGTGGACGTTTACGGGCTGTTATGATGATGATGAGAGATAAAACACGTACAAATAGAAAGTCTAACCTACCACAAAAAGTTAGCCGCTGCACGGAAAAAAGACGACAAAAACGTGTTTAATAATGCAAATGCTCGATTAATATAGTGCTGAAATGTCTTAACTCCACATTACTAGTAGTAATGGAAAGCCAACATAACCACTCTCGTGTTCATTGTTGTATGAAATGCATTCGACGACCCACTATAAGCGAGCTACAATTATTGTCATCCAATCAGTCATGCTGAGTGAATGAGCTTGTAATGTATACCTACAAGTTTAGATACAGATAAATATTATAATACATACTTTGGATACCTTCTATAAAAAGAGATTCTAATACCTATAAGTCAAATAATACTAATCTACCTATGATTATAATATGTAATAGCTCACGTGTTGCGTATTGATTACTCTATGAAAAGTTTTGGAGTGGCGAACACGAACCGGAAGACGAAGCGTCCCTCTCTAGGTGGACTGATTACCGTCACACCGCGGGGAGCGGATGGATGCTGGAGGCAAGCAGCCGCTCAAAGTGGCGCTCAATGGGCTTTATGTTCAAAATGATAGTGATAGTTCAGCAGTTGACATTTTCAGAGTGATGATGTAGATTTACGAGGCGCCTTGCAGGTTCATCCGTGATTTTCTAGTTTTTCCGCTAGAACTCTACATTTACTTTAACTTAAATATATGCAATGATGCACTAAATTCTACTCCAGATAAATATAGTTACCCTGATTTTTTCTACAAAAGCTTCAGTAGAAGGCAAACAATCAACCAATTATCAGTAAATAAACTTCGCTACGGCTTATTTGCATCTGAGCAATTTCAAAAATGTCAAAGCCTAGTGCTAGCCCGAGTTGCCAACCAATTATGTCATTAACGGTTCACGCCTTTCTAATTCTGTCTGCTACTTAATATTGTCTAGTGACTTGTCCTTTCATGCAGTTGCATAGCTGAGAGGAGTTAGGTAAGCTGACGGAATGCTTTCTTATAACATGCTCTATGTTTTAGAATTGTACTTTTTACCGGACTACTCTACGGTAATGCCAAGAATGGTTCTATTTACCTATGTTTGTATTTACGTATGTTTTGATGAATAAGATGTTAATTGATTGATTAAACTAGAAACATTGAGAATTTTAATTACCATGTGCTTCTGCCGGAAGGTTAGAGAAAAAAAAATGTCTATTTAAGGGTGGAGTTTTGCAGTCCCCTTCTCGTCTCCTTCTTTACTGATAGCGTATAAGCCATTCTAGTCCAAAAATAAACATGAATTTTAAATAAAATGTTTTCCTCTTCACATTAATATAACTGCACTGCACTGTGTTTGGAAAATTGCCAACCTTCCACCTGTGCCCGCGACAGCCTGATCAATCTAACATTGGCAGTTGGCACCCACATAAACCTAGCAGTTCTTAAAATAGATGTTATCATCTTTCCTCAAACTGTGTTCAACATATGGACAGCATTTTCAGTTCTGAGAAATACGCCACTTTGTGATATAAGGAGGCACATTCGAGTTTGAATATAAAAACACTTCAATTTTTTTTTATCTATTATAATTGCCATTTTACGTTTTAGGACAAGTCATTAAAGATCACTTTCGTTTGCAACGCACAATGTGGTAGGTAAAATGCAGTAATAAAGTTCAGTTTTCAAATTGAAAGCTTATACAGGTTGTCCAAGAATTAGTGTAAAATGAGTCAAGAGGCAAGAGCACTCGTGAGCGGGACACCTGATCCCCCCCGTATGTTCCAGGCCAAAGATTATAAAGCCCGTTGATAGCTCGTGAACATAATTTCTCGTACTAACACGACTCACCTACGAGGGCAGGGGGCGAGGTAACAAAACGAGACAAAGTCATACGAAGTTACAAAGGACAAAGCAGGATGGAAAAAAGACACATTGGTTGTCCCGCTTCCTAATAAACTACTAATTTTCGTACGAGGGGAAGTTGTATCATTGGTCAATTGGATTTATTGTCAGTGTTCCAGGCCGATTTCTCGTAGCTCCTAAACAATAAAAAGCTGAAGATATGGAGGTGATTTGGGTGTTCCAAGAGCTGTTTTAACTCTGCTTGATACTAATTCCTGGGGCGGCTCACTACTTCTATTTGGATTTCCTAGTCTAGTCCCCTGGGGACTGTAGATCACTTGATCTATGCTATTCCATCCCGATCCCCTATGCAGGGGATTACAACTAGTACCAACAAAGATTTATTTCCTATTTGTTTTTTTTAATGAGAATGAATGACATGACGAGCTAGTCGTTCACCTGATGTTAAACAAAAAAAAAAAGAAATATCTTTAACTAGCATCCCCTAGTCCAGTCCCCCCGGAGACTAGGCAGTACTCACTACTATTCCACTACGATATCCGGGGTATCAAAGTAACGTTGGCGCAGGCAGGAAATGAACACTGGCTTAGTCAAATAAAAAAAAACGTTATACAGAATGATCGTGGGATCAGCCTGTAGGTATAAGTAAAGTTGTTTTCCTTAGCGCCTGCGCCTATAGGAGTTGAAAATAAATCTGCAGTCAAATGATACTGTCAATGGGCAGTCATCATTGTGGTACTCGGTCGTTTCGCAGTAGTTATGTAGTCTCGTCATGCCTGCGATTCCCACAGTGATGTGCGTTTAGGGCAGCGTTGATTTACGTTCATTTGTGTGGTCTTGATTTTTATCGGGACCACACAAAAATCAATCAATAATCACACGAAACTGTTTTTGTGTGAAATTGTTGATTGTGATTTCACGGAAAGATTGTTGAAATAAAGAATGAAATGAAAAAAGCACCGATTTGTACAAACAAAATTCAAAACCTGGTTAGGTAAGTATAGATCGGAAATGTGGCATTTTATGGTCCTGGACTAATTTATATTTATAGTTTCATCGTGAATAATTTACGTTTGATAAAAAAGCCATGTATAATATTAATAATCTATCACGATTAGCACCTTTTAAGTCAATATCATAAATTATTTACCCGGTAGGAGTCAATTTAAGACATATTCAACTTTTGCACACGGGTTACAGGCTGCCATAATGTTTATTAAGATACTAAACTAAATAAGGTTATTATTCTAGTAAAGATGAATTTAATATAAAAAAGAGTATTCTGATAACGACAAGGAAAGTTATTCTTATTATTACAGTAACTACTATAATAATTGTCAATACTGAAGTCCTAAAGTACTGCAGAAACTTCCTATCTTCTACTCTACTACTTTATGGCTAATTCGAAGTATAAAAAATAAACAGAGACCAAAACACGACAATAAAAACGACAAAATTGCATTCAAAATAAAACTTAATAATAAAATAAGCTTAATAATAAAATTTATGATATCCTTTGATACTAACAAGACCTATTAGAATCTAGAATTTAATATTTAACCTCTTAGGTATACAGAACAAGTTAATTGCATACTGCGGTCTATACCTAGTTAGTTTCCTTTTAAGGCAACTGATTGTTGTCTAACTGAATTGAAGTCATTAATATGTTAATGTAATAGGTTTTGGTGCTACCTAATGTTGTAACCTATGCTAATATGGTCATGTAGTATAGTTTTATTGGTTTCCTAGTGTTTCACTGTTTTACCAAATAATTGGCCAAATCTAAAATCATTTGTTTTTGTGATGTTTCCATGACCCGTGATTGTTAAGACAGTTTTCATTTTTTCACAGATAATGTATTTCTGTAGCCGCTAAAACAACAAATACTAAAATACAGAACAAAATAAATATTTAAGGGTCTCTGCTGGTAGTGTCACATAAGAAAATGTTAATAAACAGAGCAGCCTGCTATCTGGAAGCGTATTTTCTAGACAACAGGATACATGAAAAGAGGTATATTTGCTTCTCACGTTAGCGGAAAAGAGTAGCTAACATTAAGTATCAACACCTATAAATTAGCTGAACTTAATACCGACAAAAACCAACTAGCAAATGAAAAAAACATAAACACTGAAGTGAGAAGGATGTTGCCGATTATTTCGAGTAGGTAGTGCGGTTCAAGGGGATATCGATTACGATTCCTTGGATCACGAACTGCATCGATTGTGGCGCAACACTATAGGTACCATGGTAGGAAGGATTCGGTATCTTTGTTTTGTCGAAAGGATCGTCTTTTTATGATGTTGAAATATAACGATAAATAATAATTTACCGACATAACTTTTTAATAGGGTTTTCGTTTATTAAGTTAGATTTATCCTACAGCAAGACTAATAAACAAAAAACTAAAATGCATAATTATAGTCTAAACTTTTGAATGACCTACTGGCAGTGGGCTGGAGCAATTAGACTTCCTATAATTAGTCATAGTGGCTTATATATTATACATATTGGATAGGTCCGTAATTCCGTATTACAGCGACGGGCCCGATAGCTCAGTTGGTAGTATCCCTGCCTTCTGAACTAAGGGCCGTGGGTTCGATTCCTACCCAGGACAAACATTTGTGTGATGAACATAGATGTTTGTTCTGCGTCTGGGTGTTATATTGTATTCTATGCATGTATTTACAAACAAAAAAGTATCTAAGTATTATATCAGTTATCTGGTTCCCATAGTACAAGCTATGCTTAGTTTGGGGCTAGATGGCGTTGTGTGAAATGTCGACACATATTTATTATTATTTATAGAATAATGCTCAGTCATAGATTGATGTTCAAGTAGAGATTTCATTTATTTATTTGGATCATTAATTTTGTGTTTAGATGTTTTTTGTAGTAGTCAATGTAGCTAGTAGAGTTTAGTAATTTAGTAGCACCTATTATTGTAATTAGTATAGTCAATTACAATAATAAAAGTTGCAATTTAATCTTCAGAGAATGTTCCTACTACTGGCTGTCAAAACTGCGTACAATTCCGTCTCCCGATATGTGGGTCGTTTAGATTCGGAACCGGTCACAAGTCAAACGAGCTGTGGGAATCTCATTACGTCAAGGCCGAACGAGCAGCTTTAGTGGGAGAGCTGTGTGCTCTAAAGATTAAGATGCTTAATTTTTAATTTTTCTTTGTGCTGCAATGCTGTTATTCGTTTTTCAAATCAATAAATACTTTTGAGGAATAATTTACAAAGGGGGTGAGCATTAAAGGTGTCCATTGTATAAAGATAGGAGTATAGCGGTTCCTCTCTGCTTTTTCACCTGCCGTGATAATAGTAGTTGTATTATAATTTCCAACATACATTATACTTTTATTTTGTAGGAGCCATCGCCATCGTATTGTGGTTAAAGACCAAAATCGCCTTTAGCCGTATCAGGTCGAAATGGTGTCAAACGCTAGTATACCTGACAATAAAAAAGAAGAGGCACCTATTAAATCGTTTTCTTGTGAGTAAACGTATCTTATCCGAAACGTTTCATAAAATCAAAACATCTTAAACAAAATCCCCAACACCTCCTGACAAATCAGTGTAACAGTAGAATATAGCTGAGTTCGACACTATTTGTTCAGCTGTTTCATTTACATACCTGCTGATATTTGGACTATAGAAATAATGGATCGGTCCACCTGGATCTAGAGCTTGGATATAATTATCTATTAGGTAATAGTGATAGTTGTAGGTATGCAGTTTGGTTTGATAATCTTCGTTGTTGGCATTGGCCAGAATGCAATTTAAATATTATTCACTTCTATTATTAGACAGAGATGATCATGCAATTGATTTTTAAGTGTACACCACAAGTCCTAAAGATTTTCACAGCTAGCGGTCAGGTAACCATAGCTCAATTCGTGGAGCATGAGTTGGAGGGAGCGGGTTCAAATCCCACTGGTTGCTAAAATTTCAAGGAGTGTGTTATATCTTTACAGAGATGACCTATTCGATCTATGATCGAAGAGATTAAACATCAATAACCATCATAATCAATTTATTGGTAACGTAATGTACATAGTACAACTCAAACTCAGTCAGTCTGACTTTCTTATTAAACACTAGCTACTGCCCGCGGCGTTGCCACGCGTGGACTACATTACTTTTCAGGTTTCAGTTTGGGTAATGGATTTATTTTTAAAAACTTCTAACTTGATTTTCTATCAGCCACACTGAGTTTTCTGCTCGTATAATCACTTCCACGAAATAAAAATGACATGTCTTAATCATGGATGAAATAATTAATTATAATATTTTCCAAAACAGCGTAGGTACGCTAATTATTATCCTTGATATTCCTGGACCAACTTTGATGAAATCTCCACTCATAGCTACTTAACTATAGAAAAATTTTCGATGATATTTCGATAAGTATCATCGAACTCATGATTAATTAAAACCTATATTATATTAAAATCTAGGCTTTCAAAACATTTTTGCAATAGGGCAAAGTCTGGGGGTCTAGCAAAGATACCAACCGCTAACGCTAACGCCAAACGCTAACTCCAAAATGTACTGACTAACTTTTCCGTAGCGAATGTCATTTCGATACATTTTTGGAGTTAGCGTGAGGCGTTAGCGTTAGTGATTGTGATCTTTGCTAGACCCCCAGGGCATTTTACATAACATGTTTCGTACACAGATTAGAAAAAAAAATCTACTTCGTATCATTCCAAAGAGTACCATTATACTTCTGTATCATTCAAAGAGTATATAATTTATTACGTAACGTAAGAGTATCATTGGCCCACTGCATTAGCCTATGGTGGTAATAGTATGCATCGGCCCTCAGACCTGTGGGCCAAACATAAACGTCATGTAATGCCAAAAATAGGCGTAGCAAGGGTCAGGATTATACTCCCAAGGGTTAAGCTATAGCTATAACTGTCACCAGGCTGTATCTCATGAACCGTGATAGTTAGACAGCTGAAATCTTCACAGATGATAAATATATTTTTGTTGCCGCTATTACAAAAAATACAGAATAAAATAAGTATTTAACCCCTTAAATACTTATTTTATTCTGTATTTTAGTATTTTTTCTCTCTCATACAACAAACTTTTTTTGCTAGTTTTTATAGATAATGATACGGAACCCTTCGTGCGCGAGCCCAACTCGCATTTGGCCGGTTATTTCTCTAATCTGCGGGCACTCAAGTATAATTAACATGTTTGTATCTTGAATGCAATCGATTCATACTACTTACATATTATTTGATGGTATATCTATTTTACTCCAAAAACCCCAAACAACCTGCAAGGGCTTAAATAGAAAAACTAATAATGGTTAATCAAATCTAATAAATTGTAAAATTTCATTCCACTGTTTAATGCATATTTACTACCGAAATTAACTCCTATTACTTTTTGTTCATGGCCTTACACACGTTTTTTTCTTTAATCTGTGCCTCCAGATGGACTTAACGTGAAACATGTGAAATATTCAATAACAACACGACGAAAAATTACTATGCTTAACACTGGCTAAATACACTATGTGTGGAGCCATAATACAACAAAAAAAAATACTGTGACATAAACTAACCGTTCCAAAAAAAATTCACCATGAAGCGGCCATGTTGTATAAAATTCCGTCCGGTTTCATAATGATATTTTAATAATTTTGACCAAATTTTTTTAATGATATTTGTATTTTAATATATCCTATGTTGTGCGCCGGTTATTTCTAAGCATATTAGTGCAAACCGCATGAAAATCAGTTCAGTATCTAGGGTTTTGTTCAATAACAAACAAACAAACAAACAAACAGCTACAAATTATTGTCCCTAGATGGCGTTAGATACGATAAATTAGAAAATGTATGGAGAAGGCCAAAAAGCTTTGTAGTCCTGCATCGCGGTTACGATATTTTTTGAACAATAGAACCTATGAGATAAATTAGATTTGACATCATTATGTGTGTGTTCCGTAGCGCGCCAGAATTACACATTTATTATATGTAGGGATTTCGTATTTAGCAAGAACTTGGACCGTGCCCTAAATGCACTGCCGTAATCACCGGTCGTAATGGTGTAAACGTTTCATTTGATAGAAAACATATTATGGCCACCTACTCTGTCAAATGTTTTACGATTATGTTTGCGCAAGCTGTTTCCTATCATGTTTTCTCTTTTAATAAGTTAGACACAGAAATGTTTCCTTGTCATTATCTCTATAGAACAAAAAAGTCCTTTTACGGATTTACACTTATGTTTACACCAAAGAACTTAAGTATACGTGTAAGTTCCTTGGTTTACACTAAGTCATTTTAAAATCAACATAGTTTTTATTCGATTTCGTCTCGTTGTCTATAGTTTTTTGTAAGCATATTTTTTCCTTTTACATTACAATGCCGCCGTCAATCCGGACTGATATCAACATATCAATCTGATTATGACAGAGTACGATTTGCATGTTACGCCCCTTGAATATTAAGCCTAGTTTTATATTACATTTTTGATTAATTTTTCTACTGAACTAAAGTCGATTTTTTTCTCACTGAACAAGTTATGTTAAGGTTGTCAAGGTTTTGTAACTTTGCATTCGACGATGATAATCTTTACTCGCCAGGAGCTGTGGAAAAGTTCTATAATGTCTTTATTACAACCCAATAAAAGTGCTCTACGGTTTCGTCCACAACTAGTCCGTTTTTCAACAAGTAGGTACTCTAAGTTTTCTGAGATAAAATGTACCCTATGTTGCTGCTGGTATTAAATCTGAGTGCAAAATTTCATCCAATTCTACAAGAATATAACATTTAATTAATGGCAGTATAAGAAACAGAAGTAACCAAAAAAATCAGTTTCGTGTGGGATCATGCAACATTGCACAACATCGAAATGTTGATGTGTCTCGATATGCAATGATCAGCAATTTGTTTAGCGCTAAGATTAGGTTGTATTGTGAGTAGTGACAGTCATTCAATTTAAAATGGTCGACAAAGTAGTAGCTGCTGTCAATTAAAAGTATTTAACGTTATTGTAAACGCATCTTAAAGTGACTTTCATGATGATGATGAATTGATACATCAATTTTCATCAGTACTTATGTTTATGTGAAAGTACAGGACCCAAAATGAGTTTCAGAATTATTGTTGGATAATATAAAATCTTGTCGTCATGCACAACTTTCTAATTACGTTGGCGCAAATTTTTACTGAAAAAGACTTTCAAGACATTTGATTTTATTTAGACACATGTTTGACATAATTATTTTTATTAGTAACTTCTGACCCGCCCCGGCTTCGCACGGGTTAATTAGTTTTAAGTCTTAACTCTGTTTATGGGTAAGAGAGAAGGGAAAGGTAAAAAAATAGGAGAAAAGGATGAATGGGACGGCGAAGGAAGGCAAGCTGCGCCTGCCTCCCTTCTATTGCCGTCCCATCCGTTTATCCTTTTCCCCTATTTTTTTACCTTTCTCTTCTATCTTCCCTTCGATAGGGTGAGTAAATTTATATTTGTATATTGAGTATTTTTTTTTTAATTTTTTGATGATATTAGAAATGATAAACAAAATTATAATTATAATATGCGAACAAAAAATCTTAAATAAAAATTACATCCTTATTGCTTGGGCAACCCGCACTTGGCCGTTTTAGAAAACAAAAAGTATCCTAAATGTTATTCTGCATGATCAGCTATAACCATACCAACTTTCAGCAAAATCCGTTCAGTAGTTCCAGCGTGATGCGTGTTCAAAGGGACAGATAGACAGATAGACAGACAGACAAAATTAAAAAAAAAATTGTTTCTATTTCTATATCGATCAAGAAGCGCAATGCAGTCAAAATTTTCCAAAAATTTTTAATGTATCGATTTAGCCCAGTTACAGTTTTTATTAAATGTATTGATTTTCGTATTTTTCTCCAAATTAAACATTAGCATTAACATTAGCTGTTAATTTTCGTTTTAGTCACCAATCGATTAGTGATCATTTCATCTACCTACCAATATAAATATCATACCATCGAGGAATTCCTCGCTAAACCTTACTCACTTTGTCTGTTATGTATCAACTGGCACCACCTTTAGCCCTACTAGTTGTTACTTAATATGAAGTGAAGTGTAGAAAAACGCAATAGCGCAATAGAGAATACTCTGTGCATAAAGTAGTACGTTCTCCTAGTCTATGTGCACGAGCCATGGCAGTTAATGCGATTTTGCGTAAATTTCATAAACATGCTAATTCACGAGTCTTAGCATGCTAATTGCTATTGCTATGCTATTTGCTAAAATGAAATGAAATGGAAATGAAAAATGAAATGAAAATTGAAATGAAAATTGAAATTAAAATGAAATGAAACTTTAAATTAAAAAATTAAATTCTAAATGAACTAAATGAAGTGAAATGAAATTTCATATTTCACAGAATTTCGCAACCTAATTTCATCTGTGAAATGCTAATTGAGTTTTCACAAGCTAAAAATTAATGCGAATGCTAATTAATCCATCACTAATGTGCACTACTCCTAACAATTTGACAACATAGTCTTTCATTCGGCCTACAGTGCACTATATGTAAATCGTACACTCGGTTGCATGTTTATTTATGTGCACAGCTTTGTTCGTTTGCGTTGTAATGTGCTTACAAGGTTATCTTTTGTTCTATGAATTAATATGAAGCTGAAGATTACATGTTAACAGGTTTTTCTGGTCGTTTTTTGATAAAGATTAAAGGGAACGTGGGTGTGTGATGAAAAAAACAGTTTGGTTAGATGGAGTGAATAGATACGGGCTAAGTATGCTCCCTTGAGGAACGCCTTTAAGCCAAATTTGTTTTTGCTCTTTTTATCACTTTAAAATCTAAATAAAGTCTATTGTTAGAAGACCGACAACAGTATAGGACTACGTAGTAGGTAGGTACTATTCAAAATATTCAATGCGGTATGGAAATAATCAGTGCTTATTGCCGCTCTCATCTTAATTGCATTTAATGTAATGATATAAAATGAAATTTAAAAAGAAATATTGTGAGACCAAAGATTATAAGCCAATGCGTACTAACGACCTTCTTAAAGTGCTAATGTAATTTATTTGCCACTGGCTGTATTGTATTATTCGAATTTTTATTTACATCTATCGGACACCTAATGTAAAGCCAAAATTACTCTACGGCAATGCTCTTGCATATATTTCTTCACAGATTGGAATACAATTATAGTGTATCATAGAAAAAACATTAAATTACGTGTGAGATAATATATAATGTGGATTTGATTATAGCCTGAACTTATTACAGAATTTGGTGAGTGGTCATTATTTTAACACGAAATTGGTATAAATTATACGGTTTTAATGTGACCTTAGAAATGATAGGTATTTTTAAGAATTGAGGTGTTACTATTAACGCAACAGTAAAGCTACCGGCTTACATAAACTTAAGTAACTGTTGTTGAGAAATAGGACGGTCAATATGTTGATATAGGACTGTTTACAAACAGAGAATATGGGCAGGCCAATCTAAATTAAATAATCTAAATAAAAATAAAAATATCTCAATCAGAAATGTGTGTTATAAACGAATAATTATTTACAAATTAATTTGTAAAGGAAAAATTAGAATCACGAGCGGGGATTGAACCCGCATCCATCCATCCCTCAAGCGCGGATATGCTTTACATAAGCTACCTATACATATATAAGTTGGTTGTAAAGAAGAAAAAATTCGGACATGAGACCATTGGTCACGGTAGCTTAAGTAAAGCATATCCTGGCTTGAGGTATGGATAGATGCGGGTTCAATTCCCGCTCGTGATGCTAATTTTACTTTTACAAATTAATCTGTAGATTACGCTGAGCAGGCGATAGATACTGCTATTAAAAAATCATAAATATTGAATAGTTATTTATTTTTACTCGTCTTTTTTCTAGTTTTGAATTTTATTAGTTGCTAGCTAGCATCTTTCCACTTATAGTGGGTTTTTCACTTATAAATATCAAGTTGGCTTGTTCAAGTTATTTTGCGTGAAATTAATATAATTATTATACTACAAAATCATATGTTATGGAGAGAGCCATGCTCGAGGTTTCCCTGCGAGATAAGATTCGAAATGAGAAGACGGGCCCGATAGCTCAGTTCGTAGTAGCCCTGCCTTCTGAACTGAGGGCTGTGGGTTCGATTCCTACCCAGGACAAACATTTGTGTGATGAAAATAGATGTTTGTTCTGCGTCTGGGTGTTATATTGTATTCTATGTATGTATTTACGTACAAAAGTATTGTATCAATTATCTGGTTCATAGTACAAGCTATGATTAGTTTGGGGCTAGATGGCACTATGTGAAATGCCCACACATATTTATTATTTATTATCCGCAGGAGAACTTCAGTGACCGATATAGCTCTTAGGATTAGCAAGTTAAAATGGAAATGGGCTGGCCACATCGCTCGTAGAACTGCAACCGATGAGGAAGAAAGGTTCTCGAGCGGCGACCACGAACTGGAAGCACAGCGTAGGCCGGCCTCCCACTAGGTGGACCGACGATTTGGTGAAAGTTCCGGGGAGCCGATGGATGCAGGAGGTGAGCAGCCGCTCAAGTGGCGCTCCCTGGCGGAAGCCTATGTTTAGCAGTGGACGTCTTCAGGCTGTTATGATGATGATGATGAAATACATATAACTCTATGACTACATCTCGGTAATGATGACATGCCCATCATTAATAACGTACTGGGCAATTACCCAAAGTAATATTCCGGACAAAAAACAACCTCCATAAGTGACCTTGTCAAACCCGTAATAAATCATAAGTGATTTAAGTTTCGAAAATACAGGGCTTTGCATATCAAATTACACAGTCAAAACGACAAAGTGTCAAACAAATTGCTTGTTTCCTGAGTTATATTTTATTACCAATGTTTTGAATATCAGAATGACAAATTGAATTCGAAACCTTACAGATCTACTCGTACTTTGTCCGAATGTATTAAATGTGATTACGGGTACCTAGTAGATTTAAACCCGTTTACTAATAAACGTTGAGTAGTGGAAGAATAGTTATTTAGTGTTTTGTCTTTCTCTGTAGAGTTTAAAATTGGCAAAGGTAAAACAAGAGAAAACACCGAGTAGCTAGTCCACTGTTATGCAGTGATTATGTGGTAAATATAAAGTTTAAAGATTAAAACATTGTACTGATGAAACATTCTAGTCTATGATGCTGAGATGCTGATTTAGATATGAACTACTGTATACTAAGTATGTAATTCATATTCTGGAACTATTAAATGTCTACACTGACTTTGCACGTTGGGAGTTTTGTTTACCCTCCTAACCTGTTACTCACTAGCCTATTTTGGCTATCCTGGTAGCACAGCAGTAGTTTCAGTGGTCATAATATATTAGGTAAAGTTTAAACATTTCAGTGTGTATGAAGTCTATGCTTCATTTGGTTGCTTCCCATTCCCAAACGAACATACACTAACTGATAAGATTAAGCGTTTGATAACTACCGGAAATATGTGTTAATACTTAAAGGCATGTCAGTGTTATGATTAAGCTTAAGATGTTTCATTTAAATGCTTTTGGCTTTGTAATGTGTTTATAGATCATGTTAAGATAAAATTGGCAATAAATCGATGGTCGAAACATTTTAAATGTCTGTAAATACAATATTTGATTTCTATCAGATAATGGGGCACGTATATTTGAAGGTAAGGAAATATTGGTAAAACCATAAATATTTGAAATAGATAATAATAAACACTCACGTTGTAAAGTAGTTAATACCTGATGCTTCGTGAATCTAGGTAGATTTTATAAATAGGTTGTGAAGGTTAAGTAGGCTCTTCATTTTATTTTTAGCATTATAAGTTATTTTATAGATAATTATGCATCAAATCCACTAGATACCAATTCGAAGAACATTCTTTATTTTGAAAATTTGATTTAGTTTTGTTATGAATATTGTGTTGAGTTGGCTGACGACAGATACCTCATCCCATACAACGGAATGAATGACGCGGGCTATTTTACGAATTATTTTATTTCTGCATAACGCAAGATTATCAAGCGACATTTATTGCGTGTTGGCGAAGTATTGGGCCAAATGAATACACTGGACACTGGCTAGTAACTTTCTAGACACGATTAATAATTTTTTTTCAAGTTCGGGCTATTTTTGTTTGTACCTGATGGGACCCCATGCTGAAAACACATTGGACAGATTCCCAAATTACCAAAATTACTAAAATGGTCATCATCATCATCATCATCATTAACAGTCTGAAGAAATAAAATGGTAGATGTAGTCCAAATCCAAAAATAGAATTTGAAAAGAATACGAAATATACCTATTAGGAATTTGCGAAAATTCAAAACTAGCAAGGGTGTGGAGTGCGGAGTGCGGACAACACCGATATAAATATAAAGCATTCTCAGTATGTTTTAAGCATGATATGTCAATTATTCCTAGTTCAGACCGTTTATTTCAATTATAACATAAGTTTTGTTGACATAAACCTTGAAGTTAAGTGCACCGTGAGCTCGTATGTCGTATCTACATAATATAATGAGGTAGGGTCACGAACAAATCGGGTACGGGTGGGTGGAGCTTTGATCACATAATGATTACGTTCATATAAAACGATAATTATTTTAATGATTCAAATGTTAGGCGCTTACTTATAAGTAAACTTCGTTTTTCAGGGTACTACGACCTATACGTCGAGGTGATTCAGAAAATATTGTTACATTTTCTGAATCACGCGTCATTAAATCTCACAAAAAAAAATACGGTGGATGAGCCGAAATATAAGAAAAAATATACGGTGTTGCCGTGTTAATATAAATTCATTGAATATTCAGTTTGAGCATCACTGTAGCTAGTGAAAATTACTGGACAAAAGATTTGCTCAGTAATTTTCACACTGTGCTTTTTTTTCTTATATTTTGGCTATTACTTCCCTAATTCCGTCTAGAAATACCTTAGACTGTGTTGGTGTGGATGACATGAGCAATTGCGCAGGCAGTATCACGCAAGTGTCCGATGGGAATTTTGAAAAATGGGATCCGTTTTTTGGGTTCGGTTGGAACCTACCCTTGGACGTCTAAAATATAAAACTTTATATTTTAGACTTCCAAGTAGCACAGCAACTGTTATAACTGCTGTTTCACATAGCTTATGTTCCCAATCATAGTTCTAAATGAGTTCTCCGCCCATCCTAGATCGTATTTCAATTTCAAAACCAACCGATCACCTAGGCGGGGCCATTTATTCCGCAATATTACAGATAACAGCAGAATTATTGTTATTAGATCTGTTCAAAGGTTATTTGTTATTATCTTACTTTAATGTTGTAGGTGTGGAGAGTTAAGATTATGGTAATTACTGAAGATGGTTGCGAAATTCCTGCTTCCTTAGTATTTTGTCTTACGTTTGATTATAATAGTAATTATCATCAACAGCCTGAAGACGCCCACTGCTGAACCTAGGCCTCCCCAAAGAGCGCCATTTTGAGCGGCTGCTCGCCACCTGCATCCATCAGCTCCCCACAGGTCGTGGGGATTATAACAGTAGATTCTAGTTGTTATTGGTACTTAGAGACTGAACCTCCTGAACCCCAATTTAGGCAATTGTAACATGATATGCGAGCGTAACTTGTTGGTAGCATGTGCGGCTTTCATCCTTGTTAGTGCGCAACATGGTTTGAATCCCGATCGGCATCTCACCAATGCATGTCCAAGGTATGTGTAGAATTTGCACTTGCAAACAACGGTGAGATAAAATTTCTTGACAAACTAGGATGTTCAAGAATCACAAAATACGGGAGTCATGTGGAAATATTCATCAACCCTTGCTTCGTCGGCGTCCAGCGTGGTGGATCTACACTCAATTTCAGAGATGTTCCAAAAGCAAGATTATAATTATGGGCTGATGATATTTTTTAAGCAAAATAACGTCACTATCTCGTTCTTTTTGGTTATTAGAATGATAAAAGCAAATGGCTAAATTATGACCCATTTTCATCGAGTTTTTCACTCCCGAGTTATTATTATTTGTGGTCATACCCTTTCCAAGATATGAAGTCATTCTTATTACATCTGGAAATGTATAGTCATTCATCCACGTTCTATTAGTCGTGGCTGATAAAGCACGATTTAGTTATTAGTACGGAGTACGTTAGCTAATAACTAATTGTTGAGGTCATTTGCATAATTCTTGATAATTTTCGTTACGGTGTTTAGAATGCGAGATAATGCTTGTAAAATGAATGACTCAAGGAAGTTCCATATATTCTATACTAACTACATAGATAGATTGTATAGATGGAACCACCTTGGAATGATTAGAACTAGAACAAGTAGGTCTATTTTATGTATCATCTGACCAAGAAACTTCAACTTGTATCTGCATCCGACTAAATTCTCAACGGACCACAACATATATTTAAAAATACCTTTGCAAAACTCTGACCCGACTTTGACAGGAACTTCAATACAATAGCAGGAAAAGCTTTTTTTGTGTAAATATTAATAGAAAACTAGCATTCTCCATATTTAACAATAGGGGCTTACTGGGTATCTAAGAATTTCTTAGCTTAGTAGTAATCTATAACATCAAGAAAGAACCTACCTCTAAATAGAAGGTATAGGGAATTGGTAAAACCATAAGAAATAGACCAGAAATCGATATCTTTCTTGATCCAGTCTACCAGTCTTCTTTTTCCAAGAACTTAGGGTACTTGTTCATAAACTCACTATGCCTACTCTTTTCCCATTATGGTTGTGATAGTATCGTCACTGGACAATCAGACTGAGACCAATTTAAATGTTCCGAGCGGCATTCAACCTTTTGCAAATTTTAATTTCATGGCGGATGGTTTGAAACCTAGATTATGTGGCAATTATTAAGGTTGCAATTGTTTGAGTTTTTTCTCATGGTAACATGGCTTCTATGACTGAAATAAATACACTAATTGAAACAATTCAAATTATCGATATACTTTTTTATACAATACACTTTATAATAGGTTAAACCACCGAGACATAGCACCACAGAGCAAAAAAAATGCTGCCTCTCTAAGTACAAAGCGTCATATTTTGTTTCATAACTCTGTGGATTACAGCTACTTGTGTAGGTATTTCTAAATAAAAGACAGTAGGTATGTACAAAATTAGTAGTGAACAATTAAAGAAAGCAGATGCAACCTACACCTATATCTAAACAAATAATTTTGGATTTATAATCCAGGGATAAAAATTAAATTCTATGAAAATCATTCCTACATTTTTCACGACGGAATACACTGAAAAATCACACCCTGTCATGGCGTCACTATGAGAAATCACCAACATATTTCTAAACGGATAAAATTATGTAAGCAAAGCGTTTCATCTAAATTAGTCATTTGACATGGAACTCCACAAAATAATTTGTTTCTAGACATAATAAATGTTGAGGAAAATGAGCTAAAAAACCATAAAAGATGACAAATATTGCACTTTACTACCTTAAGGAAATAGGGCTTTATGAAAATTTATATTCAACATTCTTAGAAGCAATAACTCTGTCTATGCAATGCGTTTTGTATGCGTGCCGAGTGCGTTTCGTATGCACGCCGCATGCGTCGCTTATTACGTTTGTGCGTTGTATTCGAATGGTGTATTATGTAGATGATGGACGTAATATTTAGATATTTATTGGTTTAGGATGCAGTAATATGGGATGGTTAAGGTAAACATTATTTTAATAATGGAAACTATGTTTGACACTAAGTCTATGAATAAATTACCTGAATGTCCGTTGTCCGTGGTCTAGTAGGTGGTAATGTGATGAGTGCATTCATGTGTTTCTTTTGTCTTTTGATTTTTTTTTTCTACACCTAAGGTACCACATAATCATGTATAATTTACCCGATCTGATCGCTGTATCCGTATAGCCAACGCGAATACATCATTTACTATCTGGATGGGTGATGATACGCGAACATGATACGCAATCTTGATACACCGCTTCGATACAAATCACGATATCATACATATCATCATCTTTATTTACATTGGATCCCTACGTGGGACAACCAACCCAGTCCTGGGTATAAATAAATATCCTGACAAAATACCCCTTACGAGGAGGCCCGATCCCAGGTGAACTGGGAATATGGACGAGAAAAAGTACGTCAATGTTTCTGCCATTTAAAATTATTCAAAAACAGAATCGACAAAAATTCCAACCTGTTCACAATATTTCATGAGAATCGGTTGAGAAATGTGACCTGTAGAGAACAATCAGACAGACATACGAAATCATTTTGCCCAAGCTAAAATGGAGACGCTTTGCTCACTTCGCTTTCGATCAATTATTATACTTGGTTGTGTCATTTAGATTTAGATTGATTCTTGATAGAAATGGACAGACGGGCAAAGAGTGTCCAACAATGTTAGGCATGGGAGTCAAAGTATAATTGTTTAGGGGTTTGTAAACGATCACATATTCTAGGCAATTACAAAGTTTACGCATTGCCAGTTAGGTAATCTGCTTCTTAGTCGATTCGCGTTACCTATAGCCAAAATGGTGTAGTGGCATCTTTTATTTTAGGCAATGAGCTCAAAACGGGGAAAATATTATAGTATAGCGATCTATGCCTAAAATAAGCATTGAAAATTTTATTGAATACAATGTTTGATTGTTTTGGCAGTAGGAACTCAAAGTATTTGTGGAAATCGGAATAAGACTTTTCGACCGCGTTCAATGTAGCGGTTCTCAATTTGCTACAAATTTTTTTATTCGTTTTCATCCGTTGTCTCTTTGTACACATTATAGACTTAATAGTAAGTACATTTCACCTCCTATTTGGTCAGAAGATACTGATGTACAACATTGTGCCAGAAAAGCATACCGTGACATTAGAAATGTAGCCAATCCACCTCAGTAATTGGCGCCGCGTCGCTCCAAAACCCGACGCGGTACCCACAGTGAAAGTCGGCGATTTAATTACATTATTAAGTCGAATTGAATTAAATCGGGTTTATTTCACCGAGCCGTACAGTATTGTTATTGTGTAACCTGCTTTCGAGCTGCATCTTGCTGATCTGTTCCGGCTCTCGGCCCATACCAATGTTGCTTTCCTATGACGATGGTGTAAAAATAATCTTTCTTGAATTTTCTTGGGGAAACATTTAGTATATCTATTTTACCTTACTGTGTCTGTCGTCATTCCGTTTGTTTGGTGGCAAGTTCAATAGTGTCATCACCATAGCCTGAAGACGTCCACTGCTGAACATAGACCTCCCCCAGGGAGCGCCACTATGAGCGGCTGCTCGCCTCCCAGCATCCATCCCCAGGCGGCAGTGTATTGTACCTATATTAAGATTTTCTTAACTTTCTACAGGATTAGCTCGCATCGCGCTCACACAAAATGTATGCACCTAGTGTTGCAATATAGTTCACAGATGACCCCATTACCGGTCACTGCTCGCCGCGAATAGGCTGCAGTGAATAGTGATGTGACAACTTGTATTTGTCGACTGTCGAGTCTAATAGACATTTGTCACTTAATGATATCTTTGGTTTAGAGGTATTATAGTGACTAACAAGTTGCACAAAGACAACACCGATGATAACTTTATTGTTTACTGTTTAACTGTCTATTACTTTAAATGGCACATTATAATTTAGTTTCCTTAGTAGGTAATTTATTATAAATAGGAGATTTTAAGGCTTAATGAACATACTCTAAAAAGTGACCTATGTAAATAGTTCCAACACTTCTAACGTATATATCTGTAATCTGTAGAATTGGACAAATAGAGCTAATGATACCATTCTGCAAACGTCCGTCAGTTCGTTGTCAGTTTTTGGCTTGCCTTTGTCAACAGTGGCACCTTTGTGATCTTCTCTACAGAAAAATTTCAGGGACTGTAAATTTCACTCAACAGTAGGTACCATAATATTGAATCCAACCATTTTTTTTTGTTTTATACTTTGGGTTCAACTTTAGTTGCGGTACCTACTTTAATAATACAAACGTTAAAATTTTGCGATTGTCATAAAACATAACGTTCTGCATAATCAGCACAATAATAGATTTGAGAATGAAAACTGTGCACCCAATGACATGTTGGAATGTCATTGTGTTCACCTGAAAGGTGTCGAATTAACATGTCATTGTCAGTCCGTGATCCCATCACTACTAATCCGCTTCGCTGACCACCTGGTAAACGATTGTCAACGAAATGCACCGCACGTCTCCACCGATGATGCTAACTTAATGCTCTGTGATTCATCTTTACGACACTCGTTGGAAAATACTTAAATACAGACTGAGACATGAAATAGATGCTTTAAAGTTCATGTCGATGTTTACATAAATATCGAATAAATAACGTTCTTTCACATCATTCTTAATCAGATTTATTTCTTTCACATAAATCCAAGGATCGTTGTTTATTTGAAAAGGTAAAGTAGTCGGAGTCAAGTTCCATTTATGGATCTAGTATTACTCACAAGTACTTGAAGACCCAGCCCAGCGTAGGCCGGCCCCCCACTAGGTGGACCGATGATCTGGTGAAAGCCGCGGCGTGGCGATGGATCCAGGAGGCGAGCAGCTGCTCAAAGTGGCGCTCCCTGGGGGAGGCTATGTTCAGCAGTGAACGTCTTCAGGCTGTTGATGATGATGATGATGATTGGAATTTTGAATTTCAATTGAGAATTTTCTAAGCTAATGTCTGCAATGGTATTGGTCGCGTTTTATAACAATAACTGTTGAGTTTGCGTACACCGAGTTCCCACATATAGCCCGTTTTACGCGATTTAGCAAAAACACGTGAGTACATACCATTGCAGAATATACGCATTGTGTAGATAACAGATACATATCTCGTGTTTGCCAAATAACTGTTTTATGAGATAGAAATAAGTTTAATTAACCTGGATTCCATTTGAAAGTCGTATTAACTATTAACAAATATTGTGTGCTAAATGCACGGCTGCGGCTGATTGCTGAGTGTGAGACTTTTCGTGTGAGAGACATTGGTAATAATTGGTCATAGGTTACCAATAATTCTTCAAAATTGACATTTTATTGTACCTACACATTTAAACAATGAATAAATGAATTTATTATGAATCATATTAAATTAGATTAATTTTTTTATGAAACAAAAATATTTTAATAATTAATTTTCCTCTAACTAATAGGTATTCTCGAAAAGAAAAAGTTCAAAGGAAAAAAGGTTCTCGAGTGGCGACCCGCCACTAGGTGGACCGACGATCTGGTGAAAGCCGCGGGGAGCCGATGGATGCAGGAGGCGAGCAGCCGCTCTAAGTGGCGCTCCCTGGGAGAGGCCTATGTTCAGCAGTGGACGTCTTCAGCCTGTTAATGATGAATAGGTATTCTTCTGGTACGTCGCCACTATAAATATTTTGTACACAACCCTTTTACACGACATCTGCAGAAAGGAGGATTATGTGTTTGATTTATTATGCTTTTTGTTCATATATCTTGAGACAGCTCCGTGTTCTTCTAATAATACTAGAAATGTTATTAAATAAAAAAAACAAGACAAGAAAAATCAGTACTATTTAGATTTACGTAGTTTAATTCAGGCCGTTTATCGAAGAGTTGTGCCTAACAAGCGGTTCTAACAGTTTGTACTGTTAGCGGGAAAACTTTCTGAATGTACTATTTTTTATTTAATTGAAGTCAAAATTATACAGCGTTTTTAAGTGCATAATAATAATTATGTACTGCACCTATTATATTTATATTGTGCCGTATTTTTCACAATAATCTAAGTAAATTATTTTATATATGATTCTTGTTTTGACTAATTTACAACGTCCCTTCCTTAAAAATATAGTAATATGATACTTATTTATGTTAATTCAAATAAATGATCGATAAATTAAAATCCAAATAAGATTTTACTAAAAAAACAGAATACGTATTTCTATGTAGGTATATATATTTAGGCTTATTTTATATGACTCAGCGTTTGGACATTTTATTTTTTCATCCCTGATGTTTACTGATTTATTGAAATCAAAATGAAAATGAATTACTTCAGTAGCTTTGAGATCTCTTGCTTTATTTCTGTTAAAACTTCAGTAATTTTGTATCTGACGGTACCAAATTGCGAAATGCTAAATTTTCCCAGCCTTCGGCCCTTTTACTGCGCGCCCGTTGCGTTAGACTATAGACTCTACTACCTACACAAGTATACATTGCAACACACCTGCGGATGGTAGAGTCGCGGCTTAGCATAAATATGTTGAGGTATTTGGAGTAGATTCTATTATAGATCTCGACGGTAAAAGCTGATGCAAATTGACAAATTGTTACGTGTTTGGTTAGATTTTGGTATTTGGTTTAGCCTTCTACAGAAGGCTTTACCTAATACCATTTGTTGAAAAGAGACTACATTTTAGGACGAGAGTGTTAGATTCGGTTTTAATTTGTTAAGTAACTATGTGGGCTGGAGCATTTGAACTGCCAGCATCCAAATGTTTTTAGTAGGTTAGTATGTATAGTTAGTAGCATTTAGTATTAATTAGTGTGGTGATAGTATTTTTGAAAAGACTTTACAGGCAAATCTTTCTTTCATTTGGTAGTCTTTAAAATGAAACGAGTAGACTTCTGCAAAGTCATTCAACACATTACTTTCTCGTTATATATAAGTTTGTACATTAAATAGATCGACAAAAAGTACTGCCCCCCTGTTACGAAGGAGCTAGCAGCGCTGCTGACGCGCGTCTGCCGCTCAACTGCTGTCAAAATTGTATGAAAATTGATCAGGTTGTTCTGACCAAAACGTATTAACACAATCGATTATATTTCTCAACTTCAAACGGTCAACATAATTTCTTTAATAGTTCACACACAAAGCTTTAAACAAAGACATTACAAAACGCACAAATGATCCTTGGCATGAATAAATCAAAGTGACAACTGCAATTACACTTTTTTAATGATCAATAATTAATTATTCTACGTGCATTAATAATAATTAATAGGTGCTACAGCTATTACCGCGTAATCAAGCACTAAGCTGTCTAGAGGTTATTATTAAAATATCACAATAGAAATTATAATTTGCATTTGAATTAAATAGGTTGAAATTGAAGTTGATGAATGAATTCAGTCACTCAATGAATGAAAAGCACAATGTATCTTTATCAAGTGATACTCTAGACTAATAAAACTGCAATGACTTGGCAACAACTGAGTTTTTATTTTCTCTTACACCACAGAGTAAATACACTGACACACACCACAGACTATATACTACATTATATTGTTATATTATGAACTAACATAGACACGCCCCGTTTCAAACGCAATTGACCAATTTCCACATGCAATCCAAATGTATTCCATCCCGGCTAGCATCGCACCGCGACAAAATTTTTTCGACACTATCTCGTGAGAGACGTGACAAGGATATGGTAGCGCTTGAGTGCGTCTCACTCTAACAGCGACGACAAGTTTTCTCGCGGTGCGCATGCTAGGCCATCATGTTGATTTTGGTATAGTATAAGAAAACTGTGTGCATCAACGTCATCTTCAACAGCCTGAAGACGTCCACTGCTGAACAATGAACATAGACCTCCCCCATATTGAGCGCCATTATCAGAGGCTGCTTTCCTCCTGCATCCATCGGCTTCCTTGCTTTCTGCATTCGACCCACCTAGTGGGGGCCGCCCTACCTATGCTTTGTCTTCCGGTTCATGGTCGCCAATCGAGAACTTTTCTTTTCTATCGGCTGTAAGTTCCACGAGCAATGTGCCATTTCAACTTGTTAATTCTAAAAGCTATTTCAGTCACCTTAGTTCTCCCGCGCGCCTCATCTACTGCGTAATTTCATCTAAATTGATTCAGCCACGCATACAAAATATAAACGTACACAAAACTTCTGTCTTTTATATTCATGAAGAAATGTAATCTAATTACCGCTAAACGCAATTAAAAAACTCGGATTTCTCAGAAACATTTCAATGATAACGTCGTTGATCTTTAGATCAATAAAACCATTCAGGATCAAATTACTGTATCGTAAATTGCATGTTATTACGTCCTTATGTCGATATATCCATAACATGATAATAAATTGCCCCAAATTCCAACGACTTTCGGTATTTTAATTGGTTCTAAAGAAAGCTGCTTCCTTCAAAAAAGCAATGAAAGGTCGACGGGATTTTTTGTAAGTACTAACGATTTCTCATTCATTTATTACAGCTACCGTTCTTTTTACGAATTCGAGTTTTATTGTAAGAATTTTTAATTAAGTTAGTAACTGTAAACGTTTGATCTCTGCATCAAGTGGCACATATAAAATAATGCCCAAAAATATCGTAATGTATGTATAACGCGTGTCATTTAAGAAACGAATCTGACGCAAACAAGAAACTATTGTTTTCCCTCTTCCCCTATTGGGTTTAAGTGCAGAGGAAGTGAGACAGCAATAGAAATGTTTGCTGTTTTCAGTTCTTTTCTTATTGAACCGCGTTATACCTTGTCGTATATTGATCGTGTAGTGCAACATTTGGATGTCATATTTTATGATCGTGTTACATCGTTTATGCAAACGCATACCACCCCAATAAAATGACGTCACAGTATAATCCACACCAGTATCGCAACTCATTAATAATGTCAAGTTGGCACATCGCGTTACAAGTGTCATCTACTTTCTCTCCTGACAAGGCCGCGCGTGGCGAGTAGGATGACTGCTATTGTTTTTGATATGACTGACATAGCTGAGCGTAGCACCAGATGGTTATGTAAGCAGCCATTACAATTAACTGAAAATATTCGAATTATGATTTTTTACAGTGCACGGAAAATTGTAACTAAAAAGTCATTGTAATTAATTAAATTAAACAAAATAAATCTAATGAAAAATGGACTTAATTTTTATTAAAAAAAAAATCTGCTTAAGTTATCTGATATTTAATTTAAGTAGCAATCTAGCAACAAAAGCATCGTCTATAACAGTAAA
Source organism: Ennomos erosarius (assembly GCA_963580505.1). Classification (NCBI taxonomy): domain Eukaryota; kingdom Metazoa; phylum Arthropoda; class Insecta; order Lepidoptera; family Geometridae; genus Ennomos; species Ennomos erosarius. The sequence continues at coordinate 15,109,718 of OY756983.1, read as the reverse complement.
TATTACCACATCTTGAAAATAATTAATAAAAAATAGTTAAAGATTGGTAGCATACATACCTAAATTGCCCTAAGCCTAAACCACCTAACCATACCTAATTTGTTAGGATTTACTTAAACTGTTATTTCTATTGATAACCTCTAAAAATAACCGCAATTGTAGCCATACTGTTTTATACACACTGTGATTTTGTGGGTTAAGGCTGAGATGGTCGGATCACAGCTACTTGATTACCAGCAATTAAATCTATTGTCGTTACATGCGATCCACCGCTTACGGGCGGTAATCGACGCTCACTGGTGTAGTAATGGACAGTAGAGAAGGTTGCGTCAGTTCGGTGTAAGAGTCCGCGCTAGATAACTTTACGCGTAATCGATGGCGTTGCAGTTAAATTATCAACATCGAAGTAAAGTCTTTGATGGTTAGCAGATTTCTGTTTGTTTTACTTTTAAATTATGAAACGAAAAAAAAATTAGATATCATAATAAAATTATAAGTATTGTCGATGTTGAAATACAAATCAGCAATACTGCATTACGTTCACATTTTGGCGCGCGCAGACTTATCTTGTGGGTCCTCTAGATGTAGTTTCGCATAAAAATATTTAGTTAAAGCATAGTAAGTAGTAACATAACGAAAATACTCGCACGCGATGACGCCATAAAGCCTTCTTGACGACGCTGTAAATGACTGTAGAAATGGAAAATTAAACAAAAAGTTTTTATTTTAGTTCCAATATACTTGTGGATCTTATATACTGTTTGATGCTATAGTGACATTGACGTGCGGGTGTTAGGCCTACAAACTGACACTCGTTAATTATTATTACTCATCGGACATCATCGTTAATGTCGACACAACGATAGACACTGTAATTAAACGCTGCTGTGTAAATATTAAAAGAAGCATACTTATTACTTACAATATTTATGAACAATATGGTCATTGATTAAGATGTTTTGATCGGGGAAGTCATTGACCTTGTTGCGAAAGCTTACGTCTTGTTACGTTCTTGAATTAACGTTGACCGCTGTAATGAAAATATACGTCTATTGTTATAGTTGTATGTGTGGGCGAAGAGGCATGGCTTGACCTTCTGTTGTTACTTTATTGTACTGTGACTTTCAAACATTGGCAATGTTATAGGTATATTAATAAGTGCCCGTTTATCTGTTCTTAACATCATTTCATTGAATACGTACGTACCTACTCACTTATAAACATAATGAAAAAAAAATATTTTTGGATAAAAATATGACATTTTAAAAATTATTATTATTCTTCGTATACTTGTGTCTGTTAAAATGAATAAACTAAACTTATAAGAAAAACTTCACTAATAAAAACGGATGCTGAAGGCTCTATCATTACAAGACATTGATATAGTATCTAGGTAAACTGTCAACTTCGGTATTTATTACTCCGTAGGCCTCTCTATCAGAAAGCTCGGTCTTCGCTCTTCGCTTTCTATACCAGCGGCTATTCGCGACTCGTCAGTCCATCAATTCGTAGGCCATTTCGTATACTTTTATCTTCTACTACAGCTTAATTTAATAAAAATATATCTTCCAATAGTGGTCTCATCCATCAAGATCTAACCAGGTTTTTCACTGCATTGCAGGTGCAGCAAGGCGGACGACCACACAGAGCAGTGCCAACGCGACAAGAGACTCGCAACTTCTTTCCCTCCTCGCGGCGAGGCGGAGGCAGCTTCTCCACGGAAGACTGGCCACGCACATCAACACACTCACTTCTATAGCACAGAAGGCTAACAAGTGAGTCGAAAGTTTTTCTTTACGTCTGACTTGTCTTGATCAGAGCGTCGTCTGATCTTATGGCTCATATTTATTAGTAAGTAATAAAGGTTGTGACGCATCGTAGGCCAGCTCCCCACTAGGTGGACCGACGATCCGGTGAAAACTGCGGAGAGCCGATGGATGCAGAAGGCAGGCAGTCGCTTAAAGTGGTAATCTTTGGGGAAGCCCTACGTTCAGCAATCTTTACTGATAACTATCTGTTGATGATGAATAAAGGTTGTGAGCAAAGAGTGAATTGTAAGGGTTGTATAAAATTTAGGTATGCTATTTGATCTCTAGAATTGTAGCAAGTGTATATTCACCAGTATTTATTTCCTATCTGCTTCACCGTAAGTGAAGGGCCACGCATTTCAATGCGCTGGGAAACGCTACCAATGTCGACTGGACTATTATGCTTTGTTTATGAATTTGCAGTTTAGAAATAGTTAAGAGAATATAACACTGAGAAACATAAACTTAGTAGCTTATAGCTGGACAAATAACATAAAAATAAACATCGATATATACTATTGGTTTGTTCTACAATAAAGTAATTTTTTCAATTTTTTCTTTCTTTCAGGACAAACACAACATTCGCTCAGTTGGAAATAAGAGACTTGAACAGCCCTGTAGTGAAGAGATTAACATTCGACAACACGAGCAGCGAATCCACACCCATTCTTAAACTCATCACCACCGATGGAATAAAGGAGATCCGACAAGATGTAAAACCTCATGAAATAAGACACTTGTTCATCCCCAAATCATTTCCAGACACTAAAAGTAGAACAGGATTTATAAATAATAGGAAATTAAACAAAGCAGTGACTAACCCTGATCAGGGCACCGACCCTACTATAATATATGTCCCACCTGATAAATTAGAAGATATAGATAAAGAAATAGAGTTAGATCCAGATGAAGAGTTTCAAGTAGATGAATCTAATCATGGTTTGTATCTACTTAATTATTCAAATACTGAAAATGTTACTCAGGTTCTAGAAGTAAATATTACTACCACTTCAAGTCCAGAACTGAAAGAAAACGCTACACTTGAAACCACAACTATAGCTAGTAACGTTTCCAAAGAAGTATCTTTACCCAAACCAGAAGAAGATAAACCTGAAACAAATGTAATAGAAAACAGCACTGACACAAACATCAAAGCTGAAAATGAAAAGGAGAAAGACAACACCACTATGTTTATGTCTCAAGAAATTTATAATCACTTTCGGCCTTTAGAAACTGAATTGCCCGTAGAAGACATGGCTCCTTTCATATATTTTGGACAAAAGATTGGTGGACCGAGTATCAATGACAATTTAACAAACTCTCCATCGTTATCCGCATCTACAAAAACGGTAAATTTTATCGCAGCTCCACCAGACAAAAGAAAGTTCAACTCTCGGTACTCTGCTACAGAAAAATATAAAAATACCAGCGCCGATGAAGACGAAATCAATGAAGACATGGACGTGTCAGTAGTTAAAAATATAATAGAAAAAAATAAAGTCAGAAATACGGTCAAAGGACCAGCGCCAGCAAGGCATGTCGGAGTAGTGAACGCATACAGAAAATACCCACCTACTACGCCAAGTACTACAAAAGCCCTTAATATTGCACAGCTCAATGTCTCTGAGCCTATTGTTACGAATATCACTCCCGGAATAATTGACAATAATAAAGCAGAAAACACTACCAATCTAAATAAAAATATATTATCTCATAAGTTCGTTGGAAACTCAACAAAAGAAGTTTCAAATCGAACACTTTCAACAGTTTTACCACGAAATTATACTCGAACTTATTCGAGTATAAGACGAAAACCATCAAGGGTTACTGCATCAACAACTGAAAATGTTGTGCCTACTGGTACAGTAAATACTACTACAACTGAGAAAGCTTCAACTGTTTATACAGCAGTTGTCACATCAGTTTCAATAACATCGTCTATGAAAGTTCAAAATAAAACAGATCCAACATCTAAAGAAATCGGTGAAAATATTACACTGGGCTTTATTCCCGACGCGAAAAATGAAACGATTTCAAAGGAAGATATCTTAACTGAAATTGACGCAACATCAGTAGCACCAGTATCTTCAACTACTTTAGCAACATCATCTCCTAGAACATATAGACCTAGAATAAGAATAAGAACTACAACCACTGAAAGCAGTCTAGGCTCCAATCCAGTTACAAGTGCTTTATCCAGTGAGCTGCCTACGACGCCAATTAAAATAAGAAATGAAACTGGTTCGAAAATACCTGAAAGACTAGCTAATTTGTTTCGTCATGATAATACAGCTAATGCTGCTAACGTTACAATTAAACCTAAAACTACTTTCAAACGAAGACGACCGACTACTACTACTAGTACGTCGACAACGACTCCAATACCTACCGTCATACAAACGATTCCTGAAACTATAGCTACTTCATCAGCATTACCAAACCTTGTCGCATCTCTACCAAGTACTGAAACTACAGAAGCTGCTTTCAAACCATTTGTAGTAACATCTAAAACATCCACACAATCAAGTTCAAAGCCTTTATTTGTTCCATATAACACCACAGGGACTAGAATTAATGTTACGATTGAAAAAGATAGTCCAACATCAAATGAAGAAGTTGTAATTGAAGCTGAAAAGACATACACAGCTTCGTACGTATTAGCTGGATTAGGTTTTCTGCCTGTGGCAGCAATTATAATTTTCGTTTTAAGAAGTATAATGAATAAAAAGACCAAAGAGATAGATACGGAGTATGAAGGGTATTTTGATGATGGAGGAGATATGAAAAAGGAATCACCAATAACGCCAGTGGCTCGACCACCACTTCCAACGCCTGCAAAACCTGATCAAAAATGGGAATTTCCTAGGAACAAGTTAAGGTTACAGACATTATTGGGGCAAGGAAATTTTGGTCAGGTCAGTACAAATATTTTAGTATTATTACACCTTGAAATTAATTAGAAGTTGCTGACATTGTTAACTACAAAACAAATCACTAAACTTATTGAAGTTTCGTTATTTGGAAAGCTGACACAGTGAACTTTTCGTTTTGTGTGTTCCAGGTTTGGAAAGCCGAGGCGGATGACTTGAATGGCCACGATGGACTGACTCGACTGGTGGCCGTCAAGAGTATTAAAGAAACCGCCTCACAGAAAGAAAAGCAGGAACTCTTACATGAGATCTACATCATGCAGAAGATTGGCACTCACCCCAATGTGGTGACACTGCTTGCTTGTTGCACTGAACAAGGTATAAAATTTTTGTTATTTTGAATTAAACTATAGAGTAACTAAATCAAAGTCGCGGAACGAGCTAAGGATAGAGCTATATGCTCGGTGTTTCCCTGTGAGATAAGATCCGAAATGAAGAGATCCGCAGAAGAACTGAAGTGACCAATATACTTAGCTCTTAGAACTGGCAAGTTGAGGTTGCAATGGGCAGGCCACATTGCTCGCAGAACAGACGACCGATGGGGAAGAAAGGTTCTCGAGTGGCGACTACGAACGGGAAGACCCAGCGTAGGCAGGCCCCAGTACTAGGTGGACCGATGATCTGGTGATGAGCGCGGGAAGCCGATGGATGCAGGAGGCAAGCAGCTGCTCGAGGTGGCGCTCTCTGGGAGAGGCTTTTGTTCAGTCTTCAGGCTGTTGATGATGACGATAATATATATGTTAAACATCTTTCTAATATAGAAACTTCATAGTCACACATATCATAATCATCGTCAGCATTATCATCTGGAAGACGTCAACTGCTGAACATAGGTCTCCTCCATAGAGCGCCATTTTGACCGCCTAAGCACTTTTATCTACTTCTACTACTAGTATTATAAAACATGTCTCTTCTCCTGTTTCCAGAACCATACCTCCTAATCATGGAGTACGTGATGTGCGGTAAGCTGCTGACATACCTCCGCGAGCGACGGTCCAGGCCGGATAGGTTCAGCGGCAGCGGCGCCTTGACTTCACGGGACCTCACCGTCTTTGCTTACTGCGTGGCTCGGGGGATGGATTATATCGCTTCTAAAGGAGTAAGAATTACAATTTTTGCATTTTTTTAAAGTGATCGTTTTGGTTGAATATCGGTTTCATTAAGTTAATTTTAGGATCCATGGAAATTCCCTGTCTTGCATCTGTAATATCCAATTTAAAAAAATATTCTAAAGTTTGCTGTAATACCAGTCAAAACTTAGTTCAATAAGCATTACTCAAACATCTTCAATAAAATTATAATCATCATAATCGGCCTGTATAAGGTCATTGCTGGACGTACGTCTTTTTATAACAGACGACCGATATGGCTAACTATTTAAGCGATAAGACCGCCCGTTGTGACACTTAGTTTTAAGCTTGTGCGTGTACATTGAGTGTTTCTGTATATGTGGTGTTTCAATAAAGAGTTCATCTATCTATCTATCTATCTATTTTTTAACAGCAGCCTATGCCTAATATAGAAATCTATTTCAGCTGTAGGGCATTACAGGCATTATATGTTTCTCCTGTGTTCGTTTTCAGATCGCATCAAATCAGCGACATATTTTTGCATTGAAATCTGATCTTACCAAAACATTTATATCTTCCCAGATAGTCCACCGCGACTTGGCAGCGCGTAATGTCCTCGTGGACCACAACAAGCTCTGCAAGATCGCGGACTTCGGCATGTCGCGGAACGCCGGCGCCGCCGCGCGCGCGCCGCGAGGGGCGCTGCCTGTCCGGTGGATGGCTCCCGAGGCGTTGCTCTACAACGTCTACAGCCATCACAGCGACGTCTGGGCCTTCGGGATACTGCTGTGGGAGATTGTCACCCTTGGTAAATTCAGAACACCTTAGTACAGCCCCTTCCATACCTCATTGCGCGACTTTGGAGGCTTTTCTAAAGTTCATATCAAACACAAGCAGGTGATTAGGTATACTTTGGTCTTTTATTTGATCTGATGTGGCGTATGGATTTAGTGTATCGCGCTCAAGTCTTTGAAGGCTACGTTTTGGGTGTCAGAGTCGAATCACTGACGCACCACTCGGCCATTAATCGGTGTGTTGAGAAGTGTACCGATTTTGACTTGTAAAATTTGCAATGAAGACTTCTTGATTGCATCTTCTTGATTCCGGCTGAGTGAGAATAGGGCACTTCTTAAATCTGCGAATATCTAGGGCATGGGGATCAGCATTCTTCTAGATACAATACAATTTTCTGCAATCTTCAAGACGCGCGCCAAGCGTGGTGATCATGGCAAAACTCCCAGTCCTCCCTATGATAAGCATCCAAAGAGGTGTTTAAAGGGGAGTTCTAGGTTCAGCACAGCAGTGGACGTTTTCTGTTTCAAATGAATGGTGCTCAAATCTAGGCTTCATTCATAAATTGGTCAACTTGCGAATTAAATCTCAAGTCAAGCGTCCACCGATAACAGTATGTGATTCTGGCACCTATCTCCGCTTACTGAGCATGTCCGGTGGTCCCCAGGTTCGACCCCGTACGCGGCGATGTCGGGGCGCGAGGTGCTGTCGGCGGTGACGGAGGGGTACCGGCTGGAGCGGCCCGCGCACTGCAAGCCGCACCTGTACCGCGCCATGCACGCCTGCTGGCACGCCGACCCCTCGCAGCGCCCCTCCTTCGCCACGCTCAAGGTGAGTCTGCCGGACTAGAACTACCAAGGAACTTCTATACTGTGTTCTATACTATCTAGGATATACTACTGCTACAAAGTTACCACCGTTCGCCGTAGGGTCTCGGCGGAAGAATAGTACTACCCTATCTCATCCTTGGCGCGACTAAGAGGATCAGTGTTAATGTTTAAAATTGGTGGCGTTTTACGCATTAGATAGGTGATGAATTACGAGCATGAGTGGGCAAGTGATACAATGTGGTGAAACGTGGTTTTAATGGGCAGCGGTTTTCTCCTCGATTAAACTTAGACCTAACAGTAGGTAACCGTTTCTCAGTAATTTCTGCCACATTTTTTGATGAAAATGAATAACGTGACGAGCTATTCGTTCACCACATACTTGCAAGATGTTTTCAATCAATGTGTGTTGCCAGTGATGACTTATGGAACTGAGACGTAGTCTCTAACTGTTGGCCTCATTACTAAGCTCAGAGTCGCACAACGAGCTATGGAGAGAGCAATGCTCGGTGTTTCCCTGCAAGATAAGATCCGAAATGAGGAGATCCGCAAGAGAAGTAAAGTGACCGATGTAGCTCTTAGGATTAGCAAGTTGAAATGACAATGGGCAGGCCACATCGCTCGTAGAACTGACAACCGATGAGGAAGAAAGGTTCTCGAGCGGCGACCACGAACTGGAAGACGCAGCGTAGGCCGGCCCCCCACTAGGTGGACCGACGACCTGGTGAAAGCCGCGGGGAGCTGATGGATGCAGGAGGCGAGCAGCCGCTCTAAGTGGCGCTCCCTGGGGGAGGCATATGTTCAGCAGTGGACGTCTTCAGGCTGTTAATGATGATAATGATACTTGCATGATGTGGAATGATCTACCTTCTGAAGTGTTTCGACAGAGCTACATGGGGCACCTTCAACAGCGAGTACGTAGAGTGTTTAAGGTAGGCTACGCATCGGGAAGGCCCTTGTGTTCCAAGTGTCTATAGACGATGGTAACGGCTTATCATCAAGTGGGCCGTCAACTTGGCAGTAAACATATTTTGCAATGGACCTTTTCAGACTGTTGATATGAGCATTAAGCAGCAGCAGCATTGTCTTCGGTATGCATTACAATTGACTGCGATCACTAAGACGCCTGCCAAGCAGGATGGTTATGGAAACCGCCCTAGACTATTATAGATAAATAGATAGATAAACTCTTTATTGAAAACAAAATTTTACAGAAGAATGAGATGGTCAGTAGAGTACACAAGAAGGCTGATGAAGTGATGTTCCATTCAAATAAAGCATCATACTAACATAAATAATGTACTATAACATACAATTTCCCGTTCCATGTCCAAGGGCCAGCTAGCAGAACTACTGGACAACGAGCCGGCGGAGGGCAACTACGTGGACCTGGACTCGTTCTACCAGGAGTCCTCCGTCTACAGTGACCCCTCCGCCATCATACACGATGAGGAGGGACTCTCGGCCGAGTACGATCGCGAAAGGAGGGTGTTCCGAGAGTGAGTGCTCACTTCATATTACATCTGGGGCCGTGCTGTGAACTCTTAACGCGATTCAAACCAGAGTCTATATTGGATCGCTTTGTTTTTTGTATGAAAATTTGATAAGCGATATTGATTTTTTGATATTGGTTCTGTTTTGAGTCACGCTAAGAGCTCACATTGCGGCCCCTGATAGTTTATTAGAAGTCTAGGTGAAAGGTAAAATGATGAAGAAGCATTGTCGGCCATGTAATAACGATTTTGATACAAATCTAGTCGTCTTAACTAATCCCGAACAAGCTACAATCGAAAGATACAACAGACAGAATGGATTTCCCACTGTCAGGCCACCTTAGACTCGTATGCGTGCGATTTAAACGATTTGCTGCCCACGCTAGAATTGCATATTTTGCCCTTTTCTTTCGGATCATGTGTAAATATGTGTAGTGTAGAATACACTTGTGTTGTAAGTGACACGTAACATGTAATTTCGTTTGACGTATCTGTACGTCAAACGAAAACGTCTCTAGAATTGAATCCATTGGGCATTTTACTGAAGTCTCTACTTATTTTGATGGGCTTTTTATCCTGTTGTTAATATATTAGAGACCCAGGAACTACGAGGACCATGGTCCCTAGATACAGGGAATCCTAGTTAGGGTCCAGGATCTATGTATGTGATCGTTGGGCGTTATTTATTATTTATTTATTATATAAACTTTTTATCAGCTAACACACAAACGCTTTCTTTTCTAGACTTGCCACCGGACCATCAAAATTCGACAACCGCGCGTTCAATCTCCGAGACGAAGAACTAAGAAACAAATTCGGCATCGGCACTCCCAGGATGGGAGGATTTGGCATCAGAGACGTCCCGTTCAACGACCGAACATTTTCCGACGGAGAGTTCAATGAACGAACCTTCACGGACAAAAACTTCAACGACACAAACTTTACCGAACGGAAGGACGGTAAACTATCCACCTCTAGCTTCCACAGGGAACGAGAGAGGGAGAGAGAGAACCCTATAGTTAGTAGGAACAGCTTTAATGGTTTCCCAAGGATAGGGACGCGAGAAAACCACTTTCAGATGAGTCCCGATGGTAGAAATAAAAGAGTATCGGAATTTGAGTGTGACATCTAAAGACTTGAGTGTGTAATATAACTAAAAGATTATTTTAGGTCGTATAACCTAAATAATAAGACATAGTTTTGTTTGCATTAAATTTTGATTTGAATAGGCATGATGACTAAAATTTTTTTATTGGATAATTTAATTATATTCCTCAAAAGATAAACATTTGTGAAAACAAAAATTAAATATCTCGAAAAATGACCAAATTAGAAGCATTTTAAAAACCGGAATAGAAAGAGATAGCTCAAACGGCCAGTGACGTCAGAGGAAGGTCGTAACAGTACCTCATTACTAAGCTGTGGTAGTTTTTCATACATTTTGGCATGTGACGTCACGAGTAGTCTTTTCATAGTAACTGTAGGAGCGCTCTGTTTCGCGAGAAAGGGACAGGAGATGCCTCCTGTAGAAACTTAAAAAGCTTATTACTGCGTGATTTATTTACCGATTTTGCTTATTTTTTCAATTATGGCATTCATTTTTAATCTTCTTTATGAAAGTAATATTTACTTGTTCATTTTTAATAGTAGTCTATATGCCTATTGTTCATTCAAATTATATGCAAGTGGAGTACCTAATAACTTTTATAGTAGCTTCTGACTCTTACCTATGTACCTACATAGCAATATATTATTTATTTTGAAGTAAGTTTTGCGTGTAATAATAATTAAAAAAATTTAGTGTGTTTACTAGCACCGAATTTATAGAAATGTACACACTTGTTGTGAAAGATATAACATTTCAATTTTGTAAAATTGAAATTGTTTGTAAACTTTTGTGTGGATAATTGTAAATAATTGTTAATTTATAACAGTATTTTAGAGGTTTTACGTAAGAAAATGTTATTAAATTGTAAATAAATGTTTTGTAACAAAAGAACTGTTTTATGCATGGTGTATTTGTCGTGTGTGTTGTTTAGTGTGTATTTTGTGTATTTTGTAATACTTTACATACACATTTATGTTTTATTAGTTTTCATAACGCACGATGTGTTTGTATAAAACACAGTTTTGGATCACTATGGTGCTTTAACTAATTTACTTTCTATGTTAATGTAATTACGATTTTACAAATTTTATTTATGTTATGACTGCCTGGAACTTTTGCTCTAAGTTAATAATAGTTAAAAATTTCACAATATACTTAGACTAAAAAAGTTTGGTTTGTACGAACACTCTTTTCTTGAATGGTTTCACAAAAAATGTGAATAAGTACCTATTTTAAAATGGTATTAAATTATATTGTATTTTATTAAAAATATGCAATTTTGTTTTTGAAATTTTAATTTTTGTGGCGTTATCAAGTATTTCTAACATTATAATTTTTCGTTTGTTTTCTTGTATCTCGGTTTGATATACTCTCTAGTCTTTAATAATTGTATGATAGTAATGGTTTGTATTATAAGATCTGATTTAATTTGTAAGTTTGAAAGATTTATTTTATTATAAATATAAAGTATTAAACTTACCATATTGTGTTACTTCTACCCCCAACTTTTGTTATTTTCGTTCCGCACACAAAGGGTAAAGCGGACCCTATTACTAAGGATCCGCTGTCCGTCCGCCTGTCTGTCTGTCTATCACCAGGTTGTATCACATAAACCGTGATGGTTAGACAGTTAAAATTTTCACAGATGATGTATTTTTTTTGCCGCTATAACAGCAAATACTTACTAAAAAATAGAATCAAATAAATATTAATTTAGGGTATATAATACAAGTTTTATCAAACTCAGTTTAGTAGTTTAATTTTCAAATCAAAATAAGTAACTAGAAATGTATGTCCTATTGAAACTGACCTATTATTTAATATGTATTAAAAACGATATTTTTTTTAATCCGACTATGTGCTTTTATTACTCAATTGATTCTTAATATTACAGTGTACCTAATACTCAATTTTACCACAAACCGTAGCTTTAACTCATCTAGCTTAGACATTTACGAAATAACGTGAGTTTTTGATTGACTTTACATAACATCGTTTAACTATTCCCAGTGCAATTTCTACCTATTCATGCAGAACATAAAGTGCAAATTCCCCTAAACCTATCAACATTTCCCAATACACTGCAAATTGAATATTCATCGTAGCAAGTTATAAAGGAGAGAAGGAAACATCAGTAATTCTGCGGTTTGGCGGCATGACTTGTTACTTTCTTTGTGATTGAAGCATTGTTCTCCGCGTAACTGCATGTCACCTCGCCTATATCGTGAGGTGAAACTTAGTAGGAAGCCACGTTGGAAGCTATAAGTACGTTTTGTTCTAGGAATATACAACAAGGGACTTAGAGTAATGAAGTGAGAAGCAGCTCCAAGTTTACCTAGGTTTTTAGTAAGTATCAAAATGGGCAGGCTATCATTACTCGTAGAGCTGGCTACCGATGGGGCAGAAAGGTTCTCGAGTGGCGACTAAGTACCCACTGAAAGACGCAGCGTAGGGCTCCAACTAGGTAGACCGACGATCAGGGCCATTATTCCGTATTGATTCCTTACTTCGAAAACACGCGAATTCCTTGTCTTACATAAGAAATCTGCGAAACTGAGAAAACCATAGAGAATAACCGCCCAGGGCCTTTATTCCGTATCGATTCCTTACTTCGAAACCACGCGAATTCCTTGTCTTACATAAGAAATCGGGAAAAGTCTATTCTCTATGAAACGAAAACAAAACCGCGCGAAATGTATTTGGAATTGGCGCGATTTGAACTGTCAAAAATCGTATGTTTTACCGAGACGCGTTCCGAAACATCAACACGTCAAAAGATATGACCACTTATGTCAATATATTTTATTCAAAATAAAGATAACTTTAATATAAAGTGAAGGTACATCTGACGCTGTGACACGATTTGAACAAGACACGATAACGACGTGGTTTCGTATCGTGTGGAATCTGTGTTTCCATGGAGATTCCATAGAGAGAGTGTTTCCGCCCTGGGTGGTTATTCTAACCACGTCGTTATCGTGTCACAGCGTCAGAGATACCTTCACTTTACATTAAAGTAATCTTTATTTTGAATAAAATATATTGACATAAGTGGTCATATCTTTTGATGTGCTAATGTTTCGGATCGCGTCTCGGTAAAACATACGATTTTTGGCAGTTCAAATCGCGCCAATTCCAAATTCATTTCGCGCGGTTTTGTTTTCGTTTCATAGAGAATAGAGTTTTGCAGATTTCTTATGTAAGACAAGGAATTCGCGTGGTTTCGAAGTAAGGAATCGATACGGAATAATGGCCCTGGTGGAAACCGCGGGAGACGATGGGTGCAGGAGGCAAGCCTTCGTTGGTCAATGGTGCTCTGTGGGGTGGGTGGCCTTTGTTCAGCAATCGAAGTCTTCAGGCTGATGATGGTGATGATGATGGAAGTGTGCTTATAACATAGAAGACCTATGCGTACCAGGTATGCAGCATAGGTTAGCTAAGCGTAAGATCATCTTTTTTTTTTTTTTGAACGGGCTAATATTGTTGGTCCCTGGTCTCAAAAGTGGGGGGCAACTAGCTCAAGGGCACCCCTGGGGTGCGAGCCTCGGCTTGGGCTGTTGCAGGGATAAGAGGATCGAGAAGGCTACGTCGGCTGGAGGAGAGGACCCTATGGAAAGTCGCGACCATTCTAGGTGACCTACGGGGGGTACGTCGACCTCGCCGGCGGGGTCGGTGTCTGATTGTATTACGCTGGTATCCTACACCGGTGCCAAAATCGGTACCTGAGCCAGAAGGGTTAGACTGGTCTGGTGATCCTAGCGCAGCTAAAATCTCGCAGGGCGACGATGATGGTGTGACGTAGGATTTGCTCTGTTTGAATCAGAACAGCTATGAAGATAGCTATGATCAGGAATGCCTTGCTAGAGAAGATCCAAAATGAAGAGATACGTATAACAACTAAAATCAACTATTTTTATAGATCTTAGAATTAGTGATTTGATGGCAATGGGCTTGCAGGCCACATTGCTCGCAGAATTGACATCCGATATCCAGCGCTGAACTTCGGCTTCCCCGTAAAACTCCACTTTGAGTGGCTATACCTACTTGCATCTTGCATCCATCGGCTTCTCGTGTATTTTATCAATTCGTTGGTCTTCCTTGCAGGTCTACGTTAAACTTTCCAGTTTTATTATTAGTGTTTATTAATAAACCATCCTGTATACATAGTGTGTAGTCATAAGATATCGACACAAAGTGCCGTTTGCTCAACAGCACATATTCCTGCGGGTGACATCGCAAGTGGTGTAATACAACTTACCTGTTTACTTGATAGGCATGAGACGATGTGAAATAGAAATAAATTGCCAACCCGCTAATTTATTTAACTTAGCAGTTTGAATAATTATATAGAGTTTCAAATTTCAAAATACGGTTTTAGGATTTTTTTTACCTATAACCGATGTTAGTACGGTTAGCTATAATACTTTGTGTGGATATATAATATTGTGGCTATAAGTATAACTAGTATTGATTTCCGATTCCGTGTTGATACAGAGTAGAGAGCAATAACATATCCGATATGTTCACGCTCTGGTTCCCAAACAGTAAAAACAACAAGAAAACTGCATCGAGCCCGGAAAATGATTAAAATTTGTGGCGAGTACAGACGAGAGATTGCACCACAACAATTCTGAATATAAAGTATATCAACTATGATCATCGTCGACCGCTTGAAGACGTCCACTGTTGCGCATAGGCCTCCTCTGAAGAGCGCCAAAGTATCAATTTTTGTAACTTAAAGTAACATAAAGTAACATAAAGTAACATAAAGTAACATAAAGTAACATAAAGTAACATAAAGTAACATAAAGTAACATAAAGTAACATAAAGTAACATAAAGTAACATAAAGTAACATAAAGTAACATAAAGTAACATAAAGTAACATAAAGTAACATAAAGTAACATAAAGTAACATAAAGTAACATAAAGTAACATAAAGTAACATAAAGTAACATAAAGTAACATAAAGTAACATAAAGTAACATAAAGTAACATAAAGTAACATAAAGTAACATAAAGTAACATAAAGTAACATAAAGTAACATAAAGTAACATAAAGTAACATAAAGTAACATAAAGTAACATAAAGTAACATAAAGTAACATAAAGTAACATAAAGTAACATAAAGTAACATAAAGTAACATAAAGTAACATAAAGTAACATAAAGTAACATAAAGTAACATAAAAGAAAAGAAAAACAAACATTTTCAAGGCAAATATTTAAGAACTAATAGTAGCTACCCACTGCGGGTCACCTCAATACGTCTGGTTTTCCCACGACCATCCTTAATTTTCCGGAATGAAAAATACACCTAGTAGTAGTTGTAGTGAATATTACATATAAATTTAAAAACATTACTAGACCAGCGTGCTCACTTTTGACCACATCGTCGTGAGATTGCAGCCTATCGCTAACCTAGTCGTTGATAAAAAAAAACGGGGTTTGCTTCATCTATTCATTCGTTTGTACCTTCCTTTACAAGCTTACACTAATATCTTTGAGATAACTCTCTCGCACAGTACCATACAAAGATCGATTCGATGCGTTTGCACGTCATGTTATCACGTTGAAATCTAGGACAGTGTTTACCCATGCTGCTCTGTGATTTGTGATGCTTTACGATAATTGACAAATATAGAGAAGAAAGGGCAGTAAAGATAACAATAAATAAGACCTATGTATTACTCATTGAACTCGATTTAATGATAAACTCACTTTTTTATTTTAAAATAAAAAAAACCTATACGTACAGAAAAAATATTAATTAGTATATCGGTATAATTATCATTCTAATATACATAATTATAATATTATAGTTTTCTATCCATCAAACCATTTGCCTAGTAACGATGACAGAAGTACTTTACAATTCGTTAAGCTCATCTTCGATATAAACGGTAAGTGTTGTAATTTTACCTAACTGCATTTTATGTTGAAGTAACTCTCTACAATCATCAAAAACTTTAACACACTCTTAATCCTATGAACATAGAGTTAAAAATAAAAACAAATAACAAAAATGTGTGAAGTTTTAAAGCTGTCGATTATTATCAACAGTGATAGATAACTTTCGTAACGATACCATCAATAGTACTGTGAAAGCACATCCATTCAGTACAAGTGTATTACCATCCATATAACCAACGTAACTTTACATTCGAAAGCTTCATTAACAACCCTAACATCCTTACGATAAGGTTTGATTAAGATTGAAATTGTAAATAAATAAGTTGGTAAATATTTGCCCAAATAGAGCCTTACGCAATCCCATTGTTGACCATAGCGCATGTCATCGAGCTGACTTATCAGTTCTGACCAGCACTGACCTTTGTAAAGGTGAAAGTCGACAGTTCCGGAATTATCTCACTGTAAATACAAGATGAGAGAGTATGTTTGTGTGTGTGTGCTTGATGGAATCTCGCACGCCACTTGACGTCGAGGCGAGCACACTTGCGCCCGCGCATCGACGCGCTTGTAAAAGACATCAACGCGCGCGCAAAAAATAATGTTCTCTTTTTAATTTTCAAATGTTTTATGTGTGAAAATTATGTACTTGACTTAACTTTTTTATTTATTCATAATGGCCAGAGTTATTTTTTGGATTTTGTTCGTTATCTGCGTAGTGGTGTCTAAGGCTGATGAGTTGAAGGACTTTGATTTCGAAAGAGACCCCGATGAAGTGATGATAGCGCAGGAATCCAGACATTACCAGACTATAGTGAAGCCTCCCATTCGGATAGTGAAACCTACGGGGGTGACAAACTCACATAGACCTCAATACAACCTGGACTCTTTGGAGAATGACAGTTTAGAAGACTTCTTTGAACCGACTTCTATTAGAAGTGTGGTGAAGAATTACAAGTCTTCGAACGGAATAAGGGCTAAGGAGGGGATGGTGAAAGATGCAGTTTTAAGGGCGATGGAGAGGAAGGATCACGTGGGGAAGTTTGCGCAGATCCTGCCTATCATCAGGGCTATGTCAGGGTCGCAGAGGCTCGCGCTGGCTTCTCTGGTCGCGAGCCAAGTTACCACGCCGCCCGGCCGGCCGCCGCTTAACCTAGCTCAGGTAATCATTCCATTTTAATTTATCATGTTACTTTTATTCATTTATCAGTAGCCTTAGAAACTTTATCATTTACAAAGATTCAGACTTGGTATTGAAAACTAATAAAATACTAAAATCAAAGTACTTAGGAAGTAACATAAACATTTAAAAATAAAAAAGCAGTAACAAAAAAGATTTACAGTGGCGTTAGGCCACAGCCGTCAAGATCAACTTGTTTCTGAAGTTTTAAACTTATGCATTTCAAGTGATGTAATTTCCCATTTGACGTAATTAATTAAAATAATACAATTAATTCGCGAAAGTTATTTCTACGAAAGTAAACAAAATGCATAAGTTATGATAATTATAATGAAGTTATAAAGTTAATTATTTTTTGTGATTAGCTATTATGAAGTTAACTAAAATAATTTATATCTTTTTTAATAAGCTTTGTAAAATTAATTTTACGATGTTTATCAATATTTTAAGATGACAGACAGATTAAACTTGATTAGATAAAAAAGGATTTAAATGCCCCTAACAGAAAATTAAATGGCTTGCGTAATCACAACTTTCAAGATTATAAAAGATAGTTTAAAAAAGAAAGTAATGGCACCGTAAACTCGTGTTTACTGACTTTACTCATTTGTCAATGTCAAGTAGATCTACTGTATTCTGTCCAGTAAAATTTATTATCAGAATAATAAATAAATAATTGATAATGAGCGGGCACTCCTTTATTCACTCGGAGCAAATATCTCAACCTACACCCGAGTTGGTTGCTCTTTAATTTTAGCAGAGAGATGCGGAGATGAGATACACTCTCCAACCGAAGATTCTTCTCTTCTTTGCGTGGGTTTTTTATCCGTAGTTAGTAGAATGGTTAAAAACTCTAACAAATTCTAACCAAGGGTCAAAAATTGAGTTTTTAACCATTGGTTTCTTAACTACCGATCAAAACCCCCATCTTAATACATATACCTATATCACCTATATCATCAGCACTGGTAACAGAATGTTTAAGCCACTGGAAGCTTCTGGCTTGGCTTGACGACTGTAATGTTGTCTTACTACCGACGGCTTCCGAAATATGGTAGGGCTATTAGCTCAGTTGTAAATATAGGTACCACTTCTTGCAACGATTCTCTATCCAAGTAGTGACCATAGCATTTCTTATCATTACCGACTGGTTTGAGTTCAGTTCCACTATCCTTTGTAAACGACAATATACACACTTACACATGCACACTTAGAACATAGCAATAAACATTTGAATTGAATTGAACATAAGCTTAGGTCTTCCGCAGGGTTCAAACAATGCCAATTATTAATTTTGTCAAGATTGGTCAGCTATTTAAGCTTTTATTATTATTAGCGTTAATATGCAATTAAGTGGCAAACTTGCAAAATTAATTTCGATTGATAATATAATAAAAAGTACGGCGTCCAACTAAATTAATTATATTTGAAAATAAAATATGATTTACATTTTTATTTTTTTTTTATTTTTTTACAAATTCATTTGTAAAGTAAATATTTGAAACACAAACGGGATTAAAATAATAAACATTGAAATAAAGTTTTGTCACATTTTTGGTCTTCTCACTACACAGATCAATTTCAGGTGTTACATGCAAATATACAATCGATTTCCTTGCGATCGTATTTTTCATCACGTGATGCGCAGCTTCCGTCACGACAGTCGTAATTGTAAACTGGTAATGTACGCTAAACATGCAAATTCGGTTATTCAATGCCTTTTACGAATAAATATAATATGGTGAGGTAGGTTTCGTATAATTATCTAGCTTCTAGCACAATAGTACATGGAAGAAATCTTTAAAAGTATTGTAAGTATTGTAAATGGATTGTAATGTTTTAAATTACGTAACATAGATGAATGATGCTGCATAATTATAGAATGTAACATATACAATGATTGTATAATGATGATTTTTACCCGAGTTACAACATGGGGCGCTTCTAGAATCTTTGTAAAAGGCATGACGTGCGAACAAATCGTTCGCAGTTACCTATAAGCTCACTCAGAGTTCCATATTGCTCGTAGAACTGACAACCGATGGGAAGAAAGGTTCTCGAGTGGCGACCACGATCTGGAAGACACTCACAGCGTAGGCCCCCCACTAGGTGGACTGACGATCTGGTCAAAACCGCAATTAGCCGATAGATGCAGGAGGCGATCAGCCGCTCAAAGTGGCGCTTCATGGGGGAGATCTATGTTCAGCTGTGGACGTCTTCAGGCTGTTAATGATGAATGATGATGAAGTTCTAATTTGGATGCTGGATTTATTAATACAACACACACACTATAAACACGTTTGTCTTTTGTTGCTCCGTTGATACATCTCCATTTTTTGAGTATAGACGTAGCACTATTATTTATTCGACGAGCCCGATAGCTCAGTTGGTAGTATCCCTGCCTTCTGAACTGAGGGCCGTGGGTTCGATTCCTACCCGGGACAAAAATTTGTGTGATGAACATAGATGTTTGTTCTGCGTCTGGGTGTTATATTGTATTCTATGTATGTATTTACAAACAAAAAAAGTATATATATAAGTATTATATCAGCTATCTGGTTCCCATAGTACAAGCTTTGCTTAGTTTGGGGCTAGATGGTGCTGTGTGAAATGTCCACACATATTTGAAAAAAAAAAAAAAAATTATATAAGTTATCTGGTTCCCATAGTACAAGCTATGCTTAGTTTGGGGCTAGATAGCGCTGTATGAAATGTCCACACATATTTATTTATTTATTTATTCTGCGGTATTATAGTAGAGCCTCTGCTTTCTTCCAATTTCAAAGATGAATTCTTTCGGCATCCGATCCACTGCCACAGTCCAGCGGGTATCAACTATGCTTCCACCTAACTGTTATGAATATTTATTGGTTACTGAGTGCAACCGTGACGGCACAGTTTCCATAGGTATTGGTGTTATGCCTTATGTTATGCATTTATATGCCGTTGATAGTAGCATCCTCGTCATCAACAGCCTGAAGATGTCCTCCACTGCAGGCCTCCTCCCACAGAGCGTCACCTTGAGTGGCTGCTTGCCTCTTGTATCCATCGGCTTCCTGCGGTTTTCACCACATCATCGGTCCACCTAGTTGCTTTTTCTCCAATTTGAAGTCGCAGAGTCACTTTATGTAACCATAAAGACATCGAGGAACCAACCCTTAGAGGAGAATTGCTGGCGGGTTAGATTCCTTAGCCTCTTTGGAACGGTTTCTCGATGTATAAAGAGCTCTGTTAAAAGTTTTTTTGTAGAAGAATGAGTTGATCCAACAGAGAACTAAGATCACCGCACGGAACTAGCAAACTGAACGTAGGCCATAGGCGTTGGGCGAGTTCTTGATAGAAGACCGCGACTTGGCAAACGCAATGTATAACTTACTTACGTAATTTAACAGTGCTTACCTGTTATGAATGGGTAAGTTTTTGTAGACAACAAAAAGAAAAGGAATTAAAATAATTGCAAATACATTTGTAATTTTGTAGTTAAGTAAGTACAAAACTGATAATTTATAATACTGTAATAGATACACTTTGGAAATAAAAATTTATTATACGCGTTGAGTAAAACTAACTATTCAATAATAGAAATTTCAAAATTCGGTACGTAACTTCAGGCCGGTAATTGTAAGCCTGTACTAATCTAGAAATGTATCTTTAGCAATCGGCTCACCTGCTGTTTTCAAGGGGTCAAGTTGAGTGAATTCTCCAAGCTTGCCGATTTAACACAGTTACGAAAGCATGATTAGATTAGATGCTCGTCAGAAATTACTAAATTATTGAAGCAAAAACAATAATAAGTATTCTGTTGAAATAAATTTTATGCACCTTAGAATTTATAATACAGATAATATTTTGTAAGCCTTTGAATAAAATTATTCGTCAGTAGACGGAACACAGAGAACTAGAATATGATGCCAAATACAAATACCCCAGATAATATAATACCTACAGTACAGATGCCTCATCCCATACAAAGGAATAACGCGGGATATTTTACGATTTTTTTTATTTCTCCATAACGCAAGATGCGTCAAGCGACATGTATTGCGTGTTGGCGAAGTATTGGGCCAAATGAATACACTGGACACTAACTAGCAACTCTCTAGACATGATTATTACATTTTTTCAAGTTCGGGCTTTTTTTTTACAATTTGTAGGCATAGCATTTGACCACTGTCTCACCTGATGGTAAGTGATGCTGAGCTATTTTTCGTTTGTACCTGATGGGGCCCCATGCTAATACCATACCTCAGAATCTTCATTTCGTCCGTAGTATTTAAAAGTCTCATACATAGAACATGAAAGAAGGGTTTAGGCCCTGACAGGACCCAATGCGAGCACGTTTATTACAGCAGACAAACTTGAAACTTATTTTGTACCTTGTAGGGTCGCGTATGCATAAGCATAGCAAAAATATGGCGATTACTTACGTTGCGTTGCACTTCGACTTTTCCATTTTTCGGTACAAATAATTAGTTATAAAAGAAATGCTTATTGTTATAAAAAAAATAAGCTTATAGACGGATGCATTGAAACATAGCTTATCACTATGATTTATTTCAATGGGTGTCTAATTATAATGTAACATTTTAGGACGTTTGAATGATTTTTTAGAGGTCACTTCACGTTTTTTTTCCATCGAGAAAACTTGATGGAAGACACAAAAACAGATGGAAAGAAGATATGACCAGTATTAACGTGCATTTTTTTCAATCCTGTAAATACGTTTTGAGATAATCACGTTCAAAATAGTCGATTTGGGAGCATTCAGCGCCTTAATTGCAACGATTGGGAGAATAAAATAGAGTATGTAGTACTATTTAGATGCCGCGTATTTAGATTGTTACTCAAATAATGAGTGATTTGTCTTTATTTTTACCAAAAAGTTCTACTTTAACTCACAGCGAAAACAGTACCTAAACGTAAATTTTCACAACAAAACGTGTTCATACTTCCAAACCGCTGTGTGAACATGTACACTTAAGTGCAAAAAAGTGGCCCAGTTTTGTGTTAAACTCTCGTGCTACTCGGCAATATCTTTATGAGAACAATGTTATGATAACCTGTTTGTTTTCATAGCGTTTCATTTTGTGCATGACATTTGCCTATGCCCATACTTACTATAACCACAATAATCGTTTTTTCCCTAATTTGTAACTATTATACAGAAGCTTCGTATTTCCAGATGTATTTAAAATTGCATAGCACTTTCTGTGCATAAATACACAGACAAAAAATACATTGCTGCTAGAATTAATAAGGAAGACTAAACTTTTTTTGTGACACAAATTTTTCCTTTATTTACTTAATCAATCATTTTTAATTGTTATTAACTTATTTATTATATAGTAGTATAGCGTCGAATTACATTTGAAGTAAATTCGTTTCCACGCAGCTTACAAAACATGAATATAATTTTAATTCCTACATTATTACCGGCAAACTACTACACATACTATTATTATTTCACATAACTAATTGCAACACGGTACAATGACAGAGAAACTGTTAGCAAAAACACGATAATTTAATCGTGAGAGCCAATTCTCTCGATACAATCGTGTCGTAAAATAAAGTGGAGCATTTTTGTTGGCCGCCACTGTATAAGTAGTTAGGAATAAAGATAACTAGATTTTGAATATGTTTATTTTTTGTGGAAAAGCAAACGTAGGTATGGCAAGTAGTGCGATGTGCTAGTTTTCTAAATTTTTCACAAGCTGTGGTGTTGTTTTTTTTATATATTTAAAACTTTATGCACTTAATGCTAACAGCAGCAGTCCGTCCGCAGCAACGTTGTTGTTTTTTAATCACCCTCAGGCTCAAGTTATCATTATAGTAAACCATGCATGGATTTTTTTTATTCAAAAGGCTTGCAGGCTGATGATCACAGAGCCATGATACAAATTACGCTTCGCAAGAGAGAAAGCTTTTTTTTTTGCTCTGTGATGATGATGATAAAAAAAATAATGACAATGTAACTGTCTTCAGTTTGAAAAGAGGCGCCATGTGAGCATTTTTTTTATTATAATATGTATCGATTTTTTTCAACTACACCGACGATGTGAGTTTTGTCTGGTATGATTTGATATGTGTATAAGTTTATTACCTGATACCTACCTGCTTGCCGGAGGCTGTAACGCGAACAATTTTGGGAGAATCTGTCACGAGGCGCTAGTACTTTCGTTTTCATTTCGCACTTGCGTCAATGACACTTTCGCCTCAGTGTTTATGTCTTATGACCATCTCGACATGATATTTTTGTACTACAGTAGCTCAATTTAGCTTTACACTATACAGTACAGTATGAAACATTTATTACAAAACTAAATACTTGAAACCCTCATTTATCATAGAAATGGTGCTAAATCATGTGCGAGGAAGGAAGCTTTAAATAGTCCGAAAAGAATTAAAACAGCATGAAAGAAAGTCCATAATTATATTCTGTGTAGAGGTGAAGGTAATTAATACTTAATAAAATTATTCAACGGTGTCCAGGTAACAATTTATAAATTTGTCCCCATCTGTGATAAAAATTTAAATAGGTAATGTTTAAGTAGTCTGAAAGAAGAAACATCCACTTAAGAAACATCCACGTAAGATAAAGGAAGACTTAGACTTTGGAAGACTTTTCATTTTAACCATAATAGAGATTTAACACCACTTCGTTATTCTTTAATCTTGATTTCATTCTTTTAAATATATATTTTTAGAAGTAGTGAAGTTTTCTTTGATCTATTGTAACAAAAAAAAAACATAAAAAAGCAAAAGAAAAACAATTACATACACGCAAATTGATAGAGCTATATAAAATACTTACAGAATAGTTCATCAACACAACATACCAAAAAAAAATTGAATAGTCAAAGTAAAAACTACTATTGACAAAGCTTTCATTGTGTCCGTTGTGCCAGATAAAGTTGAGTTACTGCTATAATTTGTAGTTCACTCTCGCGAAGTCGAACGGACGATGGTCGGTTTTGATTACATCATAAAACCCGATCAGGTTCATGGCGTCGTTTCATTCATAAACTGTTTATTTTACAATGATCAGATTTACTTTCCTATCGAAATTGATGGGTTTATGTAACTTACATTTGAGATTCCAAAAGTTTACGCGTTACAAGTGAAAATTTCGTAACCGTTTCGATGTTTAATGTTTCTAGTTTCTCCGTGATCTTAAAACGCTTATTACGTCACCGTAATCTAGCTCTCACATCACACGTGAGTCTTGTAATTTTTTGCAAAGAAGAATGGCAGTTTCTATTCATTTTCAGCATAGCAGAAAAAACCGCGTTCCTGAATGAAACTTGTGCGTATCTAAGGTATAGTATTTATAATAGGCATGATGATTAAAGAGACATAGATAAGATAGGAATCGGCGTAAACTGTGATATTCAATAGGAATAAGTATGTAGAAATACTTACATAATAGAGAAAAAAAAATCAACGGGTCACTGATATAATACTTAGGTAAGTTTTATTTGTAAATATTCACGTAGAGTACAATATAAACCCAGGTATAAATTAAACACTATGTCCATCACACAAATGTGTTTTGCTGAGTGGGAATCGAACCCACAACCTATAACCTTCAGAAAGCAGTGCTACTACCTATACCAACTGAGCTATCAGGCAGGTCAATTAAGCCGAATAACACAGTTCTTGATAAAATTAGGTAGGTTATATTTGAACCAATGGAGAAATATGTGCAGAATGCTTCACTAATCTCAATAAACTGTAGTTCACAAGTCCAAAGCTGTGGACTGCCACTATAGTATTGTATAAAACTCCACACTATAAAATGTAATACTTAGGTACGTCATGACACCTTGTCTATGATCCTCTGACCTTTGAATCGTACACACTACACAGTAACCCACAAACAAAGCCTCCCAAAAACTGGAACTAGGTTTTCTCATGACCGTGAACTGACCAAAGAATCGCTGAATGGCATCTGAACAATGTGCATTTTACAGCTAATCTTGCCGAGAATAAGCATTATGACTATGTAATAATGTTATCAAATTTTATTATGATCTAATGTATTTATAAGCTTTTGTTTGTTGTTTTGTTCAACCCGATTATTTTAATGGTAGTTGTTTAATAGTTACTCGAACTCGCACAGTGTGGGAAGTTTGTAGTGATTAAAAGCTGTGTGAAAAATAGAGAAAAAACTTTAAATTGTAACATAATAGAAATCAATACTTTTTTTTAGTTTTAATAAGGTTTTTAATCATTGAAGGCATCAATTACAACCAATACAAATACAAATTCATTTATTGACTTAATTAAATACAAAGTGATGATGAATCCATAGACTCCCGAACTAGTTGCAACTGTGTTCCAGGAATTATTATGAAACAACCCATTAGCTTTGTAAGTTTCACTCCCAACTTTACTGTTGATGCGCGAACTGCCAAAAACAACGTAAACTACCCATTAACATCTTAAAATAGCTCAAATAATTAAAATAAATAATACAAAAAAAACAATAGTAAATCTAAACTAAATAATTTACTCATTCCAGGTGAGATCAATGTTCGGCAACACTGCAAACACTACAGACCTAATGCTACCAATACTGCTAGACATGGCAAACCTAATCCGACGCGCTGTCAGACCCGGCAAGGAAATAAGAGAAGTCATACAACCCCACCCACAGCTACTCAGACGATCCTACACTGAAGATGACACAGACAGACAACAGTTTCCACCAGCACAATTAAACAGACGATCCTATGCTGAGGACAACATTGATGATGATATGTTCGAAGTTGGAGTCCAGTCAGCAACAAATCAACCCACTAGACAACGCATACGCAGAATTATACCACAAACACAAAGAAATACAGTCCCGAATCCTAACACAGATAAAGATAACAGAAACAACACTAAACCAGTTAACGTTAGAGAAAATTCTAATACCACAAACGAGGTAAACAAAGTAAGTAGTGACCTTATTATAGCCAACTTTATCATCGATGTAACAGAGTCCAAAGTAGATGAAACCGGTAGTAAACATAAAACTAAGTAGAAATTTCCCATTAAACCTAGCGTAATTGCTAATAAAATAAATAAGGAAGATGTGGTTGTCTCAGTACTAAACCGCTGCTTATCTTGCAAAATAACTGTTAAAGCTAATTTACCAGAGAGTAGTAAAGATCTAGATAATTAAACAATTGATATATTATAGTTAAATTGTAATGAATAATGAAGTAAACATACCTACTGCAAATGGTTACCTAATGCTAAAGGGTACCTATAAAGACACACAGAGGAATAGAATATGTTCTAGCCTCTAGGACTGCCACCTAAATTAGTGTGATGGAGCTGTTAATTAACTACAGTGAGTAAGTAACTGAACATTGGAGTTCAGTTGGAAAAGCCTCATAGCAAAAATTCAAAAAATATATCAAGGATTTTTACATTTACTCTTTTTTATACAATGCGTGACTATAAAAATTTTTGTGTCCAAATCCTGGCAAATTGTTTCCCTTTCATAGAATAAGTCACAATCAATAAAACTAAAACCATACAAACTCCATCTGTAACTGTTTTAAATGACCGTGAACCATTATACTTACCTGTGAACATAACGTGATTAAAATTGCTCTTTGTTAATACTAAGTAGGTAATCAGATTACCTTATAGAGGTTACTAAAGATTTGTTCTGGAGATAATGGTAAAACAAAACGCTCATTTATAATGTGCTGCCTTCTAATTACAGTACATTCTGATGTTAATATTTTAGGGGCAATTCTCAAGCCAATTACTATGAAGAAATTTATATAATGATTTTTCACGGCTTTGCGTGTATCGGGATAGAAATTAGTGGCGTCATTATGTTCATCATCGTTAGCTTGAATACATCTAGTATTGGACACAGGCCCATAGAGCACCTGACCAGCTACTTGAATGGGGGCCGTGGGTGTTTTCCTATGGGGAGAGGGTTTTTTTTATGAGAATGAATGACGGGACGAGCTAGTCGTTTTCCTGATGTTAAGCAACACGGCCGCCCATAACAGTTGCAGTGTCACTCGGAACTTTAAAATAATAAAGTTTCGCGTGTCACTGCACTGCGCACGCCATCTTGAGACATCACATAGTCTAGTAATCAGATTACCACACTGTGTAATAAGGTCATAAAGTCTCATTTGCCCAGTAATTTCACTAGATACAATGCTCTTCAAACCGGAACACAGTAATGCTTGCACACTACTGCTTGGCAGAAGAATAACTGGCAAAGCGGTGGTACCTACCTAGACGAACTTTGCAGAAAAGTCCTACCACCTAATACCTAGAAGTTGACTTGCTATGCACTTAGCAGGCGTATTGGTGATTGCAGTGTATTGAAGTGCAGACTGATGGAATGCTGCTGCTCTTTCCTTGCATTTACATCACCTTACAGCAAGAGCTGGAGTGGTCTTATAGGTACTTATGCTGGAACCACGCAGTTAATACTAGCGATAATCCTAAGTAGAATAATTTAATGAAATACATCATCATCAGTCTCAAGACCTCTACTGCTGGACAGAGGCCTCTCCTATAGAGTGCCACTTTGAGCAGCTGCTTGCCTCCTTCATCCATCGGCTCCCCGTGTTTCTGACCAGATTGTCGGTTCACCTAATAGAGGGGCGGCGTACGCTGCGTCTTCCAAAATAAATATTCTTACCATGATTTCAAATCAAACAAAAAATATTTGATTTTAGACAAACATCACCAGTCCTTCAACCTCCACTACAACAGAAGCTTCCACAACAGCTACTGCAAAAGCCAAGCCTGGCAACATATCCAGGTCTATGACAGTATCTGACAACAGCTCCATGGATCTAATGGCCGAATCCACCAACCAGACTCTGGCGCAAGACCTTCCGGTAGCCGAGAAGCTGAGGGCTTTGAACCGTTATGTTGATAGAAAAGGTAAGCCTTTGTTATGCCTGAAAAAGAGACAACAAACAAAACCAAGTACAAAGATTTCTTTTTTGATGTCGCGGTGACAGTTTGCATAGTATGGTATCTCTTTTTTACTGTTTTTGTTGTTGTTTACCATAGAACGTAGAGCAGTCGCTGCAAATCAATTTAGGTACCATCATACCTGCTATACTAAAAGTTTAAACTAAGTACATTTATATCTTAATTTTACTTTTGTGACGATGGGATATGCGATAATTTTATTGAAAATTCAACTATAAATACTACAAAAAAAATCAGTAACCGGCTAAGAGCAAGTCGGACTCACACATGAAGGGTTCCGTCCGTACCATTATCTATAAAAATGGTCCCCTTAAGTATTTATTTTATTCTTCTTTTTATTATTTGTTGTCTATAGCGGCAACAAAAATACTTTATCTGTGAAAATTTCAACATTCTAACAATCACGGTTCATGAGATATATCCTCACACACAGACAGATGGATAGCGGAGCCTTAGTAATTGGGTTCACTTCAGCCTTTGGGTACGGAACCCTAAAAATGTAAAGAATTCAGTGCCGGATCCACTAAGCATATAATTATATCTTTTCCACTTTATATTTTCCAGGTAACCTAATCCGCCGAGGTACCTACCCGCCCAAGCCGTACACATCCACGGTGACCCGGCGCACCACCGTCGAGCCTCTAGCAGCCATCAGCAGGAAGCGACCAGCTCCCCTCAGGAAGCTGCCTTCATCCATCGTGGATACCAAATGCGAGCTGTTCACGAACACGCTTTGTTTACACGCTGAAGATTATCCTATGTGAGTGTGATATTTATAATATTAAGGATGAATGGATAGGACAGCGATGAAGGGAGGCAGGTGTCAAAGAGGCCGCCTCCCTTTATCGTCCCTTCCACTCATCCTTTTCGCCTATCCTTTTCTCTATCTCCTCCCTTTTCTTCCTGGTAAGTATTAAAACATGGATCCAATACAATAAATAACTCAAATACAGTACATGAGCTGTTGGATTTTAAGAAGTTTTGTAATACACCTTTAAATTCGATGGCTTGGTTAACTAACAATCGCATTAGTAGCTTCTGGGTCATACTGTGAGCTTTTAGCGTGATCCTATATTGCAAAACAGAACCTATATATTGCATTGCTTAACAAAAATTCATACAAAAAATCAAACTGATCCAATAGCTCCAATAGCAAATGCTAGCTCACAGTACCCCTGTTCATAATTTCCATCACAATACCTTAATTATGATACGTGAGTGTGAGCTCTTTGGTATAAAAGAAATCCCTAGATAGTCTAGGGAGTGATTTCGGAGTGGAATTTGAACCTGACGCACAAAAACGTGCGTCAGGTTTGTAAGTACGGACTATAACTGCTGACTATCAGTCCAGTTCACTGACATCTTTATTACTAAGTTTACCCGTTTTGTTACAGCAACCAATCATAATTTCTGTTTTAACGTGACGTCTAGAGTGAACAGGTATCTTCTAGGCAAGCATCGTAGACTGCGTTCTCACTTTCCATCAGGTGAGACAGTAACCAAATGCTTTGCCTATAGAGAATAAAAAAAACGTATATTATTTTAAAATTAATCACGATTCACTTCTTCTTGTACATCCAGGTCGAGTGGTAGATAAGTCAGCTTGTACAGTAAATAAATGACAGTAAATAAATAAATGATTTCATGTACAGTAAATAAATAAATGATTTCCTCCAAATTTCAGTGAGGCTATTGTGCAGTCGATACGCCGCAATAAAGCTGCGGCAGGAGCGTTGTTAGCTGATTTCAAAGACCCTGGTGAGGGTGCACTGGATGGCGTCACCGCGGCCCAGGAGTCCAAGTATACCGCGGATCATTACCTCATTTCTAATAGGTAAGACTATAGAATACGAACTGGAAGACGCAGCGTAGGCCAGCCCCCCACTAGGTGGACCTGGAAGGCGTTGAATGCAGGAAGCAAACAGCAGCTCAGTGCCGCTCTAGCGCCTATTTTCAGCTGTGGACGTCTTCAGGCTAATTATGATGATAATGAAGACTATACAATAATAAATAAATAAATAAATATTTCTTTTTATTTTGTTTTTACTTGTAAGGTCTAAACACGGTCTAACTAGCTGCATGACATTCGTAAGAGGAACGATAAGTTTATAAAAGTTTTGTACTATTGATATACTTCAGATAATTTGTTCCAGTAAAAATATTTTTAATGGAGACCTACCGGTGCTAGTTACCATGAAGATGCCGCTTTAGAAACGTACTAAACTGAGGATGGAATACTAAAATTTCTATTATCTACAAATCTGTTTTCTTCGTGTTATTTAGGTACCCTACTGTATCAATAAATTTAAAAATAGCTACATATTTTCATAAGCACCACACATTTTCAGACGAGGTGATACGGCCAATCGCGACTTCGCTGGTGCAGGTGAAGCTGGCTTCATGTGTCCCAGTACAGTGAAGTACGCCAGACCTCAACGCGCGAGGGCTACTTCAGGACAGTGGAAGTATATTGTGAACACCGGAGAACATACCCAGACGCTGCGGCTTGAAAAATGCTTGTAAGTAGACATGTTTACTATTATAGTTTTCATTTGAAGAACATGCCATGTTAAGTATTGTGTACGTGATTCGTTTAGTTAAGCCAGCTATTGATCACAACTAAAACAATATATTTTCAATCGTAGCTAGGTCACTAAAAATATACAGTAGGTTTGAAAAAAGGAGGTATTGACCTATATTTTTTATATTTTACAGGAAACCAAAGGACACCTGCACATATCTAACTGACAACTTTAAATCAAAATGCGTACAAGTTTATAACTACCACAGGCTGTTGACCTGGGATCAGCAAAATGGTTTACACATGGACATATTCAAGGTAAAATAAATCGTAATTAAGTAGACTTTACTTTTTCTTTACTTATGAAAAAATAAATATAATATATAAATATACAATGCAATTTATTTTTTGCAGGTCCCAACATGTTGTTCTTGTCACATCGAAGGCTACAGTGTTTCATTTCCACCGCTAGGCCAAAGAATACATGAAACATCTTCAGAGCATTTCCCGGGAGAAGACTTGTCTGCGGAGCAAGGAAACCATGCTTTTGAAGACGTACAGTCCACCATGCAGCGACCAACGATCAGTAAATCTCCACCTTTTCCACGCAATCAACCTGAATCGTTTCCACCATTTGTAGACAACAATCAAAATTTGGTATCAGGATCACCGTTTAACAAAGCAAAGCACAATGACAATGATGAATCTAATCCAGCCCATACTAATCCCATGGATTCTTATGGACACACATACTTCCCAGACTCATTCAATCAAGCAAGCTCAATCAGGAATGTTAGAAGACCACTTTCAGCTAGAAACCCTCAATCAGGCAACTCTGACTCGGTAACATTGCCAAGTTTCTTAGAACCCCCAACACCATCAGCTACAAATACTTTTTCGTTTGTAAAAGAAACCCCAAATAATTACAAAAACACACCAAGCCAATTCAAAAGAGGAGCATTCCGTCCAAGCCGTCGACCTATTAGAAAGAAGGTATCAGGTGGACCTGATGACCTTATGTCATCGGGATCATCAGCAGTTGAAGCATATACCAGCAGTAATATGGAATCTTTAGAAAACTTTGACGAATATTTAGAGGAGCCTCAAATAGGCCAAGCGAGCGGAGTTATCAACATTCACCATCAAATCAATCATCCAATACCCACGAAAACAAGACCTACCATTGGTCCAAAATTGCATTCAGTAGTGACCACTGAAAAGATATCCACGACAAATAAACCACTGGAGCAACAAGTAAATATAAATGAAAATTTCACTTCAAACGGGAAGAGAATAAACTACAATTACCATCCTATTATAGACTTCTTCGGGGGAAATGAAAGAGAAGTGGATGGTGAATCTATAGACAGAGAAGACAGCGAAAGTTATGTTTCTCCTGTCGAATCAGAGTGGAAGCCCATCAACCATCCATCATCAAGGAATATTCAAAGTAGTAATATAATTGGACGTAAAAAACATAAATAAGTGTAACCAAAAGATACATAATTTAAGCACTTTAGTTAATTAAGTTATTGGCGTACTTTGATTTGTATGAGAGTGCTTTAGTGTGATATACTCATCTCGTATAATCATATCATTTCATGACGTCTTTTTCTAGCTCCCAGGTTGTTTTCTACTCTATGCTCTACTCTACTATTCCAATTTCTCAATGGACATGACAGAAATCTTACCAATTAATATAGAAAATTAAAAATTAAATGATCAATGATATAGGGTTATTCCAAAACATAAATCAACGTTGACTTTCTCCATAAACGGCGATTTCTTGAGTTTTTATCGATAAATCCCCGTTGAGTGTAGGGTATGTAAAGGAAAGTATGTGGATATAAAAGCTCGTTAATATGCATGCGCCTATACGATGTATAAATTACATAATTATAGTTTATAAGTTATGCAATGATTATTCTTTTCATAAATTAAACGAAACCAAATGTTGCAATGTAAATTGTTAGTATTTATGCTAAATTATTTTTAATTTATTTGACTTAAATTGATTAAGGCGTTTTTTAAGATTTTGTAAAGACTTACCACAATAAATTGTGTTAAATACCTACTCAATTAATTTTATTGGCCAAGCCTTTTGTAAAAGTGATTGCCTTGATAAGGCTTTTGGGTTCTTGCGAGATAAAAACAATTAAGTTTGAATGCATTTCGATCTACGACGAACAATAGTTCGTTTGAAAGTGAAAGCGCTTGACTTTTTCGACAAAGTTGAACGTACTTTAAACGTGGACAATACTTTACTTTTGATACCTAAACTTCATAACACTTGTGACTGAGCAGCTGCGAGAACTAGGCTGTGGTTGAGACATTTGTGAATGACCCCAATGTTCAATGAAATAAATCATCACTAAACTCTATTTTTGAAGAGCTTTACAAGTACCTATGGTTAGAAATAACATACATTTACACGCCAAAACCAACAAAAATCAGTTTAAAATGTTTTATTTACAAAATATTACAACGTCACGATGATGTAAAAATCACACATTATACTTAAATATTAATTATTCAAATGAAAAAATAGAAAAAATCTATCACAGAAGCTTCGTTGTAAACAAAATGAAAGTTATAAAGGAACAAACATAACATCGATATTTATCCAATTCAGTTCTTTTACTTTCACAATTTTGTTGATACGTAATTATTGTGGCACTTTCTACCTTACACCCTAATTAATTTAATTTTGTAATACCCAGAGGGTATACATAAGGAATGTTTACGCGTCGACATAATAATACATTCGCTTACTAGGATCTAAGATGTACGCAGGTGTTGTCGTGAGTATAGGTGCGGCTTGTACGAAACTATTCAATATCGCTGCTGAAGTTCTCGTTGCGGAATTTGATTTATTTCTAATCGTATTTTCAGAGGTTGGCTTTTTCTCTTCTACTATCTTTGCGCTGCGATAGTTACCTCCATGCATTCGACCTGAATTCCTGGAATTGCTGAATGATTCGTGATCACTGGATGGATCTGCATCATCATCGCTGCGATCATTATCGTCATCAAGTTCTACATACTTTTGACTTTTCTCATTATTTCTACCACCTCGACCACGATGTTTCAGATTGCCTCCATGCATTGATGTAGGAGGAACATCGCTTATTTCGATAAGCTTGGAGTTGCGGCCTCTACCTCTAGGTTTAGGACTATCATTCAATGATCGAAAGTTGCCACCGTGCATTTTGATTGTAGGTGTGTCATCGTCTAGTTCTATTTGTTTTGTAAATTCGGTTTGTGAAGTTTCTGTATCATCTTTGGTGGTTTTACTTTTTCTTCCTACTCTAATTGGTTTGTTTGTGCCAGGTTCAACTAAGCTTCTGTAATTACCACCATGTCTTGGTCCATTTTTCAAATCAATGTCTTGTTTGAATACTTCAACGCCACCTAATTTATTGACATCTTTCGCAAGATTATCGTCTTTATATAATTCAAGTGCTTCTATGTGTTTCAGGGGTTTCTTTTTGGAAACTGTGGGTATTTCTTTGATGATTTCAACTTCTTTTATGTCTTGCTTAAACTGTGTTACGTGAGGTGCCGATTTATTTACTGGCAGTTCTTTATGTATTTCTACTTTTTTTCTGGTGATTATGGGCTTTGTTTCTGGTTTAGTGACACGAGAAGCAATTGTAGGAGTGGGTGCATCAGTAGTTATAGCTAAAGTGCGTTTTGTAGGCTCTGGTGTTGTTGTTTCTGGTTTTTCGTCTTCATCATCATCATCTTCATCATCGTCATCTTCATTTTCTTCAACATTTTCATGATCATCATCATCGTTAACATCTTCATCATCATCATCATCATCATGGTCATCATCACCATCGTCATCGTGACTGTCGTCATCAATATCACTACTCTCATCCTCATCATCGTGGTCGTTGCCAACCTCGTCATCATCGCCATCTATGTCACTGTTCAAATCCGTTTTTTTCCCATCGTCACTGTTATGGTTTAGTTTTTTATTGCCATGCTCATTTATTTTAGTTTTACTCGAATACTTTTGTCTCAATCGGTTTTCTTGCTCTTTTTCGTATAAAGGCGTGTATTCATCCATGTTTTGTTTGACGCCAATAAGCGCATCTACCTCTTCTCTTTGCATGTTGTCATCATCGTCACCATACCGTTTAGTGTCTGTTACTAAAGTACTTTTAGTACTTTTCTTTTTCTTTTCTCTGTATTTTGGTACGGACAGATCTGTTTCTTGAGTATTGTTATTTTTCTGTTGACGTTCAAAATTTTCAGGTACGTTTTCTATTCTTTCAGAACTTTGGCCTATGGAGGTATGGTCTTTGAATCTAGTGACTAATTTCAATTTAGGTCTTTCAGTATTTTCTATATCTTTTTCAGTTGTGGTTGTTAATCTCATTCTTCGCCTGAAACTTGGCTTTTGAGTCGTTGTGGTTGTAGATTTTTCTTCCTCATCATCATCATCATATTCTTCGTAGTCTTCTTCGCTGTTGTTATCTTCTATTGCGATTTTTTTTTCAGGTAACGTTTGTTTTGGCTTTATGGTTGGAATGGTTTTTCTCACTGTATTACTTGATGCTGCTACATTTTGAATGGATCTATCCAAATTTGGTCTTGATGGTGAATTTCTTGATCTCGAAGGGAAGTTGTGGGTGCTAGACGCTGGAGTGGAAATGCTCTCATCTCGTCGAGGTTTAGTTTGGATCATCTTTGTACTTGATTGAGCATTATAGTCTTCTACTGAGATGGCTTTTTTATTTTCAACTGGTGTGTACCTTGATTTGTGATTAGCAGGTCTTATTTCATATCTTGGTTCACCTTTCCTACTATCTTCATTGATATCAATGAAAGATGGGTTATTAACACTCTTTTCATCCACGCTTGGTTCTCTTTCTTTTCTGCCTATATCTTTATAAACACGAGTATTAACATTACGTTTTACATGTTTATCTAGTTGCTCGATTTCTTGGTTAAATTTTGGTACACGGTCCACAATACGACTTGATTGCAACTGCCTAATGAGTGGGCTTATATTACTAGACGTAGTAGTTTTCTTTGAATCCTGAACTTGGCTGTCTCTTATAATTTTATACGGCTCATAAACAAAAGAAGTAGATCGTTTTTTCCTAAGTACAGAAGGCATTTGCGTTATATCTTCTTTATTTTCAAAAGATCTATATGTTATGTTTTTATTATAAGGAAGTTTAAAAGTTATGTTTTTAACATTTACAGCATCGTTTTTCAAATTATTTTGAATATTATCTAAAACATCTCTATACACATTTGACTGATGTTTAATATGATTACCCGTGTTATTTTTGTCTTTTGTGTAATTTAGAGGAGATGACAATTCATTTTTTGAGTTCACTAAAGCATCTTTTAATTTATTTTGATCATTCCTAAGTTTTTCTATTAAGCTAAGTAAGTCTGATTTTTTTTCATTTTTTTCCGCAGTATCTGAGATATATTTATGTTTAGATTCCGCATTGAGTTGTTCATTATTAAAAACATTTTTCAGCTTATATGCTGCTAAACTGGGAAGTGTAACAGGCTCTGGGTTTGGGATGATATCTTCTTTGAAAAAAGGGCTGTCTAATGGATTTTCTCCAAAGTATTTAGCTTTAAAACAGTCAATTTTATCACCTAAACCTTTTAACCTTGGAGTTTTATTAACAGTGTCATAATTTTCGTCCCCTTTACTTGAAGGAGATTTCTCACCGTCTTCATCATTGTTGTCATCTGGATGTCCTTCACTGTTTAATTTTTCAGGAATAGGATCTGGGACATCGTCAACTTCTGGGCACTCAAATTTTGCTCTCGAGTCATAGAACTCCGTGCCACCATTAGATTTCTTGGGAATAAATTTAAGGTTTTCGGCGTATCGAAGCGGCGAATGTTTGCTAATCGCTTTTAAATTTTTAAAGTAGTATGGATATTTTTGTTTTATGTCATCTTTTTTTGGCTCTGCTTTAATTTTTCCAATCTTGAGAATGTCTTTCTCCGACAAAAATGTTGAATTAAAGTCTATTTCTGGTACTTTAAAATTAGTTTTTCGTTTATCAACATCTTGTTCTGTGGCATTTTTATTCACTTTCTCCGTTTTCATTACAAAATTTGTATCTGTGTCATTTTTCAAGTCGTTTTCTCGTTTGTTTCTATGTACATTATCTTCAGGAGTAGTATCTTGATGTCCGTCTGCTTCAACTAATTTTTCATGCTCATTTTCAGAATAATCTTCTTCGTCTGTTTCTTCTGTTTTGTCTTTGTTGTCATCGTTCCATTTCTCTGCATGAATTATCTGATCTCTGTAAGCAGATCCTCCACCGTCTTCAAATTTAGCGCTCTCTGATGGTGTTTTATATTTTCCATTACTCAACTCATGCTCTTTTAGATATCCGCCATGACCCTCATTTTCCGAAGCATGTTTTTGTTCACCAGCATGATCGTACGCTGAGTCTTCGTATCCTTCCTCTGAATAGACTGTTTGTGCTTTTGTACTTTTTACAGCTTCTCTCAATCGTGGTGCATTACGTATTTCATCAAAATTTTCAGCATCATCGAGCGCAGCTGATCTGGGTAAATGTTTATAAGTCTCTGATTTTCTTACCTGCGCATAGTTTTTAATTGGTACAAACTCATCCTCTTCATCGTTGTCATTTTCATTATCATTATTTTGCATTTCCAGTTTTTGATATGTTGTTGGCCGATTTTTTTCTGTAGCTTTGCTGATAGATTCATCAACGTTGTTTCTTAGTTGTACAAACTTTTCTTTTCCTCTTTCATATATATCGTGGCCGTCTTTTGGGTCCGATGAATAGTTTTCTAACACTTGCACTTGTGGATACTCATTACGTTCATCATCATACTTCAGGGCATGATTCTGTCTTAATTGCTGTATATGTTTTTTTACTGGTCGATAATGCATAGGCCTAATTTTCGCATGTTGATTCCAGGGATGCTTCAGTCTATGATTTAGGTAGTTTTCTCGTTGGTATTGCTTTGGTACAGGTCTGTAATAAACAGGTCTTCTTTGAGGTCTGTGTATTTCATATGGAGCGGGAATATTTCTATGTGGAGTGAATCTGCTGTCAGTCTTTTTTGGACTCTCTAAATATTCATCCTTATGAATATCCGGTTCTCCAGTATCTTTTTCATAGGCTTGAAGCCTGTTTTTGCTATTTTCCAAATCATTCCGTATTTTTGTCAGGACTGGGTCCTTGTAAATTTCTTGCAAAGCTGGCGTTTCTGCTTCATATGGATGAAAAACTTCATAGTTTGAGTGGACTGGAACCACATGGCGCACAACGTCTTCATTAATATCAGTAAATTCTTGGAGCGGTCGATGTAAGGTGTTTTCTTTATCTAGTAAATGATGTTTCCCAAGAACCGGTCGTTCTTTTCCAGTGTGAGGTTTGACTGGATAAGCTTTGTAATGATTTTCCGGTGAATGCACCCCATGAAACTTTGCGATGTCGACAGCAAACTGCGGTTTCTTTGCCGTGTACTGAAAATATTCCACCGGGATAGGTTTTTCGTCCTGTGTTACACTTTCGGGTTGAACGCTTTGAGATTCAGACGAATCTATAGCAAACTGTTCGTCGTTATCATTTTCGGTTTCCTGTTTCACTTCACTAGCACTTTGGTCCCATGCGACGGGGACTCGGATAGCAAGGCACAGTTCACAGGTAACTAAGAGTACGAGGGCGATTACCACTTGCATCGTGGGTCACATTACGGAGCGCGCGGGCGGCGTCGGTTGACTGAACCGGCTCGATGGGCCGCCGATGGTTTTTATCTCCTCGGTCGTTCGTCGCGGCCCGATTGCTTACGGCCGTTCGCTTTGTCAAAGTGTAAGGTTTAATTTGAAAGTTCTAAGCGGTTCACTTAAAACGTTTTTGTGTTTTGAGAGTAGCGTCCGATAGCCGTGGCCTATAATCAATGATCGTAAGTCGTAACGATACAAGCCATTGATGAAAGTATAAAAAGTTTTTTTTTTATAATTATTGTCATTCTGGTAGCCGCACCTCCCACTAGGCTACTCAAAGCAGCTCAAAGTGGCAATCTGTGGGGAAGACATAATTATTCAATAGGAGATAATTATTCAGCAGTGGACATCTTCAGGCTGCTGGTGATAGACAGACGTCATACTAATTATTATGACTGCAACTTTAGGCAACTGAACTGCAACTTTGGGCTAGCATACCTATTAGTGAAAATAATTTAAGTTTTTGATCTAAATAATTTAAATATCTGTTAGAGAAAGCATCTTGTTAAATACACATCAATGCATAGAATCTTTAGTTAAAAACTTTTGTGTTAAAGTGCTAAAAACAGCTTATTTGCAATAAATTGTTCGACTTTTGCATTTTGTAAGCATGGTGATATACCGCAAGTCTCATAAAAGTAATAACGAAATATATCTTTTGACTTGGACCACATACCAGTGACAGAGAAATTAAGAAAAAAATAGGTGTGTGCAACAGAACTGTACCTATTAGCGAAATAGATGAATGGCCAGAGAAACAATAGGGGACAGGCAAGCGGATGTGGCCGCACAAAGAGCTGGACCAGTGCAAGCAAGTTTCTAATGAAGTTTCATAAATAGGTCTCGCTTTGCAACAGAGAAGTTTGAACGAGTTCTTGCATTAATCGAGCAATTCCGAACGTTGATAGAAAGGTTGTGCATAGACCTGTGAGTTTAGGGTTTACTCGTAGTTATCTTGCATCTGGTTTGAATATTGGATGTTATGCGTGGGATTTGATTTCCACATATTGGTTTAGGCACTTTCTTTTCTATGAAAACTTCATTCACCTATAAGTATTCGAAGGGAATAGAAAATTTCTACTTCAGATACTTACCTATGCTACTCGTAGGTATCTAATTTTCTTTGATAACTAGCTAATAAACCTGAATAGTGTATTTTTGGAGAATTTGCAGCAATAACTAGTAAGTAAAATTAAATAGGTAGCTAGATAATAAATATATATATAAATAACGCCCAATGATCACATACATAGACCCTGGACCTTAACTAGGATTTCCTGTATCTAGGGACCCAGGAACTACGAGGACCATGGTCCCAAAACAGCCAGACACAGAAGAAGTAATTGCTTTTTTTTCAGCACACAAATACTTGTCCTGTCGCGGGAATCGAACCCGCCGCCTCTGTGTTATGAGCTGGGTTGTCAACAACAATGTAACAAAGGTACAGCGATGGTCATACTAGGTAGGTACTAATGATACCTGTCTTTTTAATGGCCACTAACTTCATTAGGTATACTAATGATAAAAAATACTTTGAAATATTTTATTTTGTTTGACTTGACTGTCAGTTTTATATTAATTAATGATTTTAAATACAAAAGGCTCACAGCATGTTCTATCTTCAAAACCTAAGTAACTGTCCATTACACATACAGACTGATCTTATGTACTGATGTAATGTTTTTTATGGTCTACATACACTATTAGGTAATTATTTAATTATTTACCTAAGCTGATCAAAACCCTAAATTCTTACATAGAAGAGGGAAATCAGCCATGACCAAAAACACAAAATTTAGTTCCAGCAACCACAAAATAAAATCAATGCGAGTGAACAATTTCAGGCTGTTTCAGAAAAAATAATCACAAAGAACCTGATATTTCTAACTAAATTCCTAAAACTTATCAAAGACCTAGACGTGATCTTGCAACCAATAAAATGACGGAGTTGACGCTTCATTAACTCTAACAGTAATCTTTGGATTCGACCCCAAATTAAGTCATGCGCAAGTTTAGTAATAATTAAAAACAAAATGTAATAATGATTCAATGGGTATAATTAGCGAATTTCACGCGTTCTGTAATTATATTAAAATGAGGTTTATTGCTAAAACATTACGGCAATATTTTGTTGCTGCTGGTTACGCTTACATTATAAATGATTACCTAAAATTGTCACCGCTTGTTAATAAAAACCCTTGATAATAAACATAGCACCTTTTCCTATCAGGTTTTTTAGCAAAAGTTCGTCTGCACCGCTTTGCCAGACGTAGTCTGCCGCCAAGCAGTATAGTGTCGGTACTTGTGTTCCAGTTCAAAGGACACTGATTAGCTAGTGAAATGACTGAGCATAAATAATAAGACTTTAAGAACTGATCTCACATTAAGAGGTGTTTAGATGTTTCAGGAAGTGTCAAATTACGCAAAACTTTAGCTGATTCATCCAGGGAAAAAATAAAGCCCCCTACCCCCTGTACACCGAGTTATCTTTGGGTAGATAAGAAATAAAGCGCCCTGATACACCCAGTTAACTTTTATATGGGGGGAAAAATAATCCCTTGTTACAGATGAAATATGTCCGTGGACCACGGTTAGGGACGTGAGCATAGCAATAATATACCACAGTATCAAAACTCAAAAAGCGAAAGCAAATAAACATCTAAAATATTTAATATACTTAATTCTTTTATTTTTATGCAAGTGTTGTTATCTTTAATTAATGTGATTGGTAATGCTGTTTTAGTTAAAGTAAATAAATAAATAAAACATGCATCGCTGTTTTATTGTCATCTCAAATGCTGGTATTCTGGAGGATAAAATGTATCTCTCCCTTCCACTATTAACTTAATAAGAACGCATGTTTAAAACAATATTATCACAGACTTATTAGTTTCTTTACCTAGGTTGAAGTGGTTGACACACATTTTAACATAATTACGTAGGTATGTTAATTATGTAAACCCATAAGCCAGGCGGTCGAAATCCAGTCTAAAAGCTCACGTTTGGCTTCAAACACGTACTACGTTATGTAAATAATACCAACAAAGTTGTAACCTATTCGTATCGGAGTGGCTGAAAAGCATGACGACCAATTACTTCAACTTCAACTCGGTTAATGGCCTTGGAGAAGTAACAAAG
The DNA here is from genome assembly GCA_963580505.1 of Ennomos erosarius. Taxonomy (NCBI): domain Eukaryota; kingdom Metazoa; phylum Arthropoda; class Insecta; order Lepidoptera; family Geometridae; genus Ennomos; species Ennomos erosarius. The sequence continues at coordinate 15,068,218 of OY756983.1, read as the reverse complement.
AAGAACAAATTGTCATTTTGTTAAGAAGTAACAAGACGACAAAGTAGGCAAATAGCCGAAGTATGAACATGAACCACTAAGTGTGAACTGTTATGGGCGGCCGTATCACTTAACATTAGGTTAACGATAAGCTCGTCACGTCATTCATTCTCACAAACTTGTCAAACTTGGACAAACACTAAACACTAATGAAAGTTTAAGTAACCCAAATAACCTACTACATAACGCACGCACTATGCGTTTTGCTATGCACTTCACAGTGCGTACAGCCAATTAGTGGAAGGCAAGGGCCGGCCTCCTTGTTTCCACCTAACTATGATCTGGGAGTTTTCATTATATCTTCTAGGCAGGCATGCACCATCGTAGATTGCGTCGTCACTTTCCATCAGGTAGAATAAAAAAAACATCCCCCTTTTAGCAATGAAGGGATAATAATGGACCTTTTTTAATAAGTTACGATTAACAGTACCTACTCTCCCCTCTTCGCTAACATGGGGAGAGCTGTAGAGCGATTATGTAAAGCTGTTACAAACACTGGGTTGATCGAAACACATTTGAAATAGCTACATGTGTGTATCGATAATTTGCGATTACCTAAGGGTTTTTATTTCTATTTCAATCGGTTTTTATCGATAACAACCAAAGTGAAGTTGCAGCCAACCCGACCAATTTAAAAAGCAAGGTTTATATAGAAAACGTGTTGAACTGATTATCATTTTTATATGGCTGCATTATACGGTTCTTTGGCCTATGTTTTTGTTGAAACAGGAAATGTCATTGTCATTGTCAATGAAAAAATAGAGTTATAATAATTGTGACCATTTGTGGCAGATTTCTGCCATTTGGCAGAACTAGCTCTCAAGTTTACTGTTTTAAAAACGTGGCATCTTTCGGCAGATATGGGGGTTATTGATATTTTGAAGTAAAAATCGGAGGTCTCATAGCTGCAGCTCTTTATTCGTTTTAATAACTTAATAATATTAATTTGTAACTTATTCATCAGACTTCCTCACTGAAACTAGAAGAAACTAAATACCATACCTGCCGTGCGGACTAGAGGTAGCGCCTCACTAGCAACCATGTAACTAAGATAGTTTTCATCCGATCAATATCCTACTGCCGGTAAACTGGCGCGCTAATTGACTGTTATTTGTCTTTTAAGATATAAATAAAAATTACATATGATTATTTTTTTATTCATTGGTCAGCCTCCAAAGGGCTGAAACATAAACATAAACGTCATGTGCCCTATCGGGCACGCAAAAATTAGAAGAGAGGAGGATACATAACTATTGATAATCGCGTGCAGCCAACGACGTTTTTGCGCGCCAACGTAACACGAACAATCGATCAATATTGAAGCCGCTTAAACAGGGTTAGGTAAGACGTAAAAATTATTAACCCGCGCGAGCCGGGTTGGGTCAACTAGCAATATATTATAAAATACTTGAGGCATATTTCTTTGTTGAGAAAGATTTCTAGCCTATTTAGGGCAGAATCTGCAATTTAGATGGTCACACTGGATATAGTAAGTATTTTATGATTTACTACTTATGCGTTTATATTGCTTGAAGATGTCCAATGTGAAGAAAAACAACAATAAAAGTTCGCAAGAAACAACCTCTAGCCTGTTTCTATGGAGAATGTAATTTCTGCCGTCATTTTGGCTGAAATCTATGTACGTAATCGCAAATGTTCATATCGATGAAATTTTTGTTCTGTCAAATCCTTTTCTGTAGCAAACTTGTTGAACTTTTATTGACTTTGATTGATACAGAATGTCGTACATAATCGCAAAACTATAATAAATACATATTTCTTAATGAAACTGATTGAAATAAAAGTTACATAATCGCCCTACTGGTAATTTTTTTCTGTTTGTTTGACCGATCGATAGTGTAATAACTCCTACCTGTTGTGGTATTGTGAACGGAGTATGTAAGCGAAGTTTGTATTACAGTTATTACTGGTAATGATTTGCATAAACTGTCAGTCATAGTTTACCTAACCTACAGTTGTGTTTCTGTTTTGAGTAGGGGTGATTCACCTGCTTGTAAGTTACTTTGGTAAGTTAGTTATGCTTTTGAATGGATAACAATATGAGACCAGGAGGATGTTTGTGGACCATAAGACCATCCCATCTCTTCCCGAGTGCCGGCTAGGGGAATATCCGGGGAACGGGGAGCATTATTTCCCTCGGCAAGTCTGCGATCACCAATAAGACTGGCCTGCCAAGCGTGCTGATTACTGATTATGGCAGATCCTATTAAGAGCGTCCAAAGTCCATAGTGGCGTTTTATAATGAAGGCCTATTTTCAGCTTCTTCTTCTCGGTTAGGCAAGTGGTCATCGTCGTATTTTAAGCGTCTTCCAGCTGATAACTTGGTGTGTTGTGTCACCCAGGGTAGACTGGCTGGAATAGTGAGGAGTGGAAAAGGAAACCTGCTTTTACGTTTTCAGGTCTAAGCGGCTTAGGTTCTACGCTGATTGTTATTATCAGTCAGTCGTTCTGACGACCTACTTATGTATATAGGGCGAATTCTTTGTTTTCTTTATTCCTTTCTTTCTTATTTTTCTGTGTCTGTGACTATAGTGGAAGCATGATCCTCGTAGTTTTTGTCTCCAGCTATATATAAGGAACCGTAGTTAAGTAGTTAGGGTGCAGAATCTATGCTGCATGTGTTGTGATGAATTTTATCATAATCATTATGAACGTTAAATGCTTTTATTTGTTGGAAATATTTGTAGCCTGTTATTATGCATATATATATATATTTTAAATAATAATAATATTACTGTTATTATATCGATTTTTCCAATAACCAGTGAACTTGTCAGACTACCACACGATTCCATTACATCGACGCTGCTCCATTTCGCCGATTGCGCGGCGCTTACATAAACAAACGTACCTCTGCGGTTGCTCAAACACATTGTTGTGTTGCGACAACCCTTCAAACTGCGACAGCTGATTTTCTATTGACAGGTTTTTATTGAAAAGCAAGAATACAATAGATTTGGTATGGCCATGGTGGATATTTCAATAGAATAATATTTTTATTGAACTACAGGCGCCCGCGGGTTTACCCGAACATTTGCATTTTATCATATTAACACACTCAATTTTCCGAGCTGAACATATTTTTCGTTAAGCTCGATAATAAATGCAATCTATGCGCAAAACCTCATGCAAATCGGTTTAGTTCTTGTGTAAAACCCACTCAAACAAACCGACAACATGATTGTAATTTTTATAATTATATCAGTAAGTAGTAAGTACCAGTTGTATTAAACAGAGCAGATGTTTTTATTGCAGCCACAGTTACTACAAATAGGCCTTATTATCTTGTGGCCTTTCGGTCCATTTTCTAGTAATTTTCACAATGATTATGCTAAGCTTGAATTAAAATGACAATTGTGGCTTTCTAATTAAATTAAATAGACGTAGGTATTAATTATTATGTCCAATAAAAAAATAATATTTTCACAATCGAATTACGCCGCAAATTGAGATCAATCATACCTAATTATAGTTGAGTAAATACAACATACCAACCTTTCTTATTGCAAACAAGCGTATTTGTCAACCATCGGGTTTCAATTTCTTTTTTATTATCTTAAAGCAATTATAGTAATAAACAGATTTCGTAATAATGTCGAATGCAAAATTGCATTAAAATAAAGGGGAAAATGTTGTTTACCCACCCAGGCGCGGTGCGGCGCGCGTAGGTAGGTCCCAAATCGCTCCTCAAATAGCGCGGTATGGTTTTGCATATTTACGGTTTATACGAATAAACTAAGCAGTGTTTTAAAATTTCAAAACTAGTTTTGATAAGAAGCATTACTTGGCTATCTAAACAAATGCATTTTTACGTGTGTTGCAGTATAAAAAACACACACAACAACACTACGCATAATAATTGACGCTCCGCCGTACCTAAAGGAAATTACTCCGTCGCCGGCGCGAGATGCAATTTAGACTGAGGCGTTATTTATTCTCCTGAACCATAGAGACTTTTACTTTATTCGATAGTGATGTTCAACTAGTTTCAATTTTAGTCGATTTATAACGGGGGACACCTCTAAAAATTGATTGCCATCCCTAGTAGCGCTGTAAGCCACAATTGTGATGGGGAGCGGTTCACGTTGCGCGATGCCGGCCGCACATGTGGTTGAAGCGCCTGAGCGGTTATTGTAAGAAAACGACTCATGCGCTAATACATGTTTACTAATTTTCAAATAATAATAGGTAATTTTCTATTTAGTCTTTGCGCCATTTATGATCACTATATTAAACTTACCTATATTATGTAAAAAAAAACGGAAACCTATGATCATTCTTTCGAATTTCCCTACAGAGTACCTAAACCTTTTCCCTCAAAATATCTACTGATTTACTTGACCGTGACTAGTCCATTTTGATCTGACTTTGTTGTATTTATTTAGAGGGCCTTGTCACTTAGCGACCACATCGCCCTACTACATGTACCTATAATTAAACTCAAAAGCGTTTATTTCACAGTCCGTACCTAAAATATTACAATGGCTAATTATGTTAATAGAGTAGAACCAAAGTAAAAAAAAATAGATAGAGTCATTAACAGTATTGACTTTATCTAAACGCGACAGAGCGAGTTATTATTGACTACTCAATAAAACGGATCAACTGGTAACCAATCCACAGTGAAGCAACATCAGTGACCGTCATTATCCCATAGTTCACGAACTCGCGCCATGATCATGAATCATGACGTCACAACCTGAAGGCCGTTGTTACACTTACAATACTGCGTAAACATGGGCCAGCTAGTATTTGCAGCATATCTTCAGCTATTCATGTTGTTTTTTTTATGAAAATGAATGACATGACGAGCTTGTCGTTCACCTGATATTAAGCATTGCAGTGTCACTCGGAACTTTAAATAACAAAGTTTGGCGTGACACTGCACTGCGCACGTCATCCTGAGACATCACATGGTCTAGTAATCAGATTACTAGTCTATGCAATCAGGTCATAAAGTCTTATATGCCCAATAATTTCAATAGCTGCAATGCTCTTTAAATCAGAACACGGTAGTGCTTGCACACTACTGCTAACATAATATTATTTAGATATCATAATATATCCCCCGACCCCGACACCTCAGACCCGATCCGACCCGATAGCTCAGTTGGTAGTATCCCTGCTTTCTGGGCCATTATTCCGTATCGATTCCTTACTTTGAAACCACGCGAATTCCTTGTCTTACATAAGAAATCTGGAAAAGTCTATTTTCTATGAAACGAAAACAAAACCGCGCGAAATGAATTTGGAATTGGCGCGATTTGAACTGTTAAAAATCATATGTTATACAAAGACGCGTTCCGAAACATCAACACGTCTAAAGATAGACCACTTATGTCAATATATTATATTCAAAATAAAGATAACTTTAATGTAAAGTGATGGTATATCTGACGCTGTAACACGATTTGAACAAGACACGATAACGACGTGGTTTCGTATCGTGTGGAATCTGTGTTTCCATAGAGAATAACCGCCCTGAACTGAGGGCTGTACACGAATGTACGCGTACGCAAAGTACGCAACTACCTATAGCCAGGGTTTTGACAGTGGAATATCAACTGAAATTTTACTTTGCAATTTTATAATGATTCTTGATTTGAAAGAAAAAGTACATAATTATGTGGTGCGTTAGTTGGTGCTGTATTCTGTTCATGTAGATTTCTTACCATCTCTTTCTAATATGTAATAATAATGAGATGACGGAGTTTTCAACTTTCAATTGTACACTATTAATTTTGTGGCACTGTACAGAAGAATATTAGTACAGTTTTCTAATGCATAGATAAAAGAGGTACCTAATTGTCCTCCCTATTGTCAGACCTTCGATCGAGTTCGAGCTTTGCGTATCGAATCGTCACGACGATGTTTCGATAACAACTCCCGAGTTAGACTCGCTCTCGATTTTTAGGGTTCATTTAAAATGTGGAACAGAGTTTATTTTTTATTATGGTGTGTTTTTAGTTTCTGTCTCAATTTTTAGTATGAAGAAATAATGATGTGACGAAAATCTCTTTGATTGCAACTGGTTCGCTAGAGCTTTTATTGGCTCCGGGTTCGTACGTGGCCGAAGAGGAAAATCATATTATGAATGAAAATTCAAAACTTTTTTGTGTGTGTGTACCTACTTCGCAGCTTGAAAAATAAAGAAGATGCCATACCTTTTTTTTGTATAATGAAGCACCGTAGTACTTCACTAGAATTACAATCAAGCCATTTCTACGGCTAATAAGTAATTTAAATTTGACTTAAACTGCTAAGGTAATGCTAAGAATGTGTCCATTAACACTTTTCTTAATGTCTCTATTAAAAGGTAGACACCTTGTTCACTTGTCTTTTTGAGTAACACTCACTACACTATGGTTCAATGTCACTATCACTAAACTAACCCAAAGGGTTTTATCCTTTCTAGCCTTCTCAATATATCCGTGTTATCGAGGAGGAGGATGCCATACCTAGACGAAAAAGTTCAAGATGAAATACCGCTGAGCAAATTGGGGGGAATAATTCAATGATAAGAACTAAACCAATCAGGTTTTTAATAACATCGTCGTTAAGTCAATACATAAATAATGGCAACAAATTTAGAATAAGTAAAGTGCGATTTAAACTTAATGGCGGATGTAAAGTGCGCTGCGCACACCGCTTACCTATCTAATTTTTGCTAAGTACTGCGCAGCGTTTTGCGCCGACCTTACAGCCGCCATTGAGTTCAATCATAATAGGTAGTTATATGAAAGGCAACAATTTATAAACCGCTAGGTTATTTTAGTCATAGCTTAGTTGTAGTTAGGGTTCAAACAATCTCCGCACCAGCTTCATAAAATATAATAAGGTAGTTTAATTGATGCGGAACACTCAGACATTTTTATAACAATTCGAGATCTATGAACGCCTGCTATTATAGTAGGTACTCAGGTAATTTACATTTGGCAACTGCCTGCTCCCAGAACATTTTGAAAGCTGATTAGAAACCGCCACTCAAGGAGTAGTTTTTATGTATTCAGTTTAAAAGCGGCAAAAAAATCGGAACTAATTTAAATAAAGTCTAGATGAAATTATTGGCTAATAGTTCAACTCCAGCACTCTAAGACCTAGTTTAATAATGGAAAATTGATAATTTTATTGCAATGGACGTTGTTTTTTGTTGGTTACAAATAGGTGTCATAAACAGCCTGAAGACGTCTACTGCTGAACTGCTAAGCGGCTGCTCGCTTCCTGCATCATCGGCCATTTTATGTTCACTGCTGAACATAAGGACGGTGGATTTTTCATAATCCTAAGACGCAGACCGAGGAAAATGCTTCTCACTTTCTGATATCCATATTTCCTTCATCTGCGGCTCTTACTGCATGATGAGATGAGACAGCCTTATTTCTTATTTAAATATGGACGAGTAGAGATAGCATTTTGTAAATTTATAATGAATAGGTTAAAACATCTAAAGAACTTACATCTACATAAATAATACACATAAACAGAAGGCTAAATAAAAGTTTTCATAAATAGAATAGCAGAAACAATACAAGTAAGCTACAACCGAAAGAGAGGGTTACTCCCGCAGGACCACGATCCCCGAGGCCCACGTCCCGGAGAACCACGATTTATTTTTATCGAGACGTGGACAGACAAACTATTAAGACATAGAGAAAAATAGGGTATACCTAGCTGAAAAACCCACAGCTTTGGAAGGGTTACCCTGTCCAAGAGAAGAGGGAAGGAAGCGGCAAAGAGGTGAATGGATAGGACGGCAACGCCTCCGTTCTTTATAATGTAGGTATGTGTATATAGATAAGTAGTGTTTATGTGTAGGCGCAGCGTAGGCAGACCCCCCACTAGGTGGACCGACGACCTGGTGAAAACCGCGGGGAGCCGATGGATGCAGGAGGCGAGCAGCTGCTCAAAGTGGCGCTCTCTGGGGGAGGCCTATGTTCAGCAGTAGACGTCTACGGGCTGATGATGATGATGATGATGTGCTATCATCTTTAAATTGTATGGTAGAAAAAACACATTATTTGTGGTTGTAATTCTACTTTTACAATGTTATTTTAGCTACAAAGACAATCTCTCAGTGACAGGACTGTATCAAAACTTCATTCCAAAACATAATATAAAGTTCTAGATTTACTAAATAAACTTTAAAGCTAGTTTTATTAAGGACTATTATTTATTCTGTGGATTTATGAAAAGCTTTGATCGGAAGCTCGTTTGTAAACAATCTCAGCGTTTCGCGGTCACTCCGCGGCTATAAATGAGCAAGGATGCAGCCGCGGACGCACTAGTGCGAAACCCGCGACATGAAGCAGGTCAGTCAATTGTTTTACTCATCTAATTCAATTATTATCTAAATAAACACAAATTATTTTTAATGGGAGGCATTATTATACACTGATTGGTTTTAGTTTTCAATAACTTTTCATTAGTGATAAATTATAGGGGCTTTTATTGGAATTTGGATGTTGATTTTATTGGAACTTTATTAAAAAACTCGTTTTTCATTTGTCAGTCTGTCATTATGCTATGACATTTTGAGTTAATCGTTTCCGTTTAGATTTTAAAAAGCAAAAGTTAATGACTCTTTAAGCTTATTATGGTAAGACAAACAAGTTAATTTTGTTAAAATTGTAATAATAACAATTTATATCCTTCAGTATAGAATAGGTAGTTTATCATTTAATTATTTGAAGTTCATTGAGTTACTTATGCTTACCGATGTAGTTGGTGAGTGTTTGTGCCTAAGTTGGATTATAATTTATAGGTACTTTAATTTTCGTAACAGCTGAGATAAGAAAATTATTTTGGGTTGTTCTGGTTTTGGTACTCAATAAATAAAAGCAAACAAACAAAGCAATTAAAAAATACTCGGTCAATAAATTGATAGGGATAGAAGTATGTGTCAATTCGATTTCTCAAACTTTTGAGACTATGGCCCCTCTTACAGAACGATAATATGCTCAGTCATCGATTGGTGCTCAAGTAGAGGTTCCAATCATCAATTAATCAATTTTGTGAATGCATTCTCATCTTGAACATAGACAAGCAAAAGTAGCTGTGTAAATTCAGCTTCGAAGGGATTTTGGGCTACAAACATCAAAGTCCCCGTTTGAGCCTTATCAGAGTAGGTATCAAGTATGACCTTAAGCTCAAGTTAAGGTCAAATTTGACATCCTATCCAAGATCAAGTTCGCAATCTGTCGCACACCTCTGTCAACTAATCCGTTGAACTTGAGAAACTACTTTCATTGTAGGTACAATCACGTGGACTTGTATGATATAACGTTATGACTCAGATTGATGTATTATATTATGTAAATTAAAAATTATAGATAGGTAGATTTCCTTAATCAAGCAGTACTTTTACTTTTAGCTTTTTAGTGTGGGTAGGAGGTAAATAAATATTAAGAAATAATCAGCCAACTGCGAGTCGGACTCGCGCACGAAGGGTTCCCACTATCTATAAAACGTCTACCAAAAAAAAAACACGTTTGTAGAGTATGGGAGCCCCCTTAAATATTTATTTTATTATGTTATTTAGTATTTTTTGTTATAGTGGCAACAGAAATACATCATTTGTGAAAATTTCAACTGTCTAGCTATCACGGTTCATGAGACACAGTGTGACTTATACACCGCAATTGATTTATAATGCTTGCATAATAATTAATTGAATTTGTTGACTTATTATTAGGTTTGAGAACAAAACTGTTTATTTACAAAATATTACTCAACTCATCTTATGAAGTTATTAACTATTAACCATACTTTTGGCGAAGGCCAAAAGTTCAAACACCAGTCAACGTTTCAAGCATTTATTTCTGCCATTTACAAGATTCATATCGCCAATATTCACAGATTCATTTAACAATCCTTTTCCGTTATAATTATCGTTCCAAAATTATCATTATCATTATTAACCATAAATTAACCATAAATACGATATAGCCAAGACATGTTGCTTCCTTGCTGCCTCCCTTAAGAATGCCACCCTCCGACCGTGTCAGCGCTTCCTTGATATTCAACCGGAAGTGCAGGCACGTCAAAGTCGGAAACTTAACATTATTTACACAATTGGATCAAATAATTTAACTAATAATAGTTCCAGTATTTCATAAACGGTAAAACAAATAATAAATGATTTATAATGACTAGTATTAGTAATTGACACTATACCAAAATGAAGTTAACAAACTTGGAAAATGACAGGAAATGGCGATATTAATAATATCGGCATCAAAATAATAACCTTTATCATGAATACCCCTAACAATACTAACCTAAACCTGCGACACCCTTATCGGGTAAATGTACTTACCTACTTAGCATTAAGACATTTTATACATAAGACCTGCCGTCGTACATTAACGCAGAATAAATGAATTGAATTGAATTTGGTGACAGACGGACAGACAGACAGACATACAGACAAACAGATATACGGGCAGACAGATAGCGGAGCCTTAGTAATAGTGTTCGATTTATCCTCTAAAAAGCATCAACAGAAACAAATTGGTACATGTTCGTAAACTTTGAGCTTCTTTGTCTAGTGACGAAATCTTTTTTTTTTACTCTTTCATCAATTTTGGACAAACGTAACAAAGGTTTGAGTATTATTTATTTTCTTAAGGGCCTAATATTTAATGATGATAAAGCGTTCTATTCTATTGAAGTTTTCTTATGATTTATGTTGATACAAAACGCATTTTAGTGTTTTTTGATGAATTTTCAATACTTAACCACAAGACAAATGATCCACTCTGAAGCAGTATAATCACAGATATTAAAATAGTAGTGTATAATGTAGGTAGCCAACTTAACCTAGTATCTATTACATCATTTTATGTTAGCATTCAAAGATCTTCGCCTGGTTAAGGACCTACCTACCGCAATCAAACCTATGACGTAATGATAGGCGAATCCTTGAAGGAAATATGGTATTACAAATAAATATTACATTTAGGTACTGTAGTTACCAACTCAAATTACAACCTGGTTTTATATCCATGTTGTAAAATTAGTTTTTTCTGTTATTGTTTTGTTTATATACTGTTACTGATAAATTAATAACAAAAAAAAACATGCAAGTATTTTGATACGCACCCGTCAATTGATGGTGATTTTAACAATGTGTGATAAAGATGACTATGAATATTTGAATAATGGTAGTTTTTTCATGGATTCGTAAGTTTTATGTGACAATGAAAACCCCGGAGAATAATACATGAAATGTATCCTAAAGCAGCAAAATAATATTGTGTTATTATTTTGACAATATAGAACTAATTGCTTAAAATTCTATTTAAAAAATATAACAAGTTTTCATTATCAAATATTGTTACAATCATCATTAAGCTGGTGTATCAAAGATAGATTATCCTGTGCCTGGGTGCAGTGGGACCATTAACAGAAACTGAGGACTACAAGGACTATACACATAGTCCTCGTATTTCGAGTAACAGTTCTCGTAGTCCTCGTAGTTCGAGGACTAATGTAGTCCTCACTGTTCCTGTAGCCTATTAGGTTCCTAGATACAAGGTGACCTAGTCAAGGATTAGGATCTATGTATATGTGTTATTCGGCATTGAGCGTTGAATGCACGGTCACTCAGCAACACAAGTACCTAATAATTTATATTTCAAGTACTTGTGATAATGTACCTTGCTACCATATCGATAAAATGGAGGCCAATGTCGCTAACAATGAAATTCAAACCCACATTGAACGACTTATAGATGACTGATAATATAGAAACAGGTGTTTTATATTTGATGGTCTACCTATATTTTTTAAGCAGCCAAATTGTCTTTAGTATAGTTTAAACTACCTAAATACAATTCAATGAAAGCAAACAATGTTCAAAATATGGTAACGTGCTTAGAAATACATTATATTTCTATTGATATGATGTTGTGAGTCGTTTTGTGCGATAAACAAAAAAAAAATTCGCGTGACACTGCACTGATCGCGACACGTGTCATCCTGAGTTATCAGCATAGTTTAGTAATATTTCTTTGCTAAAAGAAAAAACTTGTTACGTTTAGGATAGGTGGTAGCAAAAGCTGCTGCTAGACGTAGGTAGTAGTTACCCAGCGCACCCTGTCCAAACACGGAAGATTTAGTTTTTTATAGGATCTGTGGATTTGATAAACAACGAACAGCAATAAAAATGATTTCCGCATGCCAATTAAATAAATACGTACGAATGATCATTGATCAGACTAGTGTTACCATATGGAAGGTCAGGGCCCTATCAGTGCATTGGGTGTGGCCTGCGAACAGATACTTGTAGAGTTTATATTCACTTTTTTTAATTGGTAATACCTATATACCTATACCTACGTTACCAATGGGGACGAAAGATTTTCAAGTAGCGAACACGAACTGGAAGACGCAGCGTAGGCCAGCCCCACTAGATGAACCGACGCCGACGCGACAAACCGCGAGGAGCCGATGGATGCAGGATATAAGCAGCCTATCACCATAATTGACCTCAACTGCTGAACATAGAATTCTTGAGTAACAATTGTGGCCATGCTGACTTTGCTAGGAAGTCTAGGAACATAGGAATACCTATACCTACTTACTTAAACGTTTAGCCCTCAACCTATTAGAAGTCTGAAATGTACGGCTGCATTATAAGGCTGCCGTACGCTTTTCACAATGAAAAGACTGCTGAAAAATCTGCAAAAATTAATCATCATTATAACATCCAACCCACCTGAATGAACATGCTCAAATAGGTATCTTTAATGGTATTCGTAAATGCCATTTCATGACCTAAATCTTGTACCATAGCTATAAAGTCCGACACATAAGTTTACCTAATGATAAGTCGTGGATGGTCTCTTATTTATGCATCAGCCAGAGCTCAACGATTTCTTCTTCAGCTCAGCTACCTATATATTTATAATTATGCTGTATAAGAAACCACTGCCACTACAACAAAGAGATAAAAAACTAATAAAAAAAATGCGTTTTTTATTTCAGGTGGAATCCCTTACGGTAGTATGAGCGGCAACGTCGCTGAATTCTTCAAACGTCAAGCGACACCTACCGGCCGCCAGTCGAACTTCGCAGGCTACGCACCAGCTGGAGTAGATTACTCGCCGATAGAGCAATGGCTATAACATAGATGGCGCTTAAATAAAACTTACACAAAAATTCAAAAAAATATTGTAGAGTTAAGTAATTCTTATTGCCAAATTATTTATTGTTGTAAATAGATAGTTTTATGGAAAGTAAGTGTAGGTATACTAAAGAGAGGTATGCCATTTTTAGTTAAATATCTACTAGGTATTTGTTTAGTAACTAAGTAGTGTTTAATAATATCTAAACCACCAATAATAAACAATACCTAAAATGTAGTACCTTAACGATTTATTTTATTTTATTAACAAGATGGTAGGTAAAGGGGATCCGCAGGACTGACCGATATAGCCCTTAAAATTAGCAAGTTGAAATGGCAATGGGCAGGCCATGTCGCTCGCAGAACTAACAACCGATGGGAAAGAAAGATTCTCGAGTGGCGACCACGAATCGGAAGGCGCAGCGTAGGCAGACCCCCCACTAGGTGGGCTGACGAACTGGTGAAAACCGCGGGGAGCTGAAGATTGCGAAGGCAAGCAGCCGCTCAAAGTGGCTCTCTCTAGGGGAGACCTATGTTCAGCAGTGGACTTCTACGGGCTGTTGAGGATGACAAGGTAAAGGCCTTAAAGCTGCACATTTTGACTGAATAAGTTGTTAATCTCTACTATAAAAAAAAAAGAATTTCAACCAAATATCAATGGAAGTATTTATTTATTTAGGTATATACACAAAACAAATTACAATAAATCATACATTGAGATGACATAACAATACCCGAACAAATCTGCCAATGGGTCTATTTCTACGCATGCTTGGGCCCATACTATGATATTAGGCATGCTATCTTCAGACATACGATTATTAGACGTTATTGCATGCTTCCAAGTGGGTCATAGTGTTTATTGACCAAGCAATGTGAGGTTACTGAAATATGTAATTTATTTTGTCAAAATGTTTATTGAGAAGTCGTCAGGGCCATAAGTATCTATAATATATTTTCAGTGAAGTCTAATCAATCTAATCATTAATCGAAATCACAGATTTTATAATAATATTTTTGATCCTATATTTATGATTTTTATAGCAGTATCGCCTGCTACAATATTTTTGATCCTGTGGGACCAGATGGTGCGGGATGAAAGAATTTGAATAACGAGTGGGTTCCTTTACATTAAAGTTAATTTATTAATTTACTTCTAATACACAAAACAAATTAGAAATCATGTAAATAAAACCAACCAGTAAGCTATGAACAGCATTTCAACTTTAATTAAAAAGAGATAAAATTAATAATTACCGAGATAAAATTAATGCGGATGGGATGGGTGGGAGTTAGTAACATCATACCATCAATCCATAAAGTTTTAGAGATATTTGCAGATTGCTGAAACAACGGCAGGTGGTCATACTACAATTTGTTAATTCCGTAAGCAGGCAATACCACTGTTGATATTTGTGAATCCACCATCATCGGTCAACTAGCACTGCAAAGACTAGATTCTTTTTTTATTTTAAAGAAGACTATAAATAAAATTAATGTCCCCGCGACGTATTTATTAAGGTGGTAATACGCACGCTATTTTCTTGCGTTTTTTGCTTATTACATCTTAATTATAATAAATAAATAAATAAATAAATAAGTGTGGACATTTCACACAGCGCCATCTAGCCCCAAGCTAAGCATAGCTTGTACTATGGAACCCAGATAACTGATACAATACTGAGATATTTTTTGTTTGTAAATACATACTTATAATACAATATAACACCCAGACGCAGAACAAACATCTATGTTCATCACACAAATGTTTGTCCTGGGTAGGAATCGAACCCACGGCCCTCAGTTCAGAAGGCAGGGATACTAGTACTACCAACTGAGCTATCGGGCACGTCATGTAATTACTGAACGCAATTACATGAAAACTATTTTTCCGCAAATAAATAGAATGTTTCAAGTATCACCAATATATCATTGATTTAGCAACAATTGGCAATAGACTGAAAAGCCAAGACAAAATTAGTATTTTGGGAATTGTTGCTAAACCAATGATATTTAGGTGATACTTTTAATCCTAATTGGTTGATACATTATATTTATTTGCGGAAAACTAGTTTTCATGTAATTATATATAATTAGCAAAACAAGCAAGAAAATTTGAATTTGGCGCACTGAGTGTGACGTACCATTTTAACAATGTCAGATTCCTAAAAAAAAGTCACGATGGCAAAGTGTCACATTCTGAATTTGTCTCTCTGCAGACTGACAGAACCAGCTAGGGAAACATCCAGAAAATGGACACAGCATCATTTTCTTCAGTAAGTATAGTAGTTATATCAGAATCTTCAGCGATCGCCGAGCCACCTACGAAGCCTGGTGATTATAGCAAAGCGTCCAAAGTGGCATAATTTATGTCCAGCAGTGTACATCTTCCAACTGGTAATGTGTGATGAGTGTATCGCCAGGTTTTGGCTTTGAATTTTTAGATTTTGTCTAAATTATTTTGGACTTACCCTTGATTAATAAAGAAAAGATAGACTCTACCACAGTCTAAAAATGTCTTATTGTGCAATCAACGCTAAAACCGTTAAAACAGTTTAATAGTTTTTGCCGTCTTTAATCACATGACACGGTCGAAGGACAGCCGAAACAATGCAGGGCTGATGACAAAGGGATCCTATTCACAATTTGTCAAGCTTTGGCGACATCAAACGTAATAGCACAATATAAATACTTAAGTATCAACAAACATTCAGGATCAAGGAAATTTTACTAGGTACTTACCTCAATTTTGGTCTGAGAGCACTGACAACCGATGGTTAAGATAGGTTCTCGAGTGGCGACCACAAACCGAAAGACGTAGCGTAGACCGGCCCACTAGGTGGACCAACGATCTGGTGAAAGCCGCGGGAAGCCGATGGATTCAGGAGGTGAACAACCGTTCAAAATAGCGCTCTTTTGGAGGCCTATGTTCAGCAGTTGACGTCTTCAAGCTGTTATTGATGATATATGATATGGCACAGCATGTAATATTGTGGCTGATGAAGATTGAGTTATCCTTACTTGACAATGATTTTTTAAACGGACTGAGTATCTCGATCCACTTTGATGTTAAATGCTCAAGATCTTAGGCTAAGTAGGCAGGTAGCCAATAAAAAAGAATATTCAGATGAGGCTACCACGTATCGGAATCTCACAAAGTTAAAATACACTCGAATAATAATTCTGCGCAAAGGTCCAGTTAATCCATATTTTATGTTATAGATAGATAGATAGATAGATAGATAGATAGATAAACTCTTTATTGAAACACCACATCACAAATAATTAAAAGCTTACAACAACAAAATTAACAAAAGTGTATTAATTGGCGGTCTTATCGCTCAGAGCGATCTCTTCCAGACAACCTTGTACGGAAAGGAATGACATATCACAATACATGGACGGTGGTATTCATACAAAAAGAACGCTGTGTATAGTCATATATATATAAATAAATATACCTTAAATACATACATAATTACATAAAAAATCCTACATAGACACAATACCATGGAAAAACTATAAGAGGAATGCCAATAGACCAAGAAAACAGCGTAGATCAGAAAAAAGCCAAAAAACCGGCTTAAACCTAGATGGCGCTGCAAAATGAGCGGGCTACAAGTTTCACTAAAACGCCGTATGTCCGTAGCGCTAATGAGTCACAGCAGCAAGTCAATCGAATTTAATTAACAGCGCCATCTACTGCGTTTGAAGTAAATTACTGGTGGTCCCGCAGTAGTAACTGTTATCTTATTCTGTGTTTTTGTTCATTTAAACTACGTTTCGATACTCCTAACGCCATCTTAATGATCACCTTTGAGTTAGTGAAACCGTCTACGCTGTTTTCTTAGTGTATTAGCATTCCTCTTATAGTTTTTCCATGATAATACATAATAATATTCATAATAGATATACTACATTTAATTATAATAAATAAAATATATATAGATGATAATAAGATAAGATGAATTATCTGATAGCTACTTAGACGAAAGATAAAACTGTTTAACACGATCTTTAAAGACGTATACGTAGGTCTGTCAACCAGATTGTTATTACAAACCAGATGTTTCATTATCTGTCATTAAAATTCAGGGATCGTAGGTAGTTTATCCTTGTATGGTCCCCTAGCCACCATCATGTTGGTACTAATTGTTCTACGCTTCCACGTTTGCTGTCAATAACAGTCAATAAACAAACTCCTTGCTTCCATAGAGTCAGCATTCGTTCAGGATACTATGCACAGAACGATAGATAGGTCAATTACAGGATTTAACTAAGGAGAGGAGATTATTTGTCAGAAGGTACCTATGTACGATTAAACTAAGTACCATCTACACAAGTAATTCCATCCAAAATATTAAATACCCGACATACATATCATTATGGCCATTCCATTATTGACAAGAAGAGCTGGTGGCAGGTATTTAGGAACATTCTTGAACATCTAATAATAATACAGAACAGACAGATGTATAGACCCATCCATCTTAGCTGCGTACAAGCTTTTGGACATAATACTGAAATTCTTTGTATTCATTTAGCTTTCAATTTAGTGAGCATTGCGGTATGATTATTTAAAATCTCCGAAATACCACGATAAATTGAACACGTAGGATTGCTTTAAGTAGAACTAGTACAAGATTGACTTTAAGTAAACCAGTAATCCCCGTGAGAAATAACATGAAGAAACAACGTTCACACATGCTAATACTCGTTAATAGACCCATAAACTATCCGGACACTTTAGGCGGCAGAATGTCCATTGAATTAGCATCAATGATTTAGATGACCTAATAGCCAATCTAATATGCTGCAGCACGTGTTTAAAAGAATTTGCAAGTCTAAAGAAAGCAACTACCTACTCTGGTTTAGAGGAGTTTGTTTTCTGATTCTTGACTCTCTAAAGAAATTATCTCATAACGTAAAAGAAGTTATAAGATTATTCCAATAGCTCAGTTGGTAGTTTCCCTGCCTTCTGAACTGAGGGCTGTGGGTTCGATTCCTACCCCGGACAATCATTTGTGTGATGAATATATGTAGATGTTTGTTCTGCGTCTGGGTGTTATATTGTATTCTATGTATGTATTTACAAACAAAAAAAGTATTATAAGTATTTTATCAGTAATCTGGTTCCCATAGTACAAGCTATGCTTAGTTTGGGGCTAGATGGCGTTGTGTTAAATGTCCACACATATTTATTTATTTATTTATTTATTTATTTATTTATTTATTTATTTATTTATTTATTTATTTATTTATTTATTTATTTATTTATTTATTTATTTATTTCTTTCTTTCTTTCTTTCTTTCTTTCTAAACAGTCTAAGAGACCAGGCTATAATAAAGATGATTTACTTAGACCTGCTGAACGTAGCCTCTCACATAGGGCAGTTATTCTCTATGGAAACACAGATTCCACACGATACGAAACCACGTCGTTATCGTGTCGTGTTCAAATCGTCAGATATACCTTCACTTTACATTAAAGTTATCTTTATTTTGAATAAAATATATTGACATAAGTGGTCATATCTTTCGATGTGTTGATGTTTCGGAACGCGTCTCGGTAAAACATACGATTTTTGACAGTTCAAATCGCCCAATTCCAAATTCATTTCGCGCGGTTTTGTTTTCGTTTCATAGAGAATACAGTTTCGCAGATTTCTTATGTAAAACAAGGAATTCGCGTGGTTTTGAAGTAAGGAATCGATACGGAATAATGGCCCAGCTAGGTTTATCATCACGCTTGCAAGGAATCTTGGTGATTAGGTTATAATGTACACCAAGCAGAATGTTGCTGCACATTCTCTTACCGCACTCACGGGAAAAGATACTTACGCGTCTTCTTTATATTCAAACTTTTTAAGTGGTAAAAGTTAGGATTACAATATCATTTAAATAATCAAAATACATACGAGTCTCATACGCTTAGCATTCCTTGGATTATTGAGGGAACCAAAGGTACCCTTGTAAATATTCTACATATTATTATGAACAACAATAAATATTACATAATCGCACATATCGAAGTCATTGGCCTAACCCAAACAAAACCATGAATGAAACTAAGATATTTCCACGTCTTAAATCGCGACGTACTTTCGTATTCTGCGTTCGTATATTTTGGCTTGTGACGCAAGAAGCGCACCAAAGCGTTCTGGGAAAGCCTCTAATGATGGTACCGTATGGCTGATGGTGCCAATTGTGTGTTTACTGTTATTGCTCTGGTTCAGGAGTGATGTGGGTTCTAAATACTTGATACCAGGATGCTACAGGGTTGTAGGAACGTGAGCAGAGATGGTAGGAAGATCCAGAGAACAAATAACATATTGTAAGTCGATAGATGGATATTAAAATGGATGTTTCAATTTGTTAGGTTAGTTTACAGTGAATATATCTTCTTTAGAAAGAATGAAAGAAAAATAATTTATTTTGTACAAAAAAGATACTAGAGAGAGTTTAATTTATCATCACAAAACAGCCTCAGCTTAGCATGTTGCTACTTAGTTATCCCGAACCAGCGCATGATATTCTTGTAGGACAGCTCAGTGAAGCCACGGAGCAGACACACAAAAAAATATGCCTAGCCATATTTGTAAATACGCTTAAATCACTTTTCTACAGGTTACTTGTACCTGCTATATATTATCGCTGAACCATTCTTGTACCCTCGAAACTTGTATGTTCCTGACTGTAGACGAAATAAAACCGTAGACAGGCAAGACTTTGAACTTTGGTTTTGTGAAATTTGATAGTCATCAATTTGAAATGTACAATGGCAGCTTGAGAGCGTAGCCTAGACAGGTGAGAGCAAATATCATTTGAAGCAAACGCTTCTCCTACAGCCTCTTATATGGTTTCTCTGTATATTGTTTCTCATGACAAACAATGGTCGGTGACAATCGTCAAATATGTTAACTAGTGGTAACGGAGCCATGTCAATGACAGATGTAATCACAATGGTCCGCGGAAGGAAGGACGCAGAGGACGGGCGTCCGTTTTGGGCGTAGAGCTTAGTGTTGAGAGGTAGCGAGAGCGGCATAAAAATACAGGTTTAGCTGAAAAAAAAATTAACACATGTTACCTTCGCCGCCTTCGGGTTATACACCGAACTGCTCAACCACCATACCACAGTGGCAACCTTTTTTGTTTTTGTGGCACATTGTTAATATTCTAATTAACTAGCACAATGGTTTACGACTTGATAAGATGTTCCTATAGGAACTTTGATTGCATTCGCACAATTAGCACGTACCGTTTATCATGCTCACCTATTTTCCATAATTATGAGCCGAACAGCTCTACCACCACTATGGCAGTCTGTTTTGTTCTCGGGGCTTAAAGTTCCATTAAGTTGCACAACAGATTACGACTAGAAAATCATCCCTATAGCAATTTATATGGTGGAGTCGAACAACCTATACCAAATGCTCCTTATTCTCTACCACCATGCATGCTTGGTCGCCTCCATTTTAACAAACAGAACTAACTCAAGCATAGAACTAAGGATAAGGATCTCAACCATTCAAATATTGATTCAAAATCTTAATAAGTACCTACATTTGTCTTTCATGAAATCGTTACTACGAGTTTTGAAAATGAGTAAATGTGAGTTCTTATCGCTTTAGTTGATAAGCTCCTCAACTTATCAACTAAAACAAACCTTATTCCGTCAAAATGTCAATTAAGCCGCAGATCGTAGACCTTTGTGAGCTAATTAGATGGTAGTTCTATTATGTGATTATAAACAACGTCCATGGATTATAATTATATTGATGAATTTGTTATAATACTTTAAATACATCATCATCATCAGCTGAAAGACGCCCACTGCTGCACCAGTGCACATCATCATCATCATCATCAGCCTGAAGACGTCCACTGCTGTACATAGGCCTCCCCATATGGGGTTTACCATAATCAACACGCTTGGCAGGTTTTTTTTTATAACTGGATAGGCCCGCATTTGACCGCGATCTCACATGATGGAAAGTGACGATGCAGTCTACGGTGGTACATGCTTGCCTAGAAGATACCTATTCACTGGTGACTTGAAGAGCTCCGATTGTACTTGGCAGGTATCTTGTTGGATTCCCTGAATTTTCTCATAGCCAACTCCGCGAGCTAGTGGAAGAGCTGACCTTATTGCCATGCACTGATTAAGTACGTAGTACTATTGTTCAGTTTTAAGGCATTGATAATGTGTGAACACTCATGCATAAAATAAGTGCCCACTGGTGAGCATGACTGTCATCGTGAATCGATGATTAGTTACCAGTTGACTGTAAAATTGATTTAATTATACTTATAGTGTTTTGATTACTTTTAATAGAAGTAAATGGCAGGAGAATTAGTTGAGTACATTATACAAGAGTCTACCGTTATTTCACCAACCTGCACTTGGCTAGCGTGGTGGACTATGGCGTACATTCTCTTGTGAGAGAAAGCCTGTGTCCCAGCAGTGGGAACCAAAGGGCCGCTGATCATTGTTTTCTTTTTTTACCCATGTGGACCGACGACCTGGTGAAAACCGCGGGAAGCCGATGGATGCAGGAGGCGAGCAGCCACTCAAAGTGGCGCTCTCTGGGGGAGGCCTATGTTCAGCAGTGGTAGTCTACGGACTGTTGATGATGATGATGATGATGACATCTAAATGGCTGATCCAATGTAGTTAAACGACCCTTAATAATTAAGTGTATGTAAATATTAGGTAATAGAAAATTTGTACCAGGTCAATTACTATGTGGCTAATAAATAGCCTTTATGATCAGACTGCCAAAAAGCAAATTGCTTACGAGGGCAGATTGACTAAAAAGCAGAAAGTCTAAAATTGCATATTGGAGAGCTGCATTAATTTGTGCTGCTATTTATACAGTAATAAAGGTAAAAAAATAAGGACCAATAGAGGGTCTGAACTAGTCAGACCCGATCGATTAACATCGAGCAGTAAACGCGCACATAGCTTCGTATTTTTGTCCTCTTGGCCTTGGGTGCCTGGGAATAACCGATATGTGGGTTCGATGCTTTCGTATGGTTTGATAGCTATGGCTATGGGCTGTGTAGGTATGTCATGGTAGACTGGATAAAAGAAGTAGTGAGCACACTTAACAAAGATACACTAAATTCGCCAGAAGAACTGTCTCATATAATGATAGGTTTAAACATTTCAGAATCGTGTCCTTAGAGAAAAGAAGAGAGTATATTGATTTATCTTTTTTATATAAACTGATAAGAAACGAAATAGATTGCCCCTCGCTTTTAGAAAAAAATTGTTTTAGAGTACCGCGCAGATATCCCAGGTTCAAAATTACTCCTTTAGTGCCCCCCCTTAGGAGAACAGTACTAGGTGCAAACTCCCCTATTCCCCGATTTTGTAAAATATACAACCACAATGACACGTTTGAATTGCATTACGATAGCCTTCCTAAGCTCCGTCGTTTGTTGATGGGCTCAGTGGATTCATGATATCAATAGAATAATAGTAAGTACTTTCCTAACTGTGGCACTTAAGTTTAAAAAGTAAGTATTCAATTATTATTTCTCGCTAGGGATTGTACAATTAGTATAATTTTAAAAGATATGTTATACCTATAAATTAAGGTTAGAATCGTAACAGTACTTAAAATAGTAATTTTGTTAATCTCAGAATAGTGCGCGCTGTGTTTTCCTATAATTGGATGCGCACATAGTTAATATTTTTAAGCTTAGAAAACGTGTAATCGAAACTGTGTATCAACTGTTAGTGAACCAAATAAATAAAATAAAATAAAATAAAATAAACAAAGCTAGTGGTGTTAGGTTAGATTTTTTTATTTTTTTATGAGAATGAATGACGTGGCGAGCTGGTTGTTCACCTGATGTTAAGCGACACGGCTGCCCATAACAGTTACAGTGTCACTTGGAACTTTAAAATAATAAAGTTTCGCGTGACACTGCACTGCGCACGTCATCCCCAGACACCACACAGCCCAGCAATCAGATTGCCAGACTGGTAATTCCGTCTGGTATAGGTCCCTACCCTACTTAACTGGTAGGGATAAGTGCAAAAAAATCCACCTACTTACTGGTTATGATAGGTTAGTATAAGTTCATTTTATTATTAATTATCAGCAGTATTAAAATAAATTAAATTTTTCATGTACTTAATGTTAATTTTTTGCCTTAAATTTTAAATTTAATAATGGGAAAAGCTTCATCATCATCATCATTAACAGCCTGCCGACGTCCGCTGATGAACATAGGCCTCCCTCAGGAAGGACCACTTTGAGCGGCTGCTTGCCTCCTGCATCCATCGGCACCGATAAAAAGCTTATTGTCTTATGATTATTTTGAGTTACATTTTGGAGCAAAACTCCATGACGTAATTTTTTTATCGGCGGTCTCTTTTTCGATGTCTTCAAATACATGGAATTCAAGTCTTAAGAATCCAACATATTTTAGCAGCCATAACCCTCGCAATGGGTCGAAGGAAGCGAGCCAGCGATCCGTGCTTCTCTAGGACACGTCGCTTGTATAAAATGAAACGCAGGGCGGTTGGCGGCACAGTCGGGTGACTCCAGTGATTACTGTGTGACAATAACAAAAATGGATAGACATGTAAGTACCCGCCAAATAAATGTATTTTGGTGGTGGTTTATTATAAGCGTTTATATTTGAAGTGAATTTTTAATTTGATTTTTTTTTTATTAGCTCAAGTCGAAGATAAGACATGGTATCTTAATTATTTTATCGTTCCCCAGTGATTTTTTGTGTAAAATTATTTTTTTGTCGTTGTAATAATGAAAATTGGTTTTATTAGAAAACAATTATCATTCTTTTTGCTTTTTTTTTAATATCTCGTTTCTAGATTACAACTGAATTTGATTTTCTCAAAGCTTCCATATATTGTTTGCATCCAAAGATATTAAATTAAAATTTAATAAATTAATTATGTGATAAAATATTGACCTTGACTTGAACATTAATTCCCTTATTAATGAACACTACATAGCAGTGGAATATTCAATCTTTTTCTTATTTTTTTTTGTTTTTTAAAATTCGGTAAAGACAAATATAAAAAAAACACAAACACAAAATTCATCAACTATTCATCCGCTTTACACTGTTTATTAGTAAGGGGGTATGTAAAACCTAATATTATCTGTTTATTATTATATCACTGTTTTAGAGAATTTAACAAAATTTTAATACAGCTATAATATTTTTCTTGCTTTCAATTGCAACTTGACCGGCATTATTTCACATTGTCAATTTGCAATTGCTGCAACTCCCATGGGTATTACGGTCGTTGATACCCTACGGTTATTGTCCCATCATACCGGTGATCCATATTACAAAACTAGTGCATACCTGTGCAAATATCAAGGGAAATGGTGGTCTAATTTTGACATACTACTGGGTCAAAATAAAACAGCGCAACTAATTTGCATATTGGCATTGCAATTGTAAGAGCTGTCAATTTGTAGGGTGTGTGATGCGTAACCTAACTGTAGCTTATGCGATTTTTAAGCCATGGTCCCTATGGTGCTCGTAGTTCTTGTCCTTAGACAGGGAATTCTAGATAGAGTCCAGGATACTTATGTGATCATGTGCGTTTAAGAAGTTCTACCTACCTAGTGCTACGAAAGATATTACTATTAACAAAGTTTATGACTCAACACGCTTTAAACTATTAACAAAGAATTTAATGAGGTCTGACAGTATTCATTTTCTCTACAGACACTCTTCTCGGCCATCACCCTCCTACTCCTCATAGCGGCGGCCCTCTCAGCCCCAGCACCAGCGGAGAAGGAAGCAGACCAGATAGATGAGAAACAAGACTTAGCATCATCAGAGAAGGATGACCTGAAGACTGCTGCCTCGCACTGGGGAGGCCATTGGGGCGGTTATGGAGGATACGGCGGTTATGGGGGCTGGGGAGGGTATGGCAGCCATTGGGGATATCCAGGTTAGTATAATACTTTTTTGTTTGTATTCTAAAAAGGGTGGTTGTCATATGTAAGGTAAGTCCAGACATAGAGTCACATAGTTAACAATGCATGTCCTAAATAAGCGATGTAGGTTAATACCTACATCGCTCAACAAAAGCCCATAAGTACAATTGAAAAAAAAAAAATTAAAGAAGGTCCGATGTTAACTGCATGCTTAAAAAAGTAAAATCTTTGACTATTGGATGATTACAGGATCGCAGTGACTTAACTTTTAAGAAACCATTTGTGATAGGGTAAAATGAAATATTAAATATATTTCAAAGTTTTGTTACATTTCTTTATAATAATTCAATTTGACTTGCTTGGAATTTAATAATCATCATTAACAGCCCGAAGACGTCCACTGCTGAACATAGGCCCCGTAGAGCGCCACCTTGAGCGGCCACTCACCTCCTGCATCCATAGACTCCCCGCGGTTTTCACCAGATCGTCAGTCCACCTAGTGGGGGGCCGGCTTACGCTGCGTCGAATTTAATAATAACTGTATTATAGTATTATATGAAACATTTTACATGAAATAAGAGTCAATTATTTTTCATCCACTTTTATAAGTGGATGAAAAATAATGCATTTGCTTGGTTTTCTTGTAAATATACTGGAACTTGGTAAAATTATTAATGGTAGAAGGAAAGAACCTACTACATCTTTCACATGGTTACAGCTCTACATGTTCAAGTTATATTAGTTTTTCACAGAACCTATTGGCGCCTATTGTTTTACGGTTGAGACTATAAAATAGGTAGTTAAGTACTTAACCATTCGTCGGTCGAGTACGCGCTCTCACGTGCTCCTATACGATTTTATCGTGTTCCGGGATGAATAAGTTTCTTGGCAGAGAGCTGACCGATCGTACTTAGATACAAGCTATATTTGAATCAAGAATTGTTTTGCCTCTTTTAAAAAGCTAAAAAATACACAAAGAATATTTCTGGACCCTGGATTATGGCCTGCAAAAAAATTTCAAGCATTTCGCTTGAATTTTTAATCTCCAACCACACAGAGCCATAGAAAAGAAGCCTATACGATGTCAGTCGAATAAAACCTTATAATATCGGGTAGCAACTACGGTGCTCAAAAGAAGAGGCAGTGTTCAGAACTGAACGTGTCCCAGCATGATAAATCATCATCATTATCATTAACAGCCCGAAGACGTGAACTTAGGCCTCCCCCAAAGAGCGCCACCTTGAGCGGCCACTCGCCTCCTGCATCCATCGCATCCATTACATGATGGATGATGACTTTAAATTATGAAGACTAGCTTATTATACGTCATCATCATCATCATCAGCCTGAAGACGTCTGTGTTGCTGAATAGAGCCCCCCCTTAGAGTGAAGACGTCTTTTGATGAACATAGGCCATAGAGCGGCTGCTTGCCTCCTCCATCCATCGGCTCCCCGCAGTTCTAACCATGTCATCGGTCTACCTAGTGGAGGACCGGAGCTGCGTCTTCCAGTTCGTGGTCGCCACTCGAAAAACTTTCTTCCCCATCGGTTGACAGTTCTACGAGCGATGTGGCCCGCCCATTGCTAATTCAACTTGTCTAATTCTAAAAGCTATATCGGTGTCTTTAGTTCTTCTGGACATTATTATACCGCTAAAAATATCTGAACTGGAAGACGCCGCGTAAGCCAGCTCCAACTAGGTGAACTGACGATCTGGTGAAAGCCGCGAGGAGGCGTTGGATGCAGGAGGCTAGTAGCCGCTCAACGTGGTGCTCTCTAGGGAAGGCTCAGTGAACGTCTTCAGGTTGTTGATGATGATGATGACTGAAATATCGTATTCTTTCAGGTTACTACGGTAGTTGGGGTTACCCACACTACAGCAGTGGTTATGGCTACTGGCCATACGGCGGATACGGCCATTATGGACACGGAGGCTACTGGTGGTAGGTCACAGGCAATTAATTGGTATGTAAGGCCAGTATTATGATTTTAATGGGTATCCCAAAACGTCACCGAATATTCGAATATAGGTAACTGATTTCTGTGATTTCTTCAGACAATGTGCTGTATTTTAGTATTTATTTAGTTATTTTATTATTTTTCTTTATAATAATTTTTTTAAAATATATTTTATCGGAAATAATTTATAAATTTTTTTTTGTACTTCATTGGTTTGGATTTGTATTTATACAGCTTGCCAATATTTTTGATATTATTAATAATAAGTGATTGGTGTAATGGTTATTATATATTATTATTATGCCTAATTATAAATATGTATATAATTATTAATTACCATATACATTTAGTTTAAGCATTCACGTGTATTTCACTCATACTTACATAATAATCATTTACATTATTTAATTTTCTTTCACCATATTTTATGTAAATAAATGTTTGATCGAAATGAATTCGAATTGATAAATCAGTTCAGAATTACAATTCAGAGTGTCAATTCATCAAAATTCAAAAATCATATCAAATCAAAGATGCGAAATGTTCGGCTTACGAATGTGTCCACCGTTAGCAAATATTATTATTCTGTCAACGTTATCATTCCCGAAAAAAAACAATGTACCAGCTTATGATTGTTAAATCCCATGTTAGTGAATGACCGATTGTTTGGGACATAGCGGATCATAACTACAATGACTGATTTTGTAATAACTTTGGTGGGAACTCTTAGCTTACACGAGCTATTTTAAAGCACATATCATTAATGTTTTTTTTTACATTTCTTAAATAATTTTGTGTTTTTTTTTTGAGATATTATGCAAATTATTCACGTTTTATAATGTACCTACACGAATTTTTTCAATATTTTTAAGGTTTTTTTCTATTAAGTAAGTAGTTAAGTAAGTATTCAGTACTTAAACTGAGACATGTAAACTTATCACTGCCTTTAATAACGAACAAAATGTATAATAAAAAAAAGAAATATTTGTGTGTATTTTATGTTATTTTATTTTGTAATTTATAATGATATTTCTTCATAGAAGACTATTTCAAACGTATAAAGCTGCGCAGTTAGCAAAAATTAATGCGCAGATGCGCTGATGCGCTCACCGCTTAGGTACTTTTGCCTGCGCACCTTGGATCAGGCATTCCTGATTGCCTGATTGAAGGTGCGCAGGCAAAGGTACCCAAGCGGTGAGCGCATCCAGTGCACTTCACAGCCACCCTTACGTACCTAAATCTAGATAAAAACGCAGCGCCTTTCTCTATGAAACGACTGACCTGGCAACGCAAGGGACGTGACACAAAATATCGCTCAGAAAACGAAAGACAAAGAAACTTAACATGAACACAGTATCTTAATTATGCGATACTTAGTTATGTCATTCATAAACTGCAAGAAACCTAACAAGATTTATTAAAACAAAGTGTTGGAAAAACGTCATTGCAAGATCAATATCCTACAGATGATTCACTGCCCATCTTTGCACAGGAACATTATTTCAAACGGCGGCTAGTTAAGGCAGTGGATATCAACAGGTTCTTTAGGATGCCAGCGCAATAACCTAGACATCCTGCTGAAATGCCAATTCAATTATTATCGGTGCAGTACAATCCATACTAATTGTATAAGCTTAAGGAAAACATGGGATCTTCCCACCTGTTCCACCGCTCTGGAATAAGTATTATGGTAATAACAGTTCAGGCTATAATGGTAGCTAAAATACTCTACCTAACTACCAATTGATAATTTAAATAGATTTCTAAAAGTTGAAGTACGGGGAATAGGCGCCGGCTAAATCTGATTGGCGATTTTGGCGGGGAGCCAGGTGGATGAAGGAGGCAAGCCGCCGGCGCCGCTCCAAGTGGACCTCTGCGGAGGAGGCATATTCAGCAGTGAATATCTTCAGACTGTTGTTGATGATTACAATGAATGATATTAGCGATTTTAGTTCTGCGAGTCTTTTCGTCTCGGAATTTATCACGGAAGACAACTGATCGAATTTGATCGAAGTTATACAAGGTGACCTTGAATTGATATGTTATCCCGAAATGGCGGGACTGGGACCATGATACCCTACAAGTTGTAAGAGTCTTACTAGAAACTGGGTGTTTCCAAACTTCCATGGTAAAAAATTAATCCACTCGCAAAATTGCACGTGCAATCGCTACGAGAGTTAACAAGATACTAAAAATTCATTTCTAAGCACAGGTCGTTAAACTCATTTATGTGCACTCGGTCAAGGACGAAGTTCAACCACCCAGCTGCGCAAAGGCTATTTTCGAACGTAAACTTTACATGGCATTTCTTCAATGAAAAACTATTAATTTAGTAAAGTCGTAGAAGAAACATTGTCTACCTTGGGGTGTAGATTTACCCACTTTCGGGATAACATAATAATTCAAGGTCACCTTGTATAGGTAGGTACCTCTCCATAGCTTTTTGCGCAACTTAATATTAATAGGGTTTGGTCTCGAAGAATAATGTTTTAAAGACCATCAGAGAGCATTTTTAATTGAATCAAATAAGTTGCAAACAATTTGTTTGTTTCATTGTTTTAAAATTATAATACTGTATGAGAGTAGTGATTGTTTTTTGTGTTTTCATGGCTACACGCGACGAATTTGTCATTGAAATTCACAATCATAAAGTTTTTGCTCCTTTATCGAAAAATCGCAAGGAACTATGGCTGGCATTGTATAAGCTACGTGCGTGATGATAAAAAGCTAAATAAGCTAAAACAATAGTGACAGGGCCACATTACTACATGGTACACAGTGTCCATTATATATGAGAGTATGTTATGTATAAAGCTGTGGTAATGGGTTGATGAAGGTTTGAAGGCCAATCAGCATTTTTTTCAAAGAAATGATATTTATTTCACAGCCTCTCTGTGGAGTGGTGGTTGAGCAGGTCGGCTCATCGCTCGGAAGTGGCAGGTTTGATCGTGGAGTGGCGGGAATCACCCGCGACAAGATAAGTATTTGTGAACAGGAAAAAAGCGCAAATACCCACTTGTTCTGGGTCTGGGCGATATGGGAACATGGTCCTCGTAGTTCCTGGGTCCCTAGATACAGGGAATCATCGTAGGGTCCACGATCTATGTATGTGATCATGGGGCGTTATTATTATTACATTACACTCATATCACAATGATGCAAAAAAAAATACGTTGCCAATATTTTATTTTAGTTTGTCGTTTTATTTTGTCCTAAGTAGGTACTTCTAGTGCAGCATTGGAATAATTTCAAATGTTATAGCTATTACCTGCACTCATACGAACTTATAAGAAATTTAATAATAATGAACATTGCAAAATAATAATAATAGAACCTAGCAAACATTTGTGTATAGAAGTAGGAAACCCGCGTTGAAGTCTTTTGTATGGAAGTTCTTGTTCATTGAAAAACTTTGTCAGACAGCGCCATCTACCTACGAGCATATCCACTTTTTCAGTAACGTAAGCACTTGCCGGTCTGCGTGTATGCTTTGGTCCCAGCTAGGTAGACTTCTTGCTACGGTATTGAAATGAGCTTATAACTGTTGTGTGTTGTTGGGCTTAACAGTACCAGGTAAATATCACAGATGGCGTTTCTTAGATAAAATCGCAGCATCCGTAACCGTTGTGATCAGTCCGATCAGTCAGATCTCCAAAATCACATTTTTGAACATCAGCTAAATTCAAAAATAACAGTAAAATAGGTATACTTTCTTTCAATTTCCATATATTTTTGTTCAGATTGCACCTAGGTACGTTAAAATCGTAACAATTACTTAAATGTACAAGTTAAATCGTAACAATACAGACTTTTTTTTACTATACTTAGACATAGACAGTGACGTCATAATACCTATAAATAAAAACCCTAATTTTACTTTCGATTGTAATAAACAGCAAATAAATGAAGGATGCAGTAAGAATATGGTAAGAATCGTAAATAAAGGTGAACAACTTTATATTATCTGACATTTGGATTTTTTGTACAGAATTATGATTTATGGTTACGATTTTATTAGTTTTTATAGTAACAGTTATGTTATGTTAATATACGGAACTGCCGAATTTATTGAGTCTGTGATTTTGATTGGATTGTCAACTTCCTAATAAAATAACACTTTTAACGAGATAGATAGATCGATAGATGGATAGATAGATAGATAGATAGATAGATAGATAGATAGATAGATATATAGATAGGTATATAGATTTCTGGACTAAAAGTACAAAAATCCTCTTCGCAGGGGATCACTAAAACGTATTAAATTGGTTAAGGGGATTTCTGGACGTTTAAGTCCTAAAATTCCCTTCTTGCATTTAAAGGATGCAAAGACGGTTTCTGGACAAAAATACCAAAAATCCCCTTCACAGGGGATTGTCAAAGGCGAATTGTGGAATAAGCCCCAATGTCGCTACAGCAATGAACTACTGCTGCTGCCTACCTTCCCATTAATAGATAGAGGTAGGTAGAGTATACAACTATTAATTATAATTACATGTATATAATACCTATCTGTAGGTATTTGTAATATTCCGTCCGGTTACATGAACGAGGAAACAGCGGATGAATGCAGGAGGCGAGCAGGCGCTCAAAGTGGCGCTCTCTAAGGGAAGCCTATGTTCAGAGTCTTCAGAGCGTTGTTGATTATGATAATGAATGAATTAATTCATTTACTCATTCATTCATTCATTCATAATAGTTATTATAGTACTGGGGTACCGAGTGGTCCTGGACATAAGAATAGGACTACCCCATCCCTTCCCGTTGCCGTAGTAAGGTGGCTAAATGATTATCCAGACCCAGATAATATGATACCTACAGTAGGTACAGATGCCTCATCCCATACAACGGAATAACGCGGGAAATTTTATGAATTATTTTATTTCTGCATAACGCAAGATTAACAAGCGACATTTATTGCGTGTTGGCGAAGTATTGGGCCAAATGAATTCACTGGATACTAACCAGTGACTCTCTAGACACGATTACTAAATTTTTTCAAGTTCTGACTATTTTTCGTTTGTACCTGATGGGACCCCGTGATCCAGAAAATTGGCAGGAGCTTTTTCCTCGGTACATTATAATCATCTGCGATCACAAAGCCTGCCAAGCATGGTGATCATGGCAAACCCTCTCTATGATAGTCGTCCAATGTGGCATTTTATAGCCCGTGTGCAGCAGTGGACATTTTCCAGCTGATGATGACTGTGAGTGTAAAACCACCGCGTGAAAAATTATAGAAAACCAACAGCTAAATAAAAATGAAGGATTAAATCTAAATAAAACAGCTGACCATTTTTCAGTTCAAAATGTCAAGTGTCAAATCAACACAGACGTGTTTTTATTTTCATATTAGGGTTCCATATTCAAAAATACAGAACAGTGAGATCAAGTCATAAAGTCTCTTTTTGCCCTGTAATTTCACTAGCGATTGGTTACAGTTTTGGCGGGAACGCGGAAAAGTTCACGTCGTTGCACTGTATTATTTTTCAAAACTTGTGCTTTTTCCAATGTTAATGTTTAAAATTGGTTTCGTTTTACGCATTAAGTGCTGAGTTACGAGCACGAGTGTGGGCAAGTGATATAATGTGGTGAAACGTGGTTTTTCGAGTTGCTTCCAAAATTCCTTAGAAGCTTCTTGCAAAGTTGCCACCACTTTACTTGAGCATGACTTATGACTATGACTAAGACTTGACTACGTAAAATACACTATGTGTGGAGCCAACATATAAAAAAAAAATTCACTAGCCTCACTTTCAAACCGGAACGCATCAATACTTCTTGCACGCTTCTGCTTGGTGGCAAAATAATTTTGGCAAAGCGGTGGTATAAGTAGGCTACCTGGAAGAACTTTGCAGTTATGTCCTATCTCCTAGTCGGGTAAAAAACACCAGGGGGTCTTACAAAGATCCCAAAATCTAGCTGTAAAATGTATTGGAATGATATTACGGGCCCGATAGCTCAGTTGGTAGTAACCCTGCCTTCTGAACTGAGGGCTGTGGGTTCGATTCCTGTCCAGGACAAACATTTGTGTGATGAACGTAGATGTTTATTCTGTGTCTGGGTGTTATATTGTATTCTTTGTATGTATTTACAAACAAAAAGTATATAAGTATTATATCCGTTATCTGGTTCCCGTAGTACAAGCTATGCTTAGTTTGGGGCTAGATGGCGCTGTGTGAAATGTCCACACATATTTATTTATTTATTTATTTATTTATTTATTTATTTATTTATTTATTTATTTATTTATTTATTTATTTATTTATTTATTTATTTATTTATTTATTTATTTATTTATTTATTTATTTATTTATTTATTTATTTATTTATTTATTTATTTATTTATTTATTTATTTATTTATTTATTTATTTATTTATTTATTTATTTATTTATTTATTTATTTATTTCAAATATCACTTACTTTTCCGCAGCTAAGTAAATGTCATTTCAATACATTTTTGGAGTTAGCGTTTGGCGTTAGCGTTTGCGTTCCTAGACCACCTGGTTCTTCTTTGGCACATTATAAGAATTATAAATGATACAGGTATGATAATATCCACACTAGAAAGAGAAAAAATATATTTCTGACATTATTTTGCATCTTTCATACATTGTAAAAACATTATTTTTAAAACATCCAAAAGTTGATTGTGTTGAAAAAATATGAATAAATTAATAAAGACCTTGCACTTTAAAACAAAAAAACTTGACCTGCATTGTCAACTAAAATATATTAAAAATTAAAGAATATTTACTATTTAATAATGCATCCAATAAATTGTGAGATTCTTATCCAGATGCAATTATTTATGACGTGAATTTCTTAATTTGACTTTTATTTTGTATTAATATCTAGTGATAAATTACGTTGGCGCTTAAATTTATAATAATTATCACGTAAACAGTTTATGATGAATAGTCTTACATAATTGTAACTTGTAATTTTTATAATGACACCACTAAATATTTAAATGAGATATCATTAATTATTTAATATATTTCCGTATAATATTGATTTATGTAAGAGCCAGTTAGGTAGTTAAAATAAACAAACATATTACAGAACGATTAAACGAAGAACAGACAACTGATGGGGAAGAAAGGTTCTCGAGTGGCGACCACGAACCGGAGCGCGCAGCGTAGACCCCCCACTAGGTGGACTGACGACGGTGAAAACTGCGGGAAGCCGATGGATGCAAGAGGCAAGTAGCCACTCAAAGTGGCGCTCTCTGAGGAGGCTTATGTTCAGCAGACGATTTATCAGTCATCGATTGGTACTCAAACCGAGATTTTCTTTCACAAAAAGATCAATTTGTAAATAAAATCTCGACTTGAGAATAGATTGATGACTAAGCATAGTTCTATAACACGGGCCTTACTCCAGGTTGGTGGCACGTATGTCAAACTCATCAACTTCAATTCTTGACTAATGGCCTTTGTGGAGAGGTGACCACAGTTTTGCCAGTGTCATGTGGAGTAAGATAGAACATCAAACGAAGACTGTTCAGTGAGAAAGTTAATTTACTAAATAGTATACGCTGATTGGTGGACGATAGCCGATGATAAACAGGACACCAATGAGCATTCAGTATTACAAAATCTAAATGAGTTTAACTTTAACATACGTACCAGAAACGGAGGGTAAGAGTTACTGAGCGACTTAAGAAAAGGGCCTGGTTACTCTGCAAGGATTGAATCAGGAATAACGTCATCTGACAGAGAACTATAAGGTCTTCGATGCCCTGTGAATACCATGTAATTTCAGTTTGCTTACACTGTGTGATATGCTGATATCCCACAGAAAACTGAAATTAAATGGTTATCATCATCAGCTTAGGTGGTAGGACTTTTCTGCATACTAGGTGGTAGGACTTTTCTGCATACTATGTGGTAGGCCTTTTCTGCAAAGTTCGTCTAGGTAGGTACCACCGCTCTGCCAAATATTCTGCCGCCAAGCAGTAGTGTGGAAGCACTACTGTGTTCCGGTTTGAAGGGCATTGTAGCTAATGAAATTACTGGGCAAATGAGACCTTATTACCTGATTACACAGTCTAGTAATCTGATTGCTAGACTGGGTGATGTCTCGGGATGACGTGCGCAGTGCAGTGTCACGTGAAACTTTATTACTTAGTTCCGAGTGACACTGCAACTGTTATGAGCGGCCGTATCGCTTAACACCAGGTGAACGACTAGCTCGTCACGTCATATAATCTCATAAAAAAAAGCTTATGTACACTAGTCTACACGGGACATAAGCCTCCCATAAGGCACGTCACTGAGCCTGGTCTTCGGCTCTGTTTTTCCAGTCAGTCCAGCTACCTTGACGAACTTTGCAGAGATAACAAATTCATGTAAAACATGAGCCATTTAATCACAAACAAACAGTTTTGCAATAAAATACACAAGAGCTTAATCATTTTAAAGTTGACAATGACAGGAATGATAAATCTCTTCGCTCAGTTCATGGTAACTGCGGAATACAAATCGAGCAGGGTCAGAAATACCCAGCATTATTGAATTAAAATTATTGTAAAGGCTCTGCGGCTTACCGTAACATCTTTCTTAAATATTGTATAAATAGTTTGACCTCGCTTCCTGAGAGGTCACAGCGTTTGACCTTATGGTCATTAGGATGCCGCACTAGTCCGCAGTAGGTAAGGTAGGACTTTTTGAAAGGGACTTAGGTTGCGGTTTTTACCAATATACCAATGAGTTTTTAACCATTGATTACCTTAACTATTGGTGCAAAAACCAACCCTCAATAATGTACTCTGCTTACTTATAAGTAAAAAAATCAATAGTCTAGATCCCGCATTATCGCAATCCCCATAACTTAATTAGTGATTGAAAGAAAGAAAGAAAGAAAGAAAGAAAGATATTTATTTGTGCCAAACACTTAAACTTAACTAATACTTACAACAGTTTATACAAACAACATATTATTATAGTGTTTGCCACAACCCAGCTCCAACTCAGCAAAATGCTAGCTGCAAGCAACTAGCGCTGGTCTTCCGTTGGCACCGGCAAGTGACATCACCCACGCTTACAACGAAAAGGCTGCGTACGCACAATATTACAAATATTAAAATATAAACATACACAAATATACCTATACCTTAAACTGAACTGATCTAACAGGGAATGAATTTCCTAACATCCAACAAGCAAATTAATAGCAATATAATATAATATAATATGAATGTGATTAATGTATGTACACCAAAGCATTTGTGGACGTACCTACTAATAAATTCTAGGCCTGTGGTTTGACCACTGTCTCGCCTGATGTTAATCATTCACGTGGTCCACGATGGGGGCATGCCTGCCTAGAAGCCGAAAGTACATGTTTACGCTTGAACTGAAAACTCCCATGTCATTATAAATTTAACTTTGAATTACTTTTTTTACATCGGACTTATCTAGCATTTGGCCAATCTCTTGTCCGATGGAAAGTGATGATGCGATCGAAGGTTGAATTTTAGCGAACTAAGTACGTACTCACTAAATTAAGTATGATTTTATGTGTCATGGAAGCCCCTCGAAAGTTGTGTTTAAAAGGCGAGGAATTTATGAAAAGCATGTCTCGGCTATAGGGATGAATAGGTGTGGGTTCAAATCAATCGTGATTCAAACAGTGAAAGGTTGGTTGGTTGGTTTTTCATGTTGGTTTAAAGTTTGCTTATTTTGTTTGTTTGTGGATCAACTACTGTTTTATGTGGTTTGAAGTAACAAATTTATTCTGACCTGTAAGAGATCACAGCCACATGATGACATCTGATTGTGGACGTGGGCGTATTCTGTAGTCGCTCGATAATATGTCACTCGTAGGTGGCTTTTAATTTACGTGACATTATGTCATCTGCACCTACCAGTTGTTTGGTAGGCTATCTAGACCCTATGTGTAGCGGATGAATAGTAATTTGGTATTTTGTATTTCTCTATCGAATATGAAAAAGGTAAAGAATGACACGAGATATATTTCCATTTGAGGAGAATAGGAGAACTAAAGTGATGAGTGAAAGGTAGGCAACGCATCGGCAACGCCCCTGGTGTTGCCGGTGTCTATAGGCGACGGTAACTGCTTACCATCAGGCGGACCGTCTGCATGTTTGTCTGTCCGTGTTATAATTTAAAGGAAAAATAGCTCTTAGAGCAGGTTGAAGTAGCAGTGGACAGGCCACGTCGCTTATAGAACTGATACGGATGTCCCCATCCAAGGTCCAAGGTTTTCGAGTAGCAAACACGAACCTCCGCCGAGCAGTCACTCAAAGTCGCGCTTTCTGGGAGAGGCCTATGTTCAGCAGTGGACGCCTACGGGCTATGACCACGAACCAAAAGACGCAGCATAGGCCATCCCATAGGGAGGACCAACGATCTGATTAAGACAACGAGGAGTCGATAGCTACAGGAGGAGAGCAGCCGCTAAAAGTGGCGCTCAGTGGGGGCAGCTTATGTTCAGCAGTGGACGTGGATGACGATGGCATTTCCAAAAATACATGTATTGTGTTATCAGGCTGTTAATAATAATGATGATGCATTGTACAAAGAATAAATCGAATAACAATCGGACTACGAACATAGGTGACATATTATACTTGCATAATATTTTAAGGTGCATTGTAAGTTCAACTCGACACAGTATACGAAATCTGAAGAAAGTTAATCTCGATTGGTTCCGGAATAAGCGCCTGGTCAGCTTAGTACGCAAGTAGGTATATGTCCAATTTCGACATCTTTCCACTTATTATGATTTGAATATTTTTTTATAACGACTTGCATTCCATTTCAAGGCAAAACTGTTGTTTCTATATTATTTTATATACTTGCCTTGTTTAAAAAATAGACATAAGTATATTTAAGCTAATAATATTTGTTACAATAAAATATTACTTCTACTAAAAATATACGTATAATATTAATCCTGTGTTAGTATTTACTGTATTGAGTAACTATCTAAGTATATTAAATATGTATAAGCTCTCACTTATAGAAATTCTAATTATGTTTTTGCCTATATTATGTAATTGGTCTACGTACCTAGCCCTCTAGTGGGGGGACGGCCTACGCTGCGTTTTTCGGTTCGTGGTCAGAACCGCTATGAACCGATGGATGCAGGAAGAAAGCAGCCGCTCAAAGTGGAGCTCTTTGGGGGATGCATATGTTCAGCAATGAACGTCTTTAGGCTGATGATGAGGATGATGATGAATTGTATAATTGTTAGTCTGTGTACGAAGCCCTTTAGATCTGAATGAAATGATACTAGAGCAAGGAAGTTTCATAGTATTAGGGCTTCGAGTCAAAGTTATTAATAATTTACAAACAGGGTTGCTTATAATGGATCTAAAACCCCCAACAATTCTAGGCCCCGTCGGATGCCATTATAATTTGTAAAATCATTTAAATTGCATTACTTTTTCTGTACTACTTGTGTTGTTGATTGTTATTTGTCTGTCCAACCCACAGAGCTCGAATTCTATCTCTATGGTCTAACCTGTCCAGAGTTTTGGCTAAGGTTTGTAAGATGTAATGTAAATAAATAAATTCACTACAAACACGAGCAAAATAATCACGTTTGTTGTATGAGAGTCTCCTAAATTATTTATTTTATTCTATTTTTTAGTATTTGTTGTTATAGCGGCAACAGAAATACATCATCTGTGAACATTTCAACTGTCTAATTATCATGGTTCATGAGATACAGCCTGGTGACAGACGGACAGACAGATGGACAGCGGAACCTTGGTAGTACGGTTCCCTTAACTTTTTGGTTACGGAACCATAAAAATGAATAATTTCCTGATAATGTCAGAGCAGGGCCTGTGTTCGGATGTTATAATTAACCCTGAAGGCTCACTTCACGCGTCGACCACACTTATTATTTTCAAGTACTACATAAAACTAAACAAATATCGGACCTATTTGACAAAAACACACAAATTGATCTTATAAATTGTTTAAAAGTGTCATCGACGTTGTGTATGTTCGTTAATTTAATAATTCAGTTAACTCTCAAGTACGTCACGTATACAACGTAAATAACGGTCAAAGTATTTAATAAATAAATAACGTAGTGCCTGGTGTTTATATTTGAGTCTAACGCGGATACTCACTGCGATCTCACTTTGGTATTATGTGATTAGTTTTTTTTTTTTTTTCTTATAGTTTTCCACTCAGTGTATTTAGCCAGTGTCAAGTATTATATTTTCATCGTGTTATAAAATATTTCACGCAGTCATGTCCTAGTCATACTCCAGTCAGGTAGTCATAGTCCAGTCTACGTCATGCTCCAGCAAACTGGTGGCAACTTTACTAAAAGCTTCTATGGAGTTTTGGAAGCAACACGAAAAATCACGTTTCACCACATTATATCACTTGCCCTCACTAATGCTCATAATACAGCACTTAATGCGTAAAACGCCACCAATTTTAAACATTAACACTGGAAAAAGCAAGTTTTGAAAAATAATATAATGCAACGACGTGAACTTTTCCGCGTTCCCGCCAAAACTCTGTGATTAGTTTGTCGAAATAAACATTTCAACAATACAGGGTTCTTTTAAATTTAACAAAAACCTTTTAGAGCATAACTCGCATCACAAAATTTTCTGGCGTTTATTCCATACCAAACGTTATAGTTGATGTATGGCTTTTCACATTTATAATAAGCTACCATTAGAAATTAGAGGAATTTGTGACATACCTAATACATGTCATGGCAGTAATCATAGATATGAGGGTAACGATAAAATTCTATGACTGTTGCACTAATAGAGTAAATTTTTCGATTTAAATAAATTTAAAAAAAGTTGGGGTGTGTACCGTTCTTCATTTATGCAGAACTGCAGAAACCAGCACTTACTAACAAATTAAGTGGTAGTCAATTATTTTTACTCATTTTTATTACACAAATCGAGTTCCAATAGTAGCGCGTTTTCCAGTTGGTGACCTTGCCCGTTTACATTTGACTGTAACAAATTTTGAATAGAAGATATGCGGAGTAAGATTGCATCAACATAACATTTTTGGAAGATTCGGGTTTTTATCTTGTTCATAGATTTTTTAAAATTTATTATTTATACACACAAAAACTGATTTATAGCAATATTGCGGCGTTCGGTTTTTATGATGAATGATGTGACGTCACGTGGCACTGGACTGCGCACGTCATCTAGAGACATCAGTGCAGTCTAGTAGTTACGAATAAGATTACTATAATTATAGAGTGTGTGATCAGGTTGTAAAGTCTCATTTGCCCAGTATGTTCATCAGCTACAGCAGTTGCAACCGGAACACAATAATGCTTGCTGCTTGGTGAATATAACTAAAACATCGTAGTACTTGCGCACTACTACTTGGGATAGAGTAACTGGCAAAGAGGAGGTATCCTATCTTTCATTTTTTTATAATTTATAGGCACAACATTTGACCACTGTCTCTCCTGATGGTAAGTGACGACGCGGCCTACGGTGGTGCATGCTTTTCTAAAACCTAGACGAACTTTGCAAATCCTACCTAGAACCTTGTTTCTATCAATACAAATAATTTCATCATAAGCCGGGTAGGGCGGGTCAGCTAGTCGTAAACAAAGTGACTGGTACATTCCACTATTGTAAGTGCAGTGTACCTACTCGTGGAGTACATCTTGTCTCCTCAACACAGATGCTGGTATTTGTGGACACGTACGACATTTGTTGCGCAAACGCATCCTGTTAGATTATGCGACTAGATTCATTACCGATTAATATTATAGATGTTTTTTTTAAAGATCTTTGCAGTTACGTCTATACATTTGTATTAAAATAGCGATATAATATGACGACTATAATAAATTATAAAATGCTGCTCTAAATCTTTTGTGTGTGAACGTGAGCTTACATGTACATTTTGCGTGTAGTGCTCATTTTGCGTATTGTAAGTAACGTTAAAGCGTAATG
Source organism: Ennomos erosarius (assembly GCA_963580505.1). Lineage (NCBI taxonomy): Eukaryota > Metazoa > Arthropoda > Insecta > Lepidoptera > Geometridae > Ennomos > Ennomos erosarius. Next base: position 15,027,199 of record OY756983.1, on the reverse strand, counting down.
GGGAATTGGCATTTTTCTTTTAATTAAACCCAAATTTTCATAGTTTTTATATGCATGATCTAGACAAAAACGAATACAAAAAAAACCATGTTATAGATTAAGTAGGAATAGAACCGCGTAAGGTATGAGATACTCTACGGTTAATCATGCCCAGCTCTTGTTAGTGTGTGACTGATTGACTCTGTGATGTTCGGCCCCTGCTTTTGGATGGCTGGGAATTTCTATGGTAATTTGTAAAGTTAAAATAAATACTCCTAGTTAACTAGTGTTTAATTTCAAATCTAGCACTGGCGACGAGGATGGGAAATTTGCCAGCTTTCACTCATCAAATGTTGGAAAGAACCTGGCCCTGTACTCACGCCATATGGTAGGTACAAATATTTATAAGTTCCTACTTCAATCCCAATCGTTGTTAGGTTCTGAGATTTTGGATCCAACGGAGCTTGAAGGTACGCTTCTCTCAAGTCAAGCTCGCAGAAGTATTCAACATTCTTCAAGGTATCAAATATTTGATCCAGATGCGGTAGTGGAAAGTGGTCTATTTCGAGGTCTGCAAGAAGAATCCGAGGCAAAAATCTCATAACTATTATAAAAACAATGTTCTATGCATACGAAAAAGTTTTATTTATAATTTTATAGTATTCCATAGTCAAGGATAAACCAAATCTTAATTATTATGTGAATGTCTTTATTTACCTTAATTTTTTAATTTAATATTCTATAGCATTAATAACTCATTATATGGGTCACGAGTGGGCGCCTATTATCATTTTAATTGTTTCGTTTGATCATTGTAAGCAAGCAAAAAGAGCTGATTTCTGTTATTTAAATAGTCTAACAGAAGATATTTATAAAATGAACTAACTACTTACTAAAATGAAGCTAAAACAAATGCATTAGGAAGTATGATCGTAACCAAACAAGTTTAAATAATGCACTTAAAGTAATATTAGCTATTACCTAATTCGTGTAAACCTACAGTTATTCTGTTTGCCAAAGCCTCAGAACTATTAGGTTAGGTGGGTGGGTCATAGAATATAACAACCTATGTCATGATAACTTATCTAATAATATTTATTTAGGCAATGTTATTTACTGCAAGCTTGGATAGGAAAGCGAAATTGAAAAAAAAAATTGTTACATTTATAATTATTGCGCTGCAACTGTTATGGGCAGCCGTGTCGCTTAACATCAGGTGAACGACTAGTTCGTCACGTTATTCATTCTCATAAAAAAATATTATACATTTTAAAATACAATATCATCATCATTAACAGCCTGAAGACGTCCACTGCTGAACATAGGCCTCCTCCAGGGAGCGCCACTTAGAGCGGCTGCTGGCCTCCCGCATCCATCGGCTCCCCGCGGCTTTCACCAGATCATCGGTCCACCTAGTGGGGGGCCGGCCTACGCTGCGTCTTCCAGTTCGTGGTCGCCACACGAGAACCTTTCTTCCCCATCAGTTGTCAGTTCTACGAGCGATGTGGCCTGCCCATTGTCATTTCAATTTGCTAATCCTAAGAGCTACATCGGTCACTTTAGTTCTCCTGCGGATCTCCTCATTTCGGATCTTATCTCGCAGGAAAACACCGAGCATTGCTCTCTCCATAGCTCGTTAAAATACAATATACCCGGTTGGTATTATCTCGCATAGAAAAAGTTTTGCTATAAAATTTAGATGAACGAATGTTGAAATGTTTATTTCGAAAACTAATCAAATAAAATATCTTTACATCATAATACAAGACTTTTTAATTTAATATTATACGTGTCAAAATAAAAACTGTAGACGTGTCTTTGAAGGTCATAGAAAATAGATGAGTTGCGTATTTTGACAAAGTAATACAGCAATGCACGCAAGTTGAGCATATTTGCTTATCTTACTGGCTAATTACCAGATTTTATGTAGCTAGTGTTGTAATGACAGCAAATATTTCAAATAATAGATAATGATTATAGGCAGATGTCGAAGCCGAAGATTTGGTACATTAATTTCACTTGATTGGTATTTTATACCTAGTTATGTTGCTATTAGCCTTGGTAATTGGCTCATCTGGGCTAAGACCATTTGTCCATCGGTCCATTGCTTTGCCTCAGCCTTGTTTGTTTCAGAAGTCGGCATTTGTGTGGCCTAGTTTTGTTTGTGTCCTGCTGTGCAAAGCCCTCTCTGAATGCCTGACAGATGTCGAGCTCGTGCTGACATCTCTGCTATTTCATCATCAGCAAGTCAGTAGAATATAATTTTTGGTAATTTTATGGTAAACGAATTATTTCAATATCTTGAAAGGTTACGAAGTTATATGGCTGGGTATCTTGGTATTTGCGTATTGGGAATGTGGTCAGTTTAAAGTTATTAATTACGTTTCTGCTCATTTACTAATTGAATTACGGTACCTATATACAGTAGATTGCGAGACTTATATAGTGGTGAATCTAGTATACAATGCATCGAATGCATTCAATCCTCCGGTAATTTTCATACGTCTGTAATTCCTCTATGCGTCTGTTCTTGTGTACTTTCCTACATTACACAGATATACCATCTGAGCTACATTATAATAATATGTGACATGATATTCTGGCATACAATACGCTACGAAAAAACATTGCCTGCAACCTTTGATGAGGAGAGTAAAAGGATGTGAAACATGGTCACGTGACGTGCGGCACTTTTTCACCACAATATGGTGCCGAATCCGCCCCACTCCGCCCCATTGTTTACTGCGTTTGATAGTCGACGCTAGTTGACGACTGACGTACTAGCTCAAAATACCGCCAGAACATGGCGGATTTTTTGCTGCAGGGCGGTCTCAAGTGACGTCAGAGACAAATTATTATCAAAAATGAAAGTTGAAACGAAATACTCGTCTCTTTTTAGCACGTTCAAAATGGTATTGGCTAAAATGATTAGCGACAATTTTTGTCCATTCTTTAACGAAGTTGACCTCATAACTATAACATATTCTGTGTAGTTAGCTTTATGCCACATCCTCTTACTTCCCTCATCAAAGCCTGCAACGAAGATGAATTAATGACATTGACAGGCAGGTACCCTATGTTTTGCTTTCACCGTCTCATCTATTGATTCTTTTGGCGAGGTCTTTGAAGAAATTCCGACAATGGCGGTTGTGAATTTTGAATTTATTTTTTAAAACTAGTGTATCTTGAACTTTAATGTGTAATAAGGGTGGATTATTATCCGTTAAGTGTTCGTGAATGTGCACGAGTGTTGGCAAATGGTATCAAGATCATAAAACCATGCATTTTCGTTTTTGCTTCAACGGCCCTTTTTAGAGCCTTCAGTAAAATTTACACCATTATTTTACTGTTGGCGTTTTGACTGACAAAATATGACTTTGACTTGACATAACCGTATAAATTTTACTCACTTGACATTGGCAGAATTATTGCAAAAAAGCGATAGAAAGCCATTATAGAAGAAGAAGAAAAAAATTCTTTTGGCTTTAGGGCGTAAAACTAATAATAAGCCCGTGCGAAGCCAAGTGGATCAGCTAGTAATAGTATAAAAAGCACAACTATTCATCGGTGACGCTTTAAAGGTCGGTAGAGACCAACCGCATTAGACCGTTCAAAAAATAAATTGATGAGCATAATTATTCCAGTATGTCAAAATATTTACACCCATGAAAGCTATGAATAACTTTACCACCGGAATAAAACCACACCTATGACTAAATGCAGAAGGTATTTATTGTAAAATTTTAATTTGGTATTCCTAATATGGAGTTCATTTCAATAATCATTGTTCAATCAATAGGTCTATAATAAAATTTACGATTGTTAGTATAAATATAAACATTGCAATAAAATTGTAATCATTTATTTGATTGATGGCTACCGAAAAAGAATTATGCGCTGTGATTTACAATATTTAAAGATGTGTTATATCTTCTTCCTAAACTATCCTTCGAGGCGCTAACATAGAGTCTATCCGACTATTTATTGTGTTCTACCGTGATGGGACAACTACCCTAACACTTTTTTATTCATTTTAATTGAGGTTTGGGGTATTTTTAACACATGTATTGTACCATGTAGTGCATTTAAACCCAGGGTTTTACCTAGGTTTAGGTGCCATAGTAGGTATTCTTCAATAAAAAGCTTAAAAACCCAAAAGTAAAATTCAGTGAAATAATGCAATAGAAGAGTACTTACACTTACTATCACAGCACAGGGTAAGCAACGCATCAGTGGCACGTCTAGTGTTACAGATGTCCATAGGCTACGGAGACCTCTTCCCATCAGGAGGGCCGTATGCTTGTTTGCTACCTATAGCATAAAAATGTGAAAAAAAATCTGCTTTTTAACTAGCTCTTAGAATTAGCAAGTTGAAATGGCAATGAGCAGGCCACATCGCTCGTAGAACTGACTACCGATGGGGAAGAAAGGTTCTCGAGTGGCGACCACAAACTGGAAGACACAGCGTAGGCCGGCCCCCCACTAGGTGGACCGACGACCTGGTGAAAGCCGCGGAGAGCCGATAGATGCAGGAGGCGAGCAGACACTCAAAGTGGCGCTCCCTGGAGGAGGTTTATGTTCAGCAGTGGACGATTTCAGGCTGGCGATGATGGTGATGATGAGTTTAACTATTTAACTATTTTTCGTTACGTAACTTCTGTGTGTTCTAACGTGTCTTGATTTTTATCTTTTCTAAGTCAAGGATAATATATTTGAAGATAGGTGATAATTTATTTCTGGTTCTTAAACGCTCATTATGCATTTGTGCAATTAGATTAAATTAGGTATTTATTATGCACTGTGGTATTAAAGTTTAGGACGGCAGATTTTGGACTTATTTACTGACTTCAGTGTAAATTGACATTATGGACATCTGCGTGGGATGGTTAAAATCATTAAGAGAGAGAGAGAGACTATCAATATGTATTGTTACACTTTTTTTTTACGTGGTGATATATTGGAGAAAAAAGGTTCTCGAGCAGCGACCACAACCCATCGAAAACGTTTCGATTCGAAATCTACACTATCTGTCTCTTTCATTCTAAATGTAGATTAAGGAGACGGATAGCGTAAGATTTGAAACGAAACGTTGTCGATGGAATGGGAATAGGGGTGCTGAAAGGCAAAGTAAACCGACCCGGTGGACCCACAAGCTGGGCAAAACTGGGGCTACTGATGGATGCAAAAGTTGAGCAGCCGTTCTAAGTTGTGATGAGGATGCTGATGAGGATCCAAAGAAGGTAACTTACGAAATAAAATCGAAAGACTGCCAAAATTCAAATAAACGTTTTCTATGCATTTTCTATAATAACAAAACCTTCTATCAATCATTATAACGGTTTCATTACGAGGTTTTTCCACACGGAATGCAAACTCCGCACGTAACGCCAAAAGTGCAACACGAGCAGGATCTGATCGTGTGGATCGATGTGGAAGTACACTAGCTTAGATTTGAATCATCATTAACAGTTTGAAGACGTCCAATGCTGAACGCAGGCCCCCACCAGGGAACGCCACTTTGAGCAGCTGCTCGCCTCCTGCATCCAACGGCTCGGAAGATTTGAATATCTTCCTAATTATTCAAGAATGTGAACAATAAAATTAAGTTTCCTGGTTTTATTTCCTATAGCATTGAAACGGAGTTGGTGTCATCTTACAAGCCAGTGAAGGTACCGACGACGCGTTCTGAATGATCCCAAATTACCATACCTACATGGCACTGGGCGACCTTGCAGCAGGAACTAAACTGAACTACAAATATAATGTAGTTTATACTATACGATTTTTTTGGTAGATCATCAATCATCAATCAATCAATCAATACATAATATAATAAAACTGTAACCGGGCTAAATCTGTACATTTAATATTTTTGGAAAATTTTGACTGCAGTGTGCTTCTTAATCGATATAGAAAAAGAAACAATTTTTTTTTTCGAATTTTTGTCTGTCTGTCTGTCCCTTTGAACACGCATCACGCTGGAACTACTGAACGGATTATGCTGAAATTTGGTATAGTTATTGTTTTCTAAAACGGCCAAGTGCGGGTTGCCCAAGCAATAAGGATGTAATTTTATTCAAGATTTTTTGTGCGCATATTATAATTATATTTGTTTATCAATTTTAATTTCAATAATACATAAAATAAATAACAAAAACAAAAAAAAAACAATTAAAAAAGTACTTACCCTGTCGATGGGACGACAATAGAAGGAAGGCAGGCGCCTCCATTCATCCTTTTCCCCTATTTTTTTACCTTTCCCTTCTCTCTTACCCATAAACAGGGTTAGAACTTAAACCTAAATAACCCGTGCGAAGCCGGGGCGGGTCAGCTAGTTTTATAATACACGACTCTTTTTTCTTGTCTTAATTATACAGAAAAAGACAGTGATACCTATTGTAAATTATTTTAACCGTTAAAAAAATGCGAAGATTTTTGATACTTTTTTTACCTACTTACAACAAAATGGGGTATAATGAAAGACTATAGGGGAAATTCTGTGGGTATAATATGGTCATCGTTAAGTTTTTTTTTTTTTGAGAATGATAGATGTAACGAGCCAGTCGTTCACCTAATGTTAAATAAAGTCTCATTTGCCCAGTAATTTCATTAGCTACAATGCCCTTCAAACCGAAACACATTAGTGCTTGCACACTCCTGCTTGGCGGAAGAAACTGGCAAAGCGGTGGTACCTACTGGACGGGCTTCAGCCCAGGTCCCAAATCCCTTTGATTCTATCGATTTAAAATAAAAACATTTAAATAAAAGTTTAGCAAAAATATATAATTAATCTCATGACGTGAAAAACATTGACAAGTAAAAACATCACATTTTTCTCTACATACAAACGAGGTCCGAACACCTACCTAGACGAACTTTGCAGAAAAGTCCTACCACCTAGTATTCCATATTCAAAAATTTCCACATTCTAGGTATATACTTACCTAGAATACCTAGTTAACGCTTTTTTAGTAATACGCACTTATTAGACCAAATTATTAATAAGTACCTACTAATGTGCCTTATGATTATGCTTTTCACTCTCTTTTATGAAAATACAATACAACGCATGCCTCATCATCATCATCATCATCAACAGCCCGTAGACGTTCACTGCTCAACATAGGCCTCCCCAGAGAGCGCCAGTTTGAGCGGCTGCTCGTCTCCTGCATCCATCGACTCCCCGCGGTTTTCACCAGGTCGTCGGTCCACCTAGTGGGAGGTCTGCCTACGCTGCGTCTTCCGGTTCATGGTCGCCACTCGAGAATCTTTCTTCCCCATCGGTTGTCAGTTCTGCGAGCGATGTGGCCTGCCCATTACCATTTCAACTTGCTAATTTTAAGGGTAAACGCATGCCTACACACCCAAAATAATATCGGAGTCGAATCGTAACATGTAAATAAAATAATATTAGCTGGTTGATAAATAAACACCAAACTAATATCTAGAAGACAATCAATATAGAAATGTCATTTTAGATAGTTGTCTTATCTACACCCACACCCACCATTGTTTTTTTTTAATTATTACTGGTATAGATATAACTAAACTGCTCAAGAAACATCTTGAGCGACCCGGACGATCCAATATCAGCCGTTGTTTTGGTTGCGCTACTCCAGTCCGCCCTGCTAAGGCGAAGAATAAGGACGCACCGATGTCCGTTGATCCTGGGCCTTGTGCCCCGGGTCCGGGACGTCATGAACGGATCTGCGGGTGATTAACCAGGGGTTCTTCACCTGCATCATAGATCCCATAGATGGATGACGTGCTGGTGTGTTCTGGTGCGCTGATCTGACAAGTCCCCGTCAAGAGACGGTGAGGATGGTGGCAGTATGGAGGTGGCAGCGGCTATGCGCTGCTGGGGCTGCACGACGAGTGTGCAAGCAAGCCCGGGCAAAATAGCGCGGGAAGGAACACCCTGGATTTTTAGTGGATAGGCTATCTCATTAGCGGAGAGTGCTGCGGCTGGTAGAATACATCAAGTATTTGTACCAGGCTAAAAAAATAGGATGACCAGACCACCAGTCTAGCGCTTCTGGCTCAGGTACCGACTTCGGTACCAGTATAGAATATTAAGGTAACACACAGGCACAAAGAGTATCCAATGATCACCCAGGTGATCATAGTGGAATAGACCCCTGCCGGCGAGGTCAACGTACCCCCCGTAGGTTAATTAGAATGGTCGCGACTTTCCATAGGGTCCACTCCTCCAGCGGACGTAGCCTTCTCGATCCTCTTATCCTGGCAACGGCCCAAGCCGAGGCTCGCCCTTGAGCTAGTTGCCTCCCACTTTTGTCAGCTGCGCCTGCTTTCCCGCCCGGTGATGCTATAAAGGCTAATAGAGACCAACAGCACATTAGCCTGTTCAAAAAAACAACGCCTAACCGACTTAGCCAATCAAAACAATATAAAGGTCAAAGCCAATTCAACCCAAAAGTCAACCTACTTCTAGATCACTTAGAGCCTGCGTGTGAAGTAAACCATACATTGGAGGTTTAGAACCTGTGAATTATTTATGATTGATAAACGTTTTCCAACGATATGTTGTCAAATCGCAGAACATCCTTGGTTTGTGTTGATGACGACTAAATGCGTAGTAGTGGCCAGTGGATAGGAGAATGCCAAATGTATCGTAATTTTCATAGATTATTATGTGTTCCTTTTGTAGCGTTGAGCGAGAACAACCCACTTATCTCGTTGCTTATAAAATGCATTTCACATTGACCATAGATTCATTTGACCAATTATACAATTTCCCCTCATACGAAAATTAGTGATGTATTTCAACCGCTGAACCTATGAGAGGAAACGGGACACCCAATCTGTTTTTTGTTCCATCCTGCTCTGTTCTTTGTAATTTCTTATGACTGTGTCTCGTTTTGTTACTTCATCCCCTGCCCGAGTAAGTGAGTCGTGTTTGTAGAACTTTAATAGACAACGTGTATCAACGAGGACCTATAAATGGCATTTTTTTCAAATACATTATAACAATAGGAGCTGTTGGTCTTCCAAAAAAACAAGTACATAAAATAACAAAAATCTTGCCAACTCCAAAGAGAACCATCGTTACTCTTTTGAGACAGTAAAATAGCTTCCATTATTATTTATTTTACGAACCGGAAGACGAAGCGTAGGCTTGCAGGCCTCTCACTAGATGTTCAAAAATTTTCAGTGTGACACAATTATAATAACTAACCATGTAACAGTTTTTCTTACTGCGGTTTCAATACCCATAATTCTAGGTACCTACCTACATATTATTAGGTACAAGCTCAGCCTGTCTAAATATAATTCACACGCCCACACTGTAACTGCGCCCGCCGCCGATCGGCGTAATTACCGAGCAATCAGAGACATCTCTATCGTATGATTCAGCATCAGTCGCACTGCTTGACCTTATCACCTGGCGACGTGAGTGGAATCCGTCACTTGGATCATTTGTGATTACAACGACATCATTTTCTTGGTGGCAGTCTGCGGAACTTACTAGGTGGTAGGAGATTCTCTGCAAAGTTCGTCTAGGTAGGTGCCACCACTTTGCCAGTTATTCTGCCGCCAAGCAGTAGTGTGTAACTACTACTGTGTTCCATATTGAAGGTTATTGTAGCTAGTGAAATTACTGGGCAAATGAGACTTCAGGACCTGATCACACAGTTTAGTAAATCTGATTACTAGACTGTGTGATGTCTCAGGATGACGTGCGCAGGCAGTGTCACGCGAAACTATATATTAAGTTTCGAGTGACACTGGATCTGTTATAAACGACTAGCTCATCACGTCATTCCTTTTCATAAAAAAAAACCTAACCATTACCCAACACCTGAAATGATAGATAAGGTCTAGTTTCTTTTTTCGTATTTTGTACGTAAGGCCACGACTACGAACCGGAAGACGCGGCGTAGGCTGGTCCTTACTATGTGGGCCGACGATCTGGTGAAAACCACGAGGAGCCGATCAGTCGCTCAAAATAATTTCATAAGTACCTACATATTTAACGAAAAGATAGATTGTATATGAAATAAATAACTCAAGATGTATACAGTGAAAGGAAGACAGGGCTCAAATAGGCATATTCACTGAACTTTACAGCGTTTGCGACATGATGTTAACCTAAATTAATTGTGAATTGTCTCTGACAGTTGGGGTGAAGTAAGCTTATGTTTTACTATAGAGCAGCGTTTTGCGCGACTGCTTGCCACCTCCACCGGGTCCCCGCGGATGCCGCGGATGAATGAATTTTTTTTAGTAGTAGTAGTAGTGTTGTAGAGGAATCCACGTAACCTTTAACATCTCTCTGATCTACCAGCAGATAATAAATGTCACACTGTTATCTCTATTTTTAGAACCGTATTTTTATATAGAGTTGTGACCTAGATAGTAGATAACCAAGCAGAAAATGACATTATTCCGAAGATGTTTTCATTGGTTTGTTATACGTAGTCCCGGAACGAATTGTGCAATAGGTCTATTGATTGTTAAGGGCGGTACCATACATAATAGGTAATCACAACTGAACAACAGTATCGAGAGGTTTGTATGTCATTGCTAATTATTATTGTGAGTGATATCAATTAAATTATCTTGAAACAATTTGCTCAGACAGGTACCTAAGTATAGATAAGTACTTTTCATACCAGGATCCCACCAATTTTCTTTTCTTAGCCGTTTGTGTCCCGTTGTTGAGCAAAGGCCCCCCCATTTCCTTCCACGCGTCCCTGTCTTGAGCCAGATTTGACCAATTGGGCTGCACATCAGCCCCACCAATAATCATTTTATTAGAAAAAAAAAATAGCTCCAAAAATTGAATTTATACGTTTGTTACGATTTACTTGACCAACCACAACAGCGCAACAACTGACCAGTACACATGCGCTTTTTCCTTTTCCTTATAGCTAAGCAACTATTGATTACTGTCTACTGATAATTACGTAGTCCACTGCTGAACAAAAGACACCCCCACAGAGCGCTAGTTTGAGCGGCTGCTTGCATACATCGGCTTCTCGGTGGTTCTGACCAGGTGGTTGAACTGGACTACACTGCGTCTGCCGGTCACCACTACAGAACCTTTCTTCCGACAGAAAGCGGTAACCAAGCTTATACTTAAACATCATTATAACACTAGTGGCGTTATCGGTGCGTTACCCGATCAATAAATCTTTTTGGTGCCGTTTATAAAAGACTCCATATTGAAGCTCCACGGTATACTTCAGCAGGAGAAATATTATTATAAACCCTTCTACGATCACCAAGCCGCTGCTAAGCGTGTAAAATCATAAGCCTTATGACAAGCGTTCAAAGTGGCGATTTACGGGGAGGCCTGTTTCAGCAGGGGACGTCTTCAATGATGTGAGTCACGTTATTCAGCGAGAAGTAGACAGAAATTTTAATTTAACAATATTTTAATGAGAATGAATGACGTGACGAGCTTGTCGGTCACCTGATGTTAAGCAACACGGCTGCCCATATTGCCCAGTTGCAGTATCACTCGGTACTTTAAAATAATAAAGTTTCACGTGACACTGCACTGCGCACGTCATCCCGAGACATCACACAGCTTAGTAATCAGATTACTAGACTGTGTAATCAGGACATAAAGTCTCATTTGCCCAGTAATTTCACTAGCTACAATGTCCTTCAAACCGGAACACAGTAGTGCTTGCATACTACTGCTTGGCGGCAGAATAACTGGCAAAGCGGTGGTACCTACCAAGATGAACTTTGCAGAAAAGTCCTACCACCTAGTAGTCCTACCACCTAGTCAACTCATTTAAAAACTAACAATGCTTTTAATAAAGCTGTTAGTTGTTAAGTTTATGGGTGGCATGCGATGTGACCTAACACGCGCAGCCTCGAGATGAAGATAGGCTTTCAAATGAAGCTAACGATTGGCATAAGTACTCGGTCAAGTTCGTTGAACGTTGGAGACAACAGCGTAGCTTAGATAGCAGATACCATGGTAGTTATTTAGGCTATGATCAACTTTTTTACTTGATTTAAGGAATAAATGTGAAGAAAACATTTTGATGAATGATAAAACATTGTCCGTTACCTGTTGTATCGTGTGGTGTGGTGTCGCCCACAGCTGAATATAGGCCTCCCCCATGGGCGCCACTTTGACCGCCTACATGCCTCCTGTATCCATCGACTATGTGGACTGAGAACCTGGTCAGAAACGCGTGAAGCCGATGGCTGCAGGAGGCAAGCAGCTGGTCAAAGTGGCGCTCATTGGGGGAGGCCTATATTCAGCAGTGGACGTCTTCAGACTGATGATAGACTATATAAGAACAATAATATAATGTAATGTAAATAGGGCAAATTCTATACGCGACAATACTTTACTTGGACCTCCTTGGACTTGACCAAAACGAAATTTAAATACGAAATATTCTGCTCCAAGTTTCGTCATCAGACGACATTGTATTAGCAATGTCAAATTCCTGGCCACTTAATTAAATTATTTTATTTCATAATTATTAATTTTATACTAATTAAAATATATAGTTTATAGTATTGAGATATTTTGTTAATGGAAAATGCAAAATACCTAATATAATGTACTTATTTACGAGTAAAACATATAAAACTAATGTACGGAAAACAAAATTAGTGTCATTTGAGGTAATGGTTATAATAACAGTACCACAGAATAAATAGTAGTATCTACAACAATACAGCAAAATCACTCCGAAAAATACTTATATACACTTAAAAAGCGAATCTTGTCTCATGCTATAAATTGTAATCTCCGCCAGCCTAACATGTACCTAATTAATATTGTCAACACCTCTCCTAATGGTCCTAGGACAGCATAGCGATTCAGGAGACCTCAGCGCTGAGGCCTCGATTCAACCAACTTTTATTTGAAAATAGAACGGAAATAGCGTCATCGTTTCTGCAAAAGGCATGAGCTAGGGGAGAGCTTTCCGTTCTATTTTCAAATAAAAGTTGGTTGAATCGAGGCCTCAGCGCTGAGGTCTCCTGAATCGCTATGCTGGACGGTCCTAAAATGATGCAGTTTATTTGGCACCAGTTTATATATTACAGTATTGTTTCAAAAGGTTATTAGAGTTGTTTCTAAAATTCTCGAGTCTGGTTTGTTGCGAAAGATTTCATTTTAATTAAGTAAGGTAGCTTATTCTAACCCTTTTATTTAATGCTTATCTTTTATAGAAAAAAGAAAATAGTAGGCTGTAGAGAACTATGTACCTACTATGACATACTAATTTGAAAACTGAATTCTTGCCTACACCATGTAATAACAACCTACTTACTTTTTAAATATGTGTGGACATTGCACCCAGCGCCATCTAACCTCAAACTAAGCATAGCTTGTACTATGGGAACCAAATAACTGATACAATACTTATGTATAAATATAAATAAATAAATATGTGTGGACATTTCACACAGCGCCATCTAGCCCCAAACTAAGCATAACTTGTACCATGCTTGTACTATGGGAACCAGATAACTGATACAATACTTATTATACATTTTTGTTTGTAAATAAATACAATATAACACCCAGACGCAGAACAAACATCTATGTTCATCACACAAATGTTTGTCCTGGGTAGGAATCGAACCCACAGTCCTCAGTTCAGAAGGCAGGGATACTACCAACTGAGCTATTGGGCTCGTTAAGTAATAATATATCGAAGGCTCCATTTGGATTGAGAATTAGGACTCAAGTAAATCTGTTAAACCAAAGCACTAGAAAAAACATGACCAACGAAAGATTTCCCCACAATGCTATTCTTTGCTGAAGCAATGGTTAACTCATGAACTCGACCCTTGCTCAAGCTCAGTTCACTTATTAATGTATTTATTTTATCACAAACTACCATTAATCGTTTCCAAAGAAATCCGCAAGGCTTTCCCAAAAACCGTTCATCAGAACCGCGTCACCGTTTCAGGATCCTTAAAGATGTTCAACAGAAGCACCGAACCTATATATTGAATGCGCGAGAGCCGATCTCGGCTTATAAGTTCTGTGCGCGCGATCCTACGCGCTTGTGTCGTGTTTTGTTATGTGTTAACCGAGCCGAGGAAAATGGTAAGCTGTATACTTACTAGCTTACTATTTTATAGTTTAGTAATAGGGATTGAGAATGAGGTTCAAATATAACTAAAGTTCGATTTTTTAAACTTTAGAGTTTTGGTTTTTGGCGAAAGGACGTTTTTAAATGACATTTGACCAAACATATGTGGAAAATGGTAATCAGCCTAAATTAAAATTTTAATATGGAATTTAATATACATTTAGTTGAAGTTTTTGGTTGTTTGTTGAGGTATTTAAACTGCCTAGTAAAATATGGGTTAGTTTTAAGTGTCTAGGCTTAATAAAGTACGTTATATTACTTTGTTATTTTCAAGTGAAAAGTCATGCATAAATTCGTTAGTAAAAAATCCTGATTACTATAAAAAAATAGGAAAAACAGACAAAAGGAAAGAAGGAACACCATTAGTAACAGGAAAAATCATATAGCTACTTAATTAAAAATAACTTTCAGACCAACTTTGTAATATTGAAGGTAATTATAAGAATGATAACATACGTGATTATTTTATATGTTATATCTCATATTATGTCGCAAAAAACAATAAACCACCGTTGACAGCCCATTACCTCCAAAACTGTATGCTAAATCAGAATCCAATCATTATTTTACAACTGATGTAGAGTCTATAAAACCTACGTATGCTTAACACCTACAAAGTTCCTCTCTGCGATCTTATCCACCGGATTAAAATGGTATTTAATGATTATGAAATGTTACGAACTATGATACTAGCTAATGCTATTAGTTAGTTATGAAAGTACACCTTACAAACACACAAACTTTCGCATTAAGGCGGAGGGTATGGCAAACATGGTGTTTTTGGCACGTTTTCAGGCGTAATTAGAGCATGTGGAGCTTTGAATTTGATATATCATGTAGTTAATTTCATTAACTTGTATGTGATGACTGCAACAACAAGATAAATAAATTCAGCTCTATAAAAAAATCGCAAACATACCTCAAAAAATTTGGTTGTACCAATTTTCTTCAATTTTTATCGAACATATTTTTACAAAAAAAGAATAGTGTGTGCCCAACAAATATTCACATAATATGATGACCTCATAATTTTGAAAAATACTATACATACATACATTAAAAACCTCCAAAATCAGTCAATTTGTTCGTTGTCTTTGTTGTAAGCGCCAGGCTGTACTTCTATGTGTACCTATTTTGTTTGATCACTTTGATTCTTTTGCTTAGACGCCCTCCTCTCTCCTAATTTGCTGCGCCCGACGGGGTTCATATGAAACTAGACTTAATTTTATATTCCACCTATTGTATGTATACTATGGAAGCAATAAAAATCTGAATCTGAATCTGATATTTAAGTCTACGGAGTTAAGGTCGATGTTTCTTTGAACTTATTTTGACCTGCTTATCGGGCCTTCCCGTCGCCTTAACAGATTAGTAGGATTACCTATGCAGTGATTTAGTGACAAGACGAAAAACAATTTGACTTTAATCTGACAGATTGGTAGTGTAAGTAATGTTAAGTAATAGAACCTGTCGTTAAGTAGTAATAATTATCGCGATAAACACGACGGCTTTTCTCATTCGGATAGAGGCGGCGACCTGTGAAATCTTCTAGCTGAGAAATCAACTGATCTTTTTAGATAGACAGACGAATCATTTTAGTTTTTTTTAAGTTAATAAAAATGTGCTTTCTTGCCAAATTTTAGAAAATCTCTGGAAAATATGACTAGTTCTGAATGTTAGTCTGTTACACAGACATCCAATATTGTTATATTAGATGTCTATTTTCTGTTAGTAATTTTAGTCGTTTTAGTCTTTTTGATTTTTAGTCGAATCGGCCCTCGTAGTCTTTTTGCTTTGTTGGCAGTCTGATGATAAAGGACGTAAGGAAGTACGTCCATCGATTTATAAATGTTTATTCTATATCTGTGGGTACGTCACAAAGACATATTATAAGTAATTATGTACATAGACAGACAGACCGGTATGCAGACCTTAGGGTATGTACATGTAGACGTTATCATCATCATTTTTATATCTATATATAGACGTCTAAAAGCTCTTATTTTCGTCGTCGAAGGTTAAAATAGCTCTACCTTATGCACTGACGCTATAACACTATAGACAAAATCATAGACTTTTAAAAGTGCAAAGGTTACAACCTGATAGTATTTTGGTTGTAATAATCGCTTTACGATCTAGGATCGCGGGTTCGAGGCCTGGCCCTGGTGAACTGGCAACGTGACCTAAGCAAACAAATAATTCAATTATTTATTGCCAAAACACATAAAATCCTAAACGCTCCTTAAGTTTTAATGGGTGTGCTTGAATTATTTTATTATCTAGTTAGGATGTTTTGTGTGATTTTTCTATCGTACTTAATAGGACAACTATAAATATAATAATTTATTGCTATAGTTCGGTCGCTATAACAGGAAAAAATAACTATTTTTTGAACGGGCTAATGTTATTGGTCTCTACCGAGCTTTACAGCGTCACCGGGCGGGAAAAGAAAATTGTATCAAGTGTAGAGCAACCAGTGAGCTTTTAATTGATTTCGGTTCTATAATGTTTATTTTTGATTTTTATAGCAGAATCGCCTGCTACCAGCCCCGTAAGTTGGTTGTAAAAGGTGAAGGAACAATTCGGACATGAGACCACTTGCCACGGTAGCTTAAGTAAAGCATACCCGGCTTGAGGGATGGATGGATGCGGGTTCAATCCCCGCTCGTGATTCTAATTTTTCCTTTACAATCTAATCTGTCTATAATGTTTATTCGTGAAGTATAGGGACTATGGTAATGCCATCCTTTTCTAAAGACAACATGTTTTCGCTCATACTTTGAAGGACGGTGTTATGCAACACTGAAGGCCAACAAGCTTGTCAATGAATATTGTCACAGCTGTTAAAGAATGTAAACGCCAACCTACGTTGTTATTTCCAAAATGGAGTGTTACATATTGCAGTGGATGACATTTGAAATCATTTTATTGTTTTTAAACTGCTTGCATTCCTAATTTGAAATTTTATTTTAGTGTTGATTTGTATGTAATGAATTTAATTAATGAATTGGTTTGATTCGTCACATTTTTTATTTAATTGGAGTAGAATACTTAAATTTCAATCATTTATTCAATAACTCTTAGGGTGGGTTGCACCAACTTACTTAAAATGCTAACTGTAACCGTCCACGCTTCGCCGGGTGGGCTAATGTCAAATATCTGTCACGTAACTTTAACTGTGATAATGGTCCAACTCAGCCTTAAAAATTGAGTACAGTCAGGGGAGTTATCTACTCTTTTATTCTTTTCGAGTTAGGTTCTTCACTCAAATAATAGTTTTCCTTTTTCCAAGTGACTGTTACACACTTTTTTGTATCACGTACCTAAGCTATATACCTACTAAACATTGAATCTCGTAGGAAATACTTATTATTAGTTCGTGACGTTTATATCAGCTATAAATTACGCACTAATTTTCTTTTAAAACTGTTTTATTCAGTGCAAAGATAGACAAACCAGATAAAAACACGTTAGACTTGTTAATTATTCGTACTTTGTTTCAACGTTTTCGCCTTGCCGAAAACCATCTTGGAATTGTTTTAAATATATTACTTCAATACAAATTAAAGTAGTGTTATTATAAATTAAAATGAATAGTGTTCGGCGAAGAAGCGCAGACGCGACGGTTGTCTGAAGGACGGAGCAGCGTTATGCAAGAAGGCCATCTGTAAAGGTTACTCGCGGTGACAGAGTTGACCGGTATGTAACTTAGCAATTCGGGGTTTTGTTTCTTGGCTTCGTTTTGTATAAATGCTATACTGTAGCAGCAAATATGTGGCTACTTTGATATTCAACAGTTCGAACTATAAAAATGTGTAAAATAACTGTAGTATTATTTATGAGCACGGTAGCTTAAGTAAAGCATGTCTCGGCTAAAGAGATGGATGGATGCGGTTCAAATCACGTTCGAGGTTCAAATTTTTCCTTTACTAACTAAACTGCAGCATATTTTTACCACACCTCTCTTATTCTCTATCACCGAACTACCAGCAAGTGACCACTTAAACGTCACCTCTTTAAATTAGATATAAAAATAAAGAAATAACGCCCAACGATCACATACATAGATTCTGGATCTTAACTAGGATTCCTTGTATCTATATGGGGACTCAGAAAACCTTCCACCTTTTGACACTATATGGGCCATAGTTAATAACTAACTATAACGTAATGAATCGTTCATTATGAAAATTCATACATTTTATTTCATTTCATAATACAAAACTAGTGGAATGTCAAACAATTATTGGTTTTGCAATGAAAAACCATTTCAATATGAACTATTCACCTACCTACTTAATATGTGTCAGTTTGAATGTCACAGCTCTTCTACTAAACGAATTCCTTCTTAATTAATGTCACCACTGTAAGTAGTACTTAGCAAAAGTTTCTCAGCAAGGTTTTAAGGTGACTTATAAGGTAAACCATGTCTACCAGTTACCAGTACAGCAGGTGGATCGCACGTCCTGCTTAAAACCGCAAGTAAACCGAGCGGATGAATACAGGAGGCCGCTCGAAACGGCGCTCTATCGGTCCACAGAGCAAAAAAAGCGCTTTACGAAGTCTCATTTTTTTCATAGCTTTTATCAGAGCTCTGTGAGAGACCTATGTTTAGCAGTGGATGTAATTCAGCATGATGATGATGGAAGGTGAGTCCGCAGGATTCACCCACTATGTGGACTTGAACCTTGACAGCCTTATTAATAAACGAGGAGTAAGTTTGGACTAGTTAAACCACCTTTTGTCTTTTTTCGATCAAGTTCGATGTTCGAATGACAAAAAAAGATAAAAGTTACAGTAACTAATCCTAAGCTACTCCACAGTTCTTAACAAGGCTCTGAAGGTTGAAAGACAAACTATATAGAGTAAGACTCCTGCCGATCTTCCGTGATTTTTTTTGTAGCTGTTTCCGCAAAGGTTGTCAGATATTTAAAACTTTTGGCCCCATCCACTCTACCTCTTTTGATAGCGTAATTATGCGTTAACATTTAATTAATATGTAGACATCTTAATCAGCTGCCGGTAATTTTATAGATTTACGCAACTTCTGATTCTAAGATGACCGCTGATTTAAGACTTACTGGTTTTTAATCTTTCGGACTTTTGTTGGCCATTAAACTTAATGATTTGAGATAGATCTAGGCTTATTAAATAAAATAAAATCAAGCTAATAATTTTAAAATTAGTTACATAAATCCAATACTTATTAAACGATTTTAATTAAAAACTCAATTTAAAAGTTACGTTGCTTATTTGTAAAATGATGCAGTGTCTTTAATACGATTGTCTTCGTCAGACATAGTGGTCTTCGAAGAAGACATTCAATAAACAGTGCACAGTTAGCTTACAATACAAGGTATATTGCTAATGCCATTTGTATCTCTGCTTACTATGCCAAGCGTCGTGCCAGTGTAAATTGTAAATACTTGACATAATACCACTTTGTTACAATGCGCATTCCATTGACATGTCTATGTATGAAAGTATTGTTCTACCTATAAATATTCTAGATCTGTGGTTCTACCACATTGACACTACGACCAAATTGTACACAATATAAAATACGATGTCTCTTTGCATAGTCATGCTCCAATCCATCAGTCGTTTTGACCATCACGTCAGTGGTCTCCGCAGACCAAATTGAATGCCATGACATGCAGTTGCAGACGCTAGCAAGTTGCTAGGGAACTCACTTACCAAAAGCTCAGCGAACGCTGAAGTGGCAATGGGCAGTTCATATCTGAAAATTCGATAACCATTGGGGTAGACGTCTACTGGACTAGAGACCGTGAATCGAAGAATTGCAGGACGGCCTGGGGCGAGATCGAGCGCCGAAGACCGGGCTCTGTGGCCTGCCTTGGGAGAGTCATATATTTAGTAGTCAGGACAGTTCCATAGTATATTCTAGTAGACTATAAACTCATGATTATGATGCTAGCAAGTAGGGTTATTATATGTAGAGCTAGCGGCATTGTGCCGTTGAATTACCTATAAAAATGTACTTCCAAAAAATAGATTTTAAGTCAATGGTATAAAGTTCAAACTGTCATCAAAATTGTGAATGGCTTGTTGACTTTATATTATGCACTTCAATTGAGCAAGGTGATCAATAATAGGTTGGCATTCAATGATTGGCGCTAAATAAGTAGTCAAACATTTTGAAGTTCATTTTAGTCTGATTAGCAATAAGACGATAATATGCAGGGTAATTTTATATTGGTCACAAGTATTTGATTGTCGACCAACGCCTTGACATTTTGAAAAGGTTTCTTAAATGTTTTCTGGAAATAATATGTAATCTATACCAAAAAGTACTAAGTGTTGAGCTTTAATTTGGGTCTAGTTTTGCGCGTAGGTACACATTTTATAGAACATAGCAAAGTATTATCAAAACCAGTACATGCAGACTACTAACCGCTCAGGCGCTTCAACCACATGTGCGGCCGGCATCGCGCAACGTGGACCGCTCCCCACCACAATTGTGGCTTACAGCTGATTGCGCTACTAGGGATGGCAATCAATTTTTAGAGGTGTCACTCGTTATAAATCGACTAAAATTGAAACTAGTTGAACATCACTATCGAATAAAGTAAAAGTCTCTTTAGTTCAGGAGAAAAAACGCCTCAGTCTAAATTGCATCTCGCACCGAGCCGGCGCGTGCCGGCGACGTAGTAATTTCCTTTAGTTACGGCGGAGCGTCAATTGTTATGTGTAGTGTTGTTGTGTGTGTTTTTTATACTGCAACACACGTAAAAATGCATTTGTTTAGATAGCCAAGTAATGCTACTTATCAAAACTAGTTTTGAAATTTTAAAACACTGCTTAGTTTATTCGTATAAACCGTAAATATGCAAAACCATACCGCGCTATTTGAGGAGCGCTTTGGGACCTACCTACGCCCGCCGCACCGCGCCTGAGTGGCTGAAACTTCTTTTTGTGTGATCATAATTTACGATGCTGACTGCGTACTTATGAAGTACCTAGCTACCTACGATCTATTCTGTGGTAGACTTTTGCATGAACTGTGGCTAAATAATAAGCACAGAGTACACAACAATGGTATTAGTATGATAGGTCACACTCACATATGCCTTTGTATTTGGTGATAGTACGCACTCACTTGGTTCATTCATAATGCTTGAGACCAAATTCATAAAATTCAAAGCTCATACAACAATAAGACAAATAATAATGTCTAGTAATATTTACGTTGATATTGCTCAAGTTACCATCGATTTTATTCCTCTTATAGATTAAAATATATCTCATAATAAAATCTTCAGGGGATCTTTTGTTATTGTTCATAAATTGCTGCATCTTGTCTAGAGTTTATAGCATGCGTTACAAGTTGAGTGTGTAAGCACCTTCAAAAGGGAGATGCCAGCTCGGATAGGTTTGTGTTCATGCTTTGTTTGGTTAGCTGATGCTGGACAATCGCGAAGATAACTCGTATTCACACTTTTTAGTAAATTTACGTTCAATTCTTGTTTGTAACTTAAAGACTGATAACCAAAAACTTTTTTGCGCATTAGGAATAATAAACCTTTGTTAAGAAATAGGTTTAAAAATTAGTAATAATATACCTTTAAATAAAAAATAAAAATAAACAAATATGTGTGGACATTTCACATAGCGCCATCTAGCCCCAAACTAAGCATAGCTAAAGTTAAGTAAAGTTTAGCTTTGTTAAGTTATAGGTTTATTTTCTACAGTAGGTACCTAAAGTGATTTTCTTTCATCGCGATTATTTGGTAAAGCAGTGCGCTGCCCAATTGCAAGGGCAATAATACAATTGAATTGTAGCAAATCTACAAAGATTTAGGAAACATTCGTTTTATTTACCAATTCTACCAATGTAGAGACCAATACAGTAGACGGCTAAAATAGCTTTTTTGTTTTAGTACGGGTTTTGTTGTTCTACGATAAACTAAAAAACTAAATTGATCAAAAAAATTGTTTCATTTGCAAATAGCAAGCATAAAATATTTAAGTCACAAATAAGTAGGGCATAGTGCTTTTTGAGTTAAAAAATGCCAAACAAAGAGAAAACGAATGAACAGTAACTAAATGAAGTTCATCTTCAAAGCTTAGTTCTCTGATTGTTACTAGAGTATATGGTATTCAGACATCATCCGGATAGATTTATTTAATGTGTTAATACCGTTTCAACCATGCCTGTACTTCAGCAAATATGGCGTAAGACAAGTGGCTTGGCAGACTAGCTGACACATTTCAACATTGATTGGCACTCATCGTCTGCGCACGTGAAAACGATGTGCTAGCAACCTTGTGAAGATTTCTTTTCAGCTATTTTGTTCAATAGGCATGATGATTACTATTAAAAATGAACAAGTAAATATTACTTTCATAAAGAAGATTAAAAATGAATGCAATAATTGGAAAAATAATCGAAATTGGTAAATAAATCACGGAGTAATAAGCTTTTAAAGTTTCTACAGGAGGCATCTTGCGAAACAGAGCACCCCCACAGTTACTATGAAAAATCCACTCGTGACGTCACGTGCCAAAGATATTGTATGAAAAGCTACCACACCTTAGTAATGAGATACTATAACGACCTTCCTCTGACGTCACTGACCGTTTGAGCTATCTCTTTTTATTCTGGTTTTCAAAATGCTTGTAACTTGGTCATTTTATGAGATATTTAATTTTTGTTTTCACAAATGTTTATCTTTTGAGGAGTATAATTTATTTATCAAAAAAAAAATTTAGTCATCATGCCTATTGCGCCTCTAAAATACAACGTTTTCTGGGCATGAGGCTCTCGAAGGCCTTCAATAATAATGCTATTAAAAAAAAGAGGTTAATCTGCTTAATTTCATACTGACAACATTATAATTAATAATAATAAATAAATAAAAGTAAATATTTATAATTATGGATATTATTTGTCTCAAATAAATATATTAATAGTTATGATAATATTATAATACACAAGTACTTAAACCAGTTATAGAAAAATTAAAAAAAAAAACAACCGAAACGGGATCTTTCTTCTTTTTCATCATCATCATCATCATCACCATCACCATGATGATCATCATCATCATCTTCATCATCATCATCGCCATCATCAATTCGTTACCGCGTACTTACTGCATCATTTGGTTACCCCATTCACCTCGATATGTCGAATGACGTAAATTTTTCCTTAAACTCTAAAATTTCCAAGAAAATGTTTTGAAACCAATATTCATCATAAATAATGTAATAAATCAAAGCTTTTGTCTTCAAGGGAAAATATTTTAAATTGTAATGAAAACTTAAAAGATTCCGAAACACGTGCAGTTGAGGAACTATACTTATGTCATGAAAAGTGACGAGTCATTGAGACAAACGTTTAAAGATAAAAAATACCTAACACTCACAGGTATCTATATCTTGGAGCTGAGCCTCTTTGTAAAGAATAACGCCCATCTGTACAAAAAATTTTCGGAAATCCGGGTAAGAAAAACGCCAATGAGGCAACACGACGATTTATACCTCCCAATGGTAAAAGCGATGATTTACGACAAGAGTACTTACATATCCAGCATTCGTACTTTCAACCATTTGCCAGAATACATACAGGACACTCACGCTAGAAAGTTTAAAAGCGTTTTGAAGACATGGCTCTTGG
This sequence comes from Ennomos erosarius, assembly GCA_963580505.1. NCBI lineage: Eukaryota > Metazoa > Arthropoda > Insecta > Lepidoptera > Geometridae > Ennomos > Ennomos erosarius. Next base: position 15,003,478 of record OY756983.1, on the reverse strand, counting down.
AAAATGTATTTTATGACATGAATGAATTTTTTAAATCTAAAACATAAATGACTGTATTATTTGATTAAGTAGAAATTAATGTATTTTATATAATTTTAATTGATTTATAATATTTGCATAATAATTAATTGAATTTGTTGGCTTATTATTAGGTATAAGACCGAAACTGTTTATTAACAAAATATTACTCAACTCATCTTATTAAGTTATTACCTATAATACCTATTAACCATACTAACCTAAACCTGCGACACCCTTATCGGGTAAATGTACCTACTTAGATTTAAGACATTTTATGCATAAGACCTGTCGTCCTGTACATTAACGCAGAATAAATGAATTGAATTGAATTGAATTGAATTGAATTGAATTGAATTGAATTGAATTGAATTGAATTGAATTGAATTGAATTGAATTGAATTGAATTGAATTGAATTGAATTGAATTGAATTGAATTGAATTGAATTGAATTGAATTGAATAATATGTTTTTGGTGGTATTTTAAATACTAATACTAACTATTAAGTGCTTTATGGTATTATTTATTTTGGGTAATTATTGCTGTCTAATAAATTACCGCAAATAAAACAGATATGCCGTCCGATGACCTGCCGAAGTAGCAATTTTGCATATTTCTTTTTCATTAGACAACTGCAATAATAAAATTAATGTTCATTTTTCAGACAACCGAAGTAATATGAATGCATTATTAAACCAGGCTTTTGACCTTTTATACCCAAAGTAACATAATAATATGAAAAAACTGGCAATACGACCATCGTGTTTAAAAAATCTATACACGAATAATGCTCCGCAACAACGATCTGCGCGTCACTTAAAATTTACGAAAAACACTATATTTATGTTAATGCTTATAAAAACTGAATTAAATCCCAATTTTCAACTTTAACAACTTCGCATTAAGGTGTAAATTAACATAAAAGTAATCACCTGATTCATCAACTTGTGTAACTTATTGGACGTTGCAAAATCGATGGAGTTCTTAAGACGAATTTCATGAGTGGAACCTTGATGGATTTTAAGATGGAATCCGTCATGTCTCGGTTTAATATATTATTTTCGATCTTTTTATTGAATTTCTACACGTCAGTATAATGTAGCTTGAAAAAACATGGAATATTTAGTTGGAAAAAATTCCTCGTAATTTGTTGGAATATCTGCATTTCTGACGTTAAAATTTCTAAAACCTACATTTACACACACCAGCATCTATAGATAATCCGTAAATAGAACAAAATATATTTTTGTGTCATACAATTATTATTACTTGGAAAAACAGTAAATTAATGCCTATTGTTCAAAAACTCTACATAATTAAATGATCAGGTTTTGTTTATATCTGTACCTAAATTTATAATATCTTGTAGGAAGAGATGGTATAATAGATCTTATCAGCAAGGTCAGTAATGTTCGTTATGATTCTTTTAGAAGGGCTTTGTGGTTTATCATCTGTATAAAGAGACCACGTAAAAAAACCGCCTTCCAACATCGCATATAACTACGCAAACGGCGTCCTCCCTCACAAGAAATCCTGACCTGCAGGCCCAGCACGAATATTTACGCCCGCGTAAGTGTAACGTTAACGTAAGGCCCCCCATTACGATTGCGTCTGCCGCTCAACTTCTGTCAGCAGTTGAGATGCAGACGCGCGTCAGCAGCGCTGCTAGCTCAATCATAATGGGGTCAGATCAAATGCCATACAACTGCCTTACGTTAACGTTACACTTACGCGCGCGTAAATATTCGTGCTAGGCCTACTGTACTCGTTCTTTCACAGCTAAAATTGGTTACATTAGCCATTGAATCTGTAACTGAAGAAAAGGTCGCCGTAGCCGATAACGGCTAGGAAGAATCATTGTAAAATTAGTAAAAGGAAGATTTTTATAGGTGCACACCCAAACCCAAACCCAAAATAACTTAAGTCTATACAATATCTACCTACATCAAGTAGATAGATCGAATAAATAAAACTCTATATTTTCCCATCGGTAGCATAATGACTAAAAGGCCCATTACATAACATTCAGACCTCTCCTCTAGTCAGAGCCCTAATTAGGCATTAACCGTGTAGCAAGCAAGTCCTTAAATTTAGGTCACTAACTGACTGAATGCACTACACTGGATTCAACGCCTGAGAGGCATGGTAATAGTCCAAGGAGTTGGCAGCAATACGCTTCTCAGTCTGCATTATTAACGAATATAATCTCCTGCAATCACCAAGACGCATGCGTCGTGTGGTGATTACGGCAATCTTCCTCCTTCTAAGTCTATGTTCAGCACAGTGAACGCCTTCCGACTGATGTTACTTTGAAAGCCTTTGCCCCTATACTCGCGGCTTTATGATCATCCACTATAGGTAAATCCCATAGACCTAGCAGAGTAACAAAATATTTTAGGTCTGTGGTAAAACCTCATATCAAAACGGATCTGGGGATAACCCGAAGTTACATCTGCTCATTATCTATTCAATATCTTTGATTTTTCAGCTCTTATCCGCTTTGAACCAGGACATCCGCCACAAGATTACCACATATAAACCACTTAAGTACTCCTGAAATTAATATAATTGCTAAATACTTATGATGACGTCTTGAAGTGGATATTTATAAACAGACCGAAATAACTCTTAGGACATAGATATAAGTGCCGTATTTCAATATTTAATTGGCAAAACCGATAATAAGATGTGAGTAGTTCAATGTCAAAGAAGCATCTTCGACGCTTGTACAAATATGTCAAAGGTGGCTCAAGTGCTAGATGCGGAAGTCCAACCCACTGTCAATTATGAACTTAAATTTCATTGTATTAAGATACAAATTTGCGTGTAATAAGCGAATTGACTTACGTCACACGACTTTAGAACAAAAATGTTAATTGATTTGCTAGAAATTAATTATTCGTTTGATAAACGCCCTTGACATTTAGATACTGATCATTTCTTTGCGATGAGATATTTTTATGGGAATAAAACACTTACTACTTATTATAAAATCGACCATGGGTGTAATTTTAGTAAGTAACTTACGTAAATTAATGAATTGTTTGTGGCAAATAAGGGCTGCTAAAATAAAATATCCATAAGATAAAAAATATATATAATCATGAAACCCCTTTTCTTAACTAGTCGGTAAAGTTAAGCAACGTTTGCTGTAGTCATCAGTTGGATGGGTGACCGCTACAATACAACCGCTAGCGTAAGAAGTTAAATTAGCCCGTCGGCCCTGGCTGTTGTCATAAAACCACGAAGCCGTGGCAATCTAAAAATCTGATACCAGGACTGACCAAGTGGTCATGTGGCCAGGCAAGAAGCAGTAAAATAAGACAAAATATAAAATCGCCATCTTTAAATTAAGTTCATTTTTGTTTATTTTTATATGAATATATTTTAAGGTTTTAAACGTGTTATTCCTCCAAACTTTTCAAATTATAAAACATCTAACTTAGGTGCTATATATTATTATTAAAACCCGCTTATGTCAAACTAGCAAGCGACTGACAGCTAATTCAATCACATTTAACTAATATTAGAAAAGAAATTAATTAGATGACGCACGATGGAACAGGCTAACTAAATTAGGTGTAAATTGTATTTTAAATGATTAATCTCGTACTATAAAATGAGAAAAGGTTATGTTAGGTCATTAAACTCGTGTTTTCTGTTGAATAGAATGGTTTTTAAGCATAAATATTACAAAATTTACCATTTAATAAGTTTTACTGTGATTGATTGAAGGCCATCCAGCGAATACGAATCAAGAATCAAAAAGGTTTTCTATATTTTATTTTACGAAGTATCAGTGTTGAGGATATTCGAGCATTTGAGGATAGCTAAATGTTTAGACTTCTTAGGTAACTCATATTGTTCACCTTTGTAAGGACATATATAAATATATAAATATCTTCACGCCGGAAATCTTGAAAATCTTTCAAGAATTATTCTTGAAAAGTCGAAAGTTGGGTAGTGTGGTACCACCCAACTTTACAGTCAACTTTAATGAGATTTAAACTATGCTATGAGCGCGTCCAACTTATTATTTGTCAATGAAAGGCCAGAGGTTAACACGCCACACACCAAAAATATGTTTTTAATGCGAAATATGTTCATTTCCATATCTGGTGACATCTTCGAGTCAATACCGAAGACTGCGTAACAAAACCCACGGTCAGAATTAATTTACTATAATTATGTTTAACTAAATAAGTTATTAGTAGTATCCCGCTGTTCCGTTTTGTATCTATGTTATTATTACGATCATCATTCGCCATCTACTTATAACCCCATGTGCGACTTAGGCACTCCCAAAAAAATAATACCACAATCTACCATAGGTGTGTAATAAAAATATTTATACAGGGTTACAGGAAAAATCGTGCTAGATCCATTAAGGGCGTGGAGTACCCATCATTTCAGACTTATTTCACTATGAGACACCCTAGCCTAAACTTAACCGTTTTCCAGATATTCGACTTTTAATATTTTTATTGAAAATTGCCGATTTTTATGCAACAAAATTTAATTTTGTTTATTTTGTGTGTCTTTTTACTATTATTATTGCATTTTTATATGTGTAATAATATGCTTTAGGACGTCAATCATTAAAATAGTACATAAGTTAATTGAATAGACCGTAGTAGACAAGTGAAAGTTAAGAAATAAACAAAAAAATTATAAACTGTATTGTTCTCTAAAGGATATCTAAAAAAAATATTATGGCAGTTGTTCGGCAGATGTGTTATAAAATATCTACGTTTCATCAGCTTTCTAACGAGGTATAATAATCTAGGGTTTGTATTACATTTCGTGTAAAAAAATAGTTGGAACGCTCCAGATAGCAGTTTTAACGGTCTCGGTATCTTGGTTGTCAGACTGCTTTTGTGCTTCGTACATAGTAGATGTGATATCGTTTTGCTCTATTTCTCGACTTGGCTGTGATTCTGGACTATTTCTTCTGATTTGTGATTACTATGCTTGTTAACCGGACTCTGATTTGTACCTGTGATACGGAAGTGTTGAAGATGACGTCCTACACACCTGAGGAATATGCTGATATGCTTATTTGTTACGGATACTGCGATTGTGTGTCTGCGCAAGCTCGCAACGAATACATAACTCGCTACCCCGGTCGTCGAGTGCCGGATGTGGCCGTTCTTGACAGAGCTTATCGAAGACTTCGAGAAACTGGCTCTGTTTTGAGACCCTGCGAGAAGATTGGACTTTTGCAGATTTATGCTAAATGCTGACGTAGAAGACCCAGATTTTCTAAGAAATATCTTGTGAACGAATGAGTCCAAATTTGATAAAGATGACATAACTAACTATCACAAGGCCCACCCATTACTGGGCCCCAAAATAACTAAGGAATCCCAATATCCAATCATTTGATTGGACCTTACTTTCTCCCGGATAATGTAAATGGGGAAAGCTACGAAAATTTCCTGAGAGCAGACTTGAGTGATATGCTGGATGATCTGCCACTCAACCTGATCAGGGACATGTGGTTCCAACACGATGGCTGCCCTGCCCATTTCAGGAGAAGTGTCAGAGACTGGCTGGACACAAATTACCAAACCAAATGGATTAGACGAGGTGGGCCGTTGCCATGGCCAGCAAGGAGTCTGGACCTAACCCCCATGGATTTTCGTGTATGGGGGCTCATGAAAAGTCTTGTGTACAGCGAGCTAAATCCACTTTCGTCTGTGGCAGACTTAAGAGAAAGGATTGTGGATGCAGCAAATAAAATGAGGACCACGTTGACCACTGGAGTAGTGAAGACTGGTCTCCGTAGAAGGATGCGACAATGTATCAGAAATAGAGACGGCCATGTTGAACATGAACTGTAGAATAAGAAAAATTTATGTGAAAACCTTTAATAACTAACATTGCATGCTTACCTATTGTTTTATTTTACTTTTTAGGGCTAAGTATAAATTTTCTTCTCCACTGTCGCCTATGAAACTAATTTTTTTTCAATGCATTTGAATAAAATCCTAGATTATTATACCTCGTTAGATAGCTGATGAAACGTAGATATTTTAAAACACATTTGCCGAACTACTGCCATAATATTTTTTTTAGATATCCTTTAGAGAACAATACAGTTTATAATTTTTTTGTTTATTTCTTAACTTTCACTTGTCTACTACGGCCTATTCAATTAACTTATGTACTATCTTAATGATTGACGTCCTAAAGCATATTATTACACATATAAAAATGCAATAATAATAGTAATAAGACACACAAAATAAACAAAATTAAATTTTGTAGCCTAAAAAACGGCAATTTTCAATAAAAAAATTAAAAGTCGAATATCTGGAAAAGAGTTAAGTTTAGGCTAGAGTGTTTCATAGTGAAATAAGTCTGAAATGATGGGTACTCCACGCCCTTAATGGATCTAGCACGATTTTTCCTGTAACCCTGTATAATATATAAATATATACATAATTTTCAATAGATTTATAGGTGGATCTAGTGAGACTATCAACCAAAACTGACTATTCTGCACTTTACAAGGATTTTATTGTGGTCGATCCATCTGTTTAGTCTTACATAAAAGTCTTCATAGAAGTGTTTTCTTCAATGGATTCATCATCCATTGGTGGATCTAGTGAGATTATTGAATAAATCCGATAACACTGTCCTAATGAAACAGGTCATAATGGTCAAGTTTAAGTTTAACAACGGCGTTACAACCATAACGCAACCGCCAGCGTGCATAATCAGTTATGTAATGAACAGGTTTGACTTGACATCGGGTGTAATTGCTTATTAACATCTGCTTGACTATCCCCCCGGTTTCTCGTACCTTTTGAAAAAGTATAACTGTAAACATACTGAACGCTATAAAAATATGATCGTCATCATCATCATCATCATCATCATCATCATCATCGACAGCCTCAAGACGTCAACGAACGTAGACCTCCCCCAAAGAGCCACTTTGAGCGGCTGCTTGCCTATTGCATCCGTCGGCTCCCTATGGTTCAGACCAGGTTGTCAGTCCACCTGGAGGTCAGCCTACGCTGCGTCTTCCGGTTCGTGGTCGCCACTCGAGAACTTTTTTTACCCATCGGTTGTCAGTTCTACGAGCGATGTGGCGTACCCACTGTTATTTGAACTTGCTAAATCTGAAAGCTATTGGTGGCATGGAGATAATAAAAAAAGAAGGAAGGAATCCCGTCTGATCAGAAACTGAAGCACCCTTAGGAAGCCGGAACGCTTCGTACGTACGAGCTGGGCACGCACACACTCACATCATATGCAGCCGGTCGCCCTACTTTCATCTGACAAACATATGTAATATGTCCGCCATTTTGGGCTTCAATTCGATGTCGATCAAAACTCAATCCTTCTTTTTTTTATTTCATCCATGATTGGTGGCTTTAGTTTTCTTGCGGATAAAAAAAATGATTTAGCCCATAAAATTAAAAAACAATTAATGGCTATATTATATCTTTACAGACAGATATACCTACCTACCTTAGTGTGGTTTACACTTTAAAAATATTTCCATGATAATAAACGCTCATCGGTTGAAGATATCAGCCGAAGATCAACCAGGTAACCATAATCGTTCCGTATCTTTAAGTTGACATAAGTTATACTTACTTTAACAAAACTATGGAAAACCGGGGGTAGACTCTGTCTCACGTAAGTTATCCCGCGGCCGCGTCGCCACATTCGCGCCACGGAATGTGGCTGACCTCTATATTTTAGACTCCCCAACATTTCAATATAAGGTAATTTGTGAAGATATCGTATGTATGTAATATCAATTTTATTTAGTAAATAAAGCAATGTATATATGAACATATATTATGTAGTGTAATTACTTACTTTCAAAATTAGTTCCACTTATTGCCGCGGGACAACTTACGTGAGACGGAGTCTGACTTGACCAGAGACCAACAGAGACCAACAAAGATGCCACTATGGAAGCAAATTAAAACATCGATGACATTGTGTGAAACAAATTTGACATTGACAGGTTTATCGCAAGCCAAACGTGGGCGCTAAATTACATTACATTTCAAAACTGGACTTTATTGCTTTGAAATAAAGATGAAAATGAAGATGATGGAATATTATAATAGCTATTTATATTATAGATACATTTTAATAGATACAGAAATCAAGATTACAACTCTGTTGAATATAAAGCGTAAGCAAATGATGCGTATATGTGCGTTAAGAAAAGAATGCGGCAGGTATTTATTTTAATAAGTATACATTTTATTATGTATTGGTGTATTTATAAGTACTTACAATTAACTACAATAATCTTCATACTTCTTATATTCTTTCATGGAATGAATCTTATTCTTTGTAGATTAATTGGATGGCGTTCATTTGCAGACGATTCGAAAGCATAATCATTAATTTAATAGAATACTTATTAAAAATAATTCTTTAAAGATAAAAGTATATACTACAAAAATCCATGTTTTTAAAATCTAAATAAATGACGCGACGAGCTAAGTCGTTCACCTGTTAATAAGCGTGACGGGCCCATAACAGACAGACAGAGTCACTTGGAGCTCTAAACTAGTTCCTACTATGAATTTTATTTCATAATAATGATTAGAAGTCATAATAATCAAAAAGCACAATAATTAAAAAAGACAATTAATGAATAAATATGTTTGAATTCTAACAATAACAAGTTTAATAATAGACTATTGTTAAAAGTGAGTAATTAATTTTCTCCATGCTACTCTACTACTTTTTTTAATCGAATTTAAAAGTTGTTTATTAAGACTTATCGTCTAATCAAGGAACTCGTGAGATCAAATTGTAAAAACACGTGCAAATAAATCAATGACTATAAAAAAATAAAGTAACATCTCTTTGTTGAGTCAAAACACTATCAATGTCGAATGCAAATGAAGAAGCAGCAATTACCGATGCAGGAACCTTCGTAGAATAAAACATATCACGATAAAATGAGAACAATAATCAACCGAAATATTTCATTTTAAACGTTTCCTGCCGTCTACAAATCTAGTATTGTTGCGGTATCTGTGGAATTTAAAGAGTAATTTGAATAATAATAATTTGAGTTCTAGGTCATAATTGTTTCGTTTGTAGTTTAAATTATTCACTACGTGTAACTTGTATAGCCGATAGATGTAGGAAGCAAGCAGTCAATGTAGCGCTCTGTGGGGGAGGCCTATGTTCAGCAGGAGTTAAAACCTGAGGGAAATCTACTACAATTTTATTTAGCTCTAATGCTGAATCTTGAACGTCATAAGTTCATAAGATCACATTCTGTTTTGTAAAACCAAAGCGATTCAAAATAAAAATGGAGTTGCAAAACGGGTTTGTGCAACACATAGCAAATCTAAACAAAACTATTTATTTGCCCGTTACAAAAGAAACTAAAGAAATAAGTTTCGGACACTTCAAACACTGTAATTTGAATTTTTTAAACACTTATTTATCTAGTTTGAAAGAAAGACCTACTTAATTAATTGTAATGGTTAATTGTAATGAAAGTTAAATTTGATACTTATTCGAAAATTTTGTGTTATGCATGAAATAAAAGGCTTTTTCATTTTTTATTTTTATGGTATTTTTTTTATTTACTTCAAACCACTATCTTTCATCTTGGATGATTTGTTGACATCTACAGTATACTTACATCAATCGATTAAGACTTGGCCTACGTATAAACAGTACGAGCTACCAAGCTTTATCAAATTCCAGCCTAAACTGTTAACACCCACCGACTCGATATCGAAATTGTATTGCTATTCTATTTTTATCTCATATGCCAGAGGTTCCAGAGGTTAAAATAGGGTGTCAGCTTCTACTTAGGTAAGTACCTACAGTTCAAAAGGAGTGCATTAAAGCATTCCAAAATTCATGCAGGTTCCATTCAGACTTTTAAGTTCAGAGAATCATAATGAAGTAAGTAGCTAAGGATAGATAATTATTCACGTTTCAGATAACCGCAACTGCGCGGCAAACTGAACTATAACATTTAGGAAACAATCGGTGTTGTGGCACTTACAAAAACCGATTATACATTTTCATCAGATAAGTTTATCAGAAACAGTAATTGCTATTCAGAAGGTTAAAACTCGGAACAGAATCAGAAAGTACATTTTAATAGAGCACTGTTAAAACCCGGATCTCAAATTGTCCAAGCGGTTTCGGGGCGAGGTCGAAAATCTCATCTTTTAAAATATTTATGTAATGTCAAGGCCAAAATAAAAAACTTGTTAAGAATTTGATTTAATAATGACGGTTCTAGTGTCGAGTAACAAGATTAACAAGTCACATCCAAATATGGATCAAAAACATCAATTTTCCACGGCGTTTCTTGGATCGTAAACATTTGGCATAATGGTCATTAATTCGTAGAAGTATTTTAATAATACCGGAGATTCGATGATACGAAACTACAACGAAATGGTTGATTTTCCGGTTCCAGGTACTTCAAGCCATTGAAACCAAAATGCCAAACTTTTGACCTATTGTTACCATATTTTACAAATACACAACCGAAAATTAAAATGATAAAGTGGCAGTAGGCTGGACTCAGTAAACTCAGTGGACTCATCGTTGTCAGAACCAATCACCACTGGGGTTGACATCTTGAGTGAAAAAGGAGAACCATATGTTTTTTAAGTGTAAATTATTAACGTAACGAGCAAGTCGAGTCTTTCATAATAAGCATCATGGCCAACCAAATAGTTGCAGTGCCACTTCGTAGCTCTGTTCGCCAGTAGACTGATGCACCTATGTCTGTGATGATGATGATGATAATGACTTTAGTTCCCTGGAAGATGGGGCGGCCTTAGTGTGGGACGCTACTTGCACGCAGTGTTGCCAACCCCAACAGCTTAAAAAACAGTACGACAGCCTAAAAAAAAACAGTAAAACAATGTAAACTTGTCATTTCAAAACAATAAATCTACTGTTTGAATAAAACAAGTTAAAATTCAAAGAAACGGTGTTTAATGTACACACATTATTTATATTACAAAGAAAATTTAAGAAGTGCTCAAAAAAGTTACTAAGATATTTTTAATTTTCTAACGAAAATTAGCCGTGATATTCAAAAACAGGCAACGTCCCAGGGGTCTTGCAAAGATACCAACCACTAACGCTAACGCCAAACGCTAACTCCAAAATGTAATGAACTGACATTTCTGAAATAGCTTACTTTTCCGCAGCGAATGTCATTTCAATACAGTTTTAGAGTTAGCGTTTGGCGTTAGCGTTAGTGGTTAATATCTTTGCTAGACCCCCCGGTGTTGCAGGTGTCTAGGTGACGGTAACTGCTTACCATCAAGCAGGCCGTCTGCCAGTTTGTCTGTCCATGTTATAAAAAAATAGATTATGCTCAGCTATAAAGCAAGCCATTTTGATTTCACTTTCTTAGCTATTTGTTTTGGATCATATGATTTTTGGGCTTCTGTTTGTCTTTAATTATTATTACTCATTTCTTTTTGGGGAGTTTGTTCACAAGATAAATCAGTACTCATTATTTTAAAATTACTACTTTCGAAAACACGTAATTAACAAAATAATAATTGATCTTGTTTCAACTTGTCGAAAACAGAGAAATGAAAATAATGTATTACAGGATCTTCCCCAATAATAATGTAATAGCAACTTTTGTATGCACTATGTTGTATGTTTATTGCAATTTGTATCAGATGGCTCTAAAATTATAGAAAAACAGTAGAATTTGTACTTAAAACAGAAAACAGGCTGGATAATGAAAAAACAGCAAATCTACTGTTAAAACAGTAGGGTTGGCAACACTGCTTGCACGACACTATGACGCCGTCACACCTTCCCAAGACGCACGTTAGGGCCGGCGCCGCGGCTAATTCGGCTGAGCAGCTAAAGCGGCGCAAATATAGTAACCTCGGTAGCGGTTATATATTTGAGCCGTTTAGCGTTGAGACCCTGGGTCCGTGGGGACCGGGAGCTCACCGCGTTTTCCAAAGTCTATCAGAGCGCCTGGTCGATGCGACGCGTGACCAAAATGCTGGCACTTATTTGGCTCAACGCATCAGCATTGCAATTCAACGAGGCAATGCTGGCAGCATGTTGGGTACGCTACCTACCGGCAGTGGGCTGGAGCATTTGGACTGTCTATAGGCCATCGCGGTCTATTATACAGTCCATATGTTCTTTGTAGTAGGTATAGTGTAGCTAGTTAGTGTGTAGTGTAGTTAGTTTTAGTTTAGTTTTCATTATTGTAGTAGTTAGCTTGAGTAATAATGGCATATTGCTCTAAAAAAATGATAATAATGATGATTTTTACGACGTTTGCCCTATTGTTCTTTTCCTATCACTAGAAAGTGGTCCCTTAGTCAAAATTTTCCTAACACTTAATATTTCATCTAAACATTATTAAGCACAGATGGTTAAAAAATGACGCTTCTCACCAGGAAATCGTATTTTTTTTCACGCTCTGTGAAAATAAGTAATAACACAGAATAAATAAATGTACTTCGATCTACGAATAAACTCACGAAATAAATCTTATGAATCTTTGAGCCTGGTTAGACATTATCTATTTCTGTGATTTGGGCTCTAGCTCTCCTACATTGCTTCTCTTCCGATAAAAAATAAAATAAAATTAAAAAAAAAAAATTTATGTGTCAAAATAGATATTACATTTTTGAGTTTCAAATATTCTACTGTTTCCGGTGTACAAATATTGTTTGTGATAGAATTTAATTTTTACAGCATCATTTTAACATAATTATAACACTCTATAGTTCAATCTAGAAGATGGCCAAGCCAATAGGTTGTAGCAAAGTTATCAATAGACAATGTCCAAAAATACCAGCACAATCGTCACACGCCAACGGCTAGGAATTCGTCTTTATTCGCCGCTCATTATGACTGTGATTTTGAATATTCATTGTTATGCAAATGATGTCCGATAGAGCAACATTAATGAATCTGAGGTTGCAGAGGTGATAATAATTATGTAGGTGAATAATAAAAGATTTTATTGCAATCGCAAGGTTAGGTATATTGTTTTGAGAACTATATTTTATTGGGATACACTTAGAACTTCAAAAAGGAATAGATTGTTAACTCATAATAATATTTTGGTAATTTTTGTCTTCCAATTTTGATGACTATTTTAATATTCGAACAATGAGATCCAACGTCAGCGTGACCGTGGTCTTTCAATTTGGTAATGACGCAATAGAGGAAATTCTTTTTAAGTATATTCTTTTTTTATATTACCAATAAGTGAAATAAGATATTATTGAACTTTTATCTTCTGCCGGAGGTGAGTAATTTAACTTGATATTGTGAATGCTTTTGTCGTAAAGGTCACGTGCCGCAAAAAACTTCGTTACAAAATCGACAGATTGCAAAGATAATGGATAATTTATATATCGGTAGACGTTTCGTAAAATATTGCGTGCGTATGAAATATTGATGTGTTTGAGTGTATAAGTACGTGGTAGTGAGATAGAGTATTTGATACTAACACAATAAAGTATAATTTTTATACGTGATCTCATAGGTTGGACAGCAAACGTTGTTTATGGATTGATTCATTCAGGTCATAATCTCATTAAATCTATCATGGATCTGTAGAAATCTACAGAAAAAATCTTAATAGATCCCTAGTTTCCAAATCCGTATTTGGTGAGAAAGGCTAATCCAATAACATCAACTTAACTTTATGTACATAGACTGCATAGAAGTTTTTTGACACCTTTCATCTATTGTGTTCAGTTTGGAGTTTGTATTATAAGTACCTCTCAAAACCATATGATTGCAATATATTAAGCCAACCGCAAATATCAGATAATGCAAATATATTGAGCATTATTATATTCTTACGTAAGTATAATGAAATGATGAGTAATGATAAACATGAAGAATTTCGTCAAAACCAACTTAAGGTGGTTGGTTGGTTTGGTTGGTGGTTAATTAATTTACTGACAATGAATTAACATTTGCAAGAAGTTTATTGAACGCCCTCGGAACCTCAAATTCCTTCAAACCCTTCAATTAAATATTTCAAACCAATGTTTATCCAGATTCTAGAAACCAATAAGAGTTAATATACATGTATAGTCTACAACACCATACTTTTCATGTAGACATTGTACCAAATTGGACATTCTGACACTTTGAAAAGAGATTTTTTTCATCTGAACATTGTTATTTTCTCATCAGAGCCTTTTCTTATATTTGAAATTTGAACACTAAACTTGGCCCAACATTCTTCATTTAAATTATTTTACATAATAACTTTAAGACCCGACTCCAAAAAAAGGTCGAATGATGACGGATCATTTTTGTTGAAGGATATTTACGGATATTTTTGCTGCTTTGTAGGTAACAAAGCAGCAAAAATATCCGTACTCTTAATTTTTTTCATAGTACTAATCACAGACCAAAAAAAAAGCGTCATATTTTTCAAAGCTCTGTGGTACCACCATTACACACGGATCACTTGACGGCAAAGTGGTCTATAGCTGTCGCTTTAGTTCCAAGTAATAAAACATCACGCGAGACCCCCCAGGGGTCTAAATTAATAGAAAATGCTCGATTACCGTGACCTTTATAGGAATCCTTTTGTAAGATGCTGTATTTGCTTTACTTCATAAATATCAAGAATAGCCTGCGGTCACAAGCCAAAATATATCTAGGATTTTTTTTGGTATCTACTCAGCTATATTGTTGTTTATAGTCTGCCTCGTTATTCACTTTGAAACTAGCTAGACAGAGGTCTTGGCAAAATCAATACAAAAATCACATTCAAAAAAGATGATCACTTAATTCCAAAGATAGTTCTGGCTAATATTTCTAATTTCTCTTTCCATAAAATCCTAACGTGGAATACGAACTTTTATTAGTAGGTATTTCCTGCTCTCTATCTTTAATATGGAATTCAAACACAGGAAAGTAAATCCGTAATTGGATGTAAGTTGAGTATTAAGTGAAATTGTTACCTTAAGATCTGTGGATTTAGTGAAATAAATAAATAAAATAAATAAACATTTTAAAACAAACAGCCAAATCGGTTGAGCCATTCCCAAATGAGGTACTTACCGACAAACAAAATTAACAACTCTACATCTAGTTGCATGCTCAAAAATGAGCTATGAATCATTTCTGGCTTCAAGCATTTCATGTGCTTTTTAAGATACGGGCATTTTTAGCTCATTTTATGTAGCTCGCAGCAATTATTATACCAGCGACCGCAAAAGGTTGTTGTGAATCGCAGGGCTTTACAGCTTTAAAGCTCTTGTTCTATTGAGATACATTGTTTGAAATATACATTTTCGTGTTTTAATGGTAGATAATAATAGTATTTACCTGTGGTATGTTTTAACAATAATTACTTCGCTTCAGTAGTTGCAGTTCATACTTATGTTTTTGTTCCATCTAAGCTATACATTATATAACGTAGGTTTATACGAAAATCGCCACTTGTATTTAATGTTACAAAGGTCATATTTTATAAAAGCGATACTTTTATCACCATCATCTTCATCAACATTAACATCATCAATATCATCATCATCATCATCATCATCATCATCATCAACATCATCATCATCATCATCATCACCATCATCATCTTCAGTCTTTACTTCACCACTGCTGGAAATCAGCAGGCTTCCATCATGACTAAAAAGAGCCATAATTAAAAGTTTTACATTTGTATGTAAGTACTGAAGCAAATCTCTACATAACTTACTAAAATCATGCGTAGGGTCAAGGTTGGACAGTTTTCCTCCCATTGATGAATTTAAGATAAGAATTCTCAAATTTCTATTAGCGACTAGCTCGTCACGTCATTCATTCACATAAAAAAAAAGGTTTTAGAAATTTGGTAATTATAAAATCCATTGCAGACGTAGTTTTAAGGTTTGAACCATAGTGATTCGCGACTCAGTGTTATCGCGTTTTGATGTTTCGCACTTCAGTGTGCTGCACCAGCGTAGGGCATTCGCCTGCAAAGTTTAAATATTATCGAACTCGATAATTTCGCAATGATTTGCAAGCCTCACGAGTTATCGTCCAGCCACTACCTACCGCTCATCATTGTAAAAAAGCATTATGATACATATTTATGTCAAGTACCCTTTAAATTGACGATCAAACGAGTCCCATTCTGTCACAGGTTTGCAAACCCAAGGTAACTCCTCCCAATCATATTGGTAATCATGAAAAATCGACCATTGTTTTATCTTACTCGATTTGCTTGTTAACGGAACATAAACACAAGAATGGATTTATTAAATTGTATGTTTCTTGGGTACAAATGAGATTGTTAATGTGTCACTTAAAACGACAAACTATTACATAGATACGAAAAAGGTTAATATTATTAATGAAACTATCAATAGCATATGGGATGGTAGTAAAGTCTCTGATATAGCTCTTAGAATTAGCAAATTCACAGCCAATGGCGATAAATAAAGGCTCTCGAGGGATGACCACGAATGAGACTACGCAGCGTTTATAATATTTACATCGAATTGTACAGCAAATAATATGAACTATCACACTTTCTCCACCGCACCTAAACTAAACACATTTATTACAATGTTAGTACACAACCTTTGTTCAAACTTACGCAACTCTCAGCGGAATCAATTCGTCTCGCTTCTCCAAACATATTGTTCCTTGACGCAGAAAATTCTCATATTTCCTTTGTTTTACGTCGAACGGCAAAATTGCGCCAGTTTCCTAACCGCGGGCTCGTCTGTTTGTCCGTCTGTCGTAATGAGGTCAGGTTCACGAAATATTGACATAACCGGTTTGAGGAAAAACGTCTTCGAAGTTATTATTTGCTTTTCATCCATTTCACCTTAATTAACTTGTGACACGAACTGGAAGACGCAGCGTAGGCCGGCCCCCTACTAGGTGGACCGACGACCTGGTCAGAACCGTAAGGAGCCGATGGATGCAGGAGGCAAGCAGCCGCTCAAAGTCGTTTTTTGGGGAAGGCCTATATTCAGCAGGGACATCTTCAGGCTAATGATGATGATGATGATGAACTTGTGATGTCATCTATATTCCTTAAACTGCAGTTGAAATAATAATGTATAGTTTTGCATCAATTTAATTGTTTAACTATCCGATATATTTTATCCATTTTCACCGTTAAAAATAATTAGGTAACCCTACCTATGTGTGAACCTACATTACATACATTTTAGTAAAATCATTGTAAAATTCAATATTAGAGGCAGTTTAATTAAAATTATTATTTCAGTCTTAGAAAAATATACCAGAATTTCCTTTTGTCTCTACGTCAGACGTAGAGACGTATATCATACCTGAATCTGACGTTGGCGAGTCAAATAAAAAGACACTTACTTGGTTATTTCAGAATATAGGTTTCGTAGTTTTATAAAGTTTTGAAATTGTTAGAGCGTAAATTGAGAATATCAGTGAATATAATATTGATTTATTATTTCAAACATAACATAGGTTGCATTGTTGTCAACTGTATTCAATTTTCAGTACAATCATTTGTCTATCAACATTTTTGCAACCAAATATGTAAGATATTTGATCAAACATTGGTGGAATGTATTACTGTGCCCTTGTATTAGGAATTAGTGGAACAATGTTTGGTATGTAAACAAGTTGGCGGCGTAAGTGGATGACCTGCTGTGACGGTCACTATTCGATATTATTAGTATTTTTATTATACGTTATAATTATAATTATAGCAGATATGGCAGCACATTCTACAATAGCAATTATAACATAATTATTCAATGTATTACATAATTATACAAATGTCAGATTTCCCGTATGATTACTCATTAAAAAAATTCTTGTTGATTGATCTACTCTATGTCTTTATCATCAGCCTGAAGACGTCCACTGCTGAACATAGGCCTCCCCCAAAGAGCGCCACTTTCAGCGGCTGCTTGCCTCTTGCATCCATCGGCTCCCCACGGTTAACCTAATGGGGGGCCGGCCTACGCTGCGTCTTCCAGTTCGTGGTCGCCACTCGAGAATCTTTGTTCCCCAACGGTTTTCAGTTCTATAATTATATAAGTACACTATGCATCCATCTTCAAAGCTTTTAAGCATTTACGTCATAATTATATTTTTTTATAAAAGAATATCCCAGTGAGCTATAGTTTCTTGGCGTTAAAGAATCATCATCATCAGTCCCGGCTTTTGTCGAGACAATAGTCGTTAAGCCAAGTCAGAAACCTTTGAGTGGCCTAACAATTCTGCCACTTATAAAAAAAAGACACCATAGCAGTTCCACTCTAAACTACAACTTCAACTGAATACAATATGGTGTTTTTTATTAATATGTCTTTCTTTACATCTATGCAAAATCAAATCTAAGAGCTGCTATACTCTGTATAGTACACTATTACAGGGGTCGTACTGTGAGCTCTTAGCGCGATTCAAAATATAGCCTACATTGGATCACTTGTAAAAATCTTCATAGAAAAATCTGAGCAATCCAATATAGACTCTGTTTTGAATCGCGCTAAGAGCTCACAGTACGGCCCCTGATACATCATATTCAGAGCTCACAAATCAAAATCAAGTAGATATGACTATCAGCAACGTAGAGATATTCAGAAAAGAACGTTGGCAATGACAATCAATAAAACATGCAATTAGCCATCGACAGTAATTAAATCGTAAATATCTTACCTTAGTAGGCATTAATAAATCATCAATGATTAAACACTACTTAACTTAACATAACAATGCGTGTAGTTGTAAATACACCGACGCATACAAAATATGAACGCTAATTGTCGATTCGTGATTATGGAAAATCGGCTTAGGATTATATGATTGTTAACCATTAAACAATAAAATTCGTAAATACTAACTTACGAATATGTATAATAATGACTAAACTAGACGGGCCCGATAGCTCAGTTGGTAGTATCCCTGCCTTCTGAACTAAGGGCTGTGGGTTCGATTCCTACCTAGGACAAACATTTGTGTGATGAACATAGGTGTTTGTTCTGCGTCTGGGTGTTATACTGTATTCTATGTATGTATTTACAAACAAAAAAATATATAAGTATTGTATCAGTTATCTGGTTCCCATAGTACAAGCTATGCTTAGTTTGAGGCTAGATGGCGCTGCGTGAAATGTCCACACATATTTATTTATTATTTATAAACTAATAAAACATAATATGCAACCAAAACATGTTGAATTATTATTGTTATGTAAATGAATAAAGAAGTCATCATACCTAACTTTGTAATTAAGTATAGGATGTAATTTATTTATTTTATCATATTACCAACACTTACCTACTTATTGCAATTTTATCTTTGTATTAGCTGGGGTATTAGCTAGAATATGAATTTAATTATAGCCACAATAAATAGGTACGTTTAAGTACGATCCAGTAGATTTCAATACAAAAACAACCTTTGCTAACAAGGAAGAATAAATCCGCAAATTAACCGCGGCCTGAAGGACGATTCACAACTAGTATAATATCCAATCAACACCATAAATAACTTGGAATATGTTGACTTAATTAAGTCATTGTTAGTGACAGAATGATACATCAATGTCAGATGAGTCGTGTTATAGACGGTGCAATTTTTTGGCTCATAAGCCTTGACTTATATCAAAGTTTGAATTGAGTTTTAGGTTGTTTTAGTTTTTGTGGATTATAAAGGAATGGTTTTATAAAATTTTTATACAAAAGTGAAGCGTTTGTGTTTTTAAGATTTTCACGTTTAAACTGATTTAGACAATCATAATTATAATAGGTGGAAACGAGAATTTTATGTTCTGTGTTATTTGCAAAAAGCATATAACATAAAGATCTTTTAATAATATACCTATTAGTCTATACGTGCTCTACTATCACTATAACCCCATAACCAATACCTTCTATAAGTAATCGTTTTAATTTAAATCCAGGTAGAAGATGCTTAAATAATAATTTGGAAATACAGTTAAATTGAAAAATTTGCTTTCAGTCCAAAGTTGTTTATTTCGAGTTCCAAAATGGTTAGAATGTTGGACAAGGGATAAGTGTGGGTGCTACTTTTGTAAAATATTAATATTATTTTTATTATGTTCGTACTTCTTTACTTACATTGGATTTAAATCTGGAAAATCATTTAATTTTATGAATAAAGGCATATGATTGATCTGAATTATCATTTCCACTTAAAACAGGCCTGGTAATCATGCCACTACATGCCTATAAAAATGAGACATAATTTTATACGAATTTCAACGACACAACGCAATTTATGATTATTTTATACACTGACATACTCATTTGTTCCTCCATCACAAAAAGCTCTCCTCTGACTTGCGCCACGCACGAGCACGCTACATTCCGCCGAGTGGAATGCCTTGTGCCTCTTCTTCAAAATATATTTCATCTGTGACGCGGACTGTGGCCACTTAACCCGTATATATGTTAATTGTATAATCTTCACTTGATTCAATGTTAAAACAAGGTCAGTTTTTATGGACTTGATTTTAATCAATTTTTAATTGGATCTTTATGAGATGTTTTTTGTTTTCGTATACTGATAAAGCTGCTGTTCTATGTTTTGTAGAGAATTTAGACAGTCTTAATGGTTAGTACAACCTGTTTTAGAAATCTAACCCTTTTCCAAATAAAAAAAATAAAATGTAGTAATATTTAGTATGGACAATATTATAAATCTATGTTTATTTTTAAACCAGATTCGCTCAGTATCAAGCTGCTATATAGCTTTTGGATGACTTAAAAGATCTGACACCATAGCTCATAACTTTTCTACACTAGATAGCAGGAAGAAATATCTTTGAAACTGTGACAGGTATAGAACAGAATCAAAACAAAACATCTTTTGGAACAACGTTCTTCAGAGATTATCAATATAATCACATCCCTTCCTTTCAACAGAATTATCGTTAACTACTAAATACGGCTAAGCTATTAGCCATTAAAATGCATTTAGTAAATCTACCATCCACTTCATATATTCTGTCGTAGCGAAACATTAAGGTTGCGAAACTTCCATCACCTGTGTTCAAAGGTAAGCCATGATTTACCATAATCCATATTGAGAAATGGTCACTAATCTTTTAAAAATCATATGTGAAAGAATTATGGTCACGGTTACACCGAAGAAAGATAAATCCATGGCAGAAGGTCAGGTTGACACCTTGCACAAGATTGAAGAAGATCAACCATTAGAGAACTGAAATATTTGTCCATAAGTTTGAAATGTAAACCTTACAGCATACAAATGTTGTTTGACAAATATTTGGTATCGGGTGTCGTGACAAACTCATTTCGATACGTATTTAGGCCACTACTGTACATTAAGGCATTTGAACAGTTTTGTTTTAAATTCAATTTTGTAATACTTTAGTGTTTTTATTTATTGACCTTGACCCATTTAAGAAAGTAGCTACATTTTTCATTTTCGATCCGCAAAATTATCGTAGGTCAAAGGAATACCGGGTAATACCAACATTCTAAAAACTATATGAATAGCTCAAAGATGATGATTAATTCAATCAAATAAGTCAGGGGCTTTTATTTACTGTGACCTGGCAAAGGTCAAATAAAATGTTTCATCTAAACTCGCTTAATATTGCGAACTCTGTCCCTGACATAAGGTAGAGGTTCAAATCATTTGAATTAATAACTGATGCCTACTCTGATAAGGTTCGAGTATACACAGATTACAAAGCTCATGGGTGGTAAAGTATTTACATGTGGATTATTAATCATTCTCTCGTCGTCATTGAAATTAATCCTATCAAAATATTATTAGGTATAATTACCTTCCTAAATCAGTCATTTGTATAAGCAGAACTAAGTACGATCATTTTATTTTATCTAAAATAGTTTATTACCTATTTAGTTGTCCGTAACATATTAGTACTATATTTTATTATTGACGTTAGGTACAACATAAATACACACACATAATCAATCACAGTCAATGTTATTCAGCATTGCAATTTAATGGAGCAGTGCTACCAGCATGATGGGTAGTTGGGTACGCTAAAAGTTGTGTAACGAAACATCCTACATGTAAGTATTTACAAAAAGTAGACTACTAATAAAATAGAAAAAAAAAACTTTGCACAAAGAATGACAAACATAGGTATACTTGATACGTACATCTGATAAAACCCAGCCGAAAACAGGATTCTAAAGTGACATAATTGGGTATATAAAAACACATCGTAGACAGATTTGATAATTTAATGGCGATGCGAAAAACGCAAAATCTGATTATTAAATGTAGAAATCTCATTATGTAAGTAAAATATGTCGTTGAGACTTTGAGATCTCATAGGTATGGCAGATTTGCACTGGTTGTAATCTGGAATAGATATCTGTTAAACTGTTATTTTTCACGTTTAGTGTGCAATAAATTATTTTTTATTGTACGTTATGATAAATTGAAAACAAGGACTTTTAGAGAGTTTCAGCTTTACTAAAATTAAAAATGAACAGGTTTACTTACAGAGATTGAATACTTGAATACGAAACTCAAATACCAAAACGGCAGAAAAATTCTTGTTTAATAATAATAGTTGATTATGAAAAACTCTAACTGTTGGCCTCATTACTAAGCTCAGAGTCGCGCAACGAGCTATGGAGAGAGCAATGCTCGGTGTTTCCCTGCGAGATAAGATCCGTAATGAGGAGATCCGCAGGAGAACTAAAGTGACCAATGTAGCTCTTAGGATTAGCAAGTTTAAATGGCAATGGGCAGACCACATCGCTCGTAGAACTGACAACCGATGGGGAAGAAAGGTTCTCGAGTGGCGACCACGAACTGGAAGACGCAGCGTAGGCCGGCCCCATCGAAAAAACACCGACGACCTGGTGAAAGCCGCGGGGAGCCGATGAATGCAGGAGGCGAGCAGACGCTCTGAGTGGCGCTCCCTGGGGGAGACCTATGTTCAGCAGTGGACGTCTTCAGGCTGTTAATGATGATGATGATGATGAAAAAGGAAAATAAATTCCTCTATCATACATAACCGATTACGAAAATCAATTTCCAAAACGCGCCAAAGGCAAAATTCATGGATTATATAATATTTGACCTGCAAATCTGGAGATTGTTGTTCCAAAAATGTTTTTGATGACAAATGATTACTTAATTACTTTTGTTCCTGATCCACAAGCTCTGAATAGGTACTTATGAAATTTTATGTTACCTTTCCAGAGGCTGTCACTGCATATAGCAGTGGTCCTCTTGTCCGTGTACCACACGAGCAAGGCGGAGCGACCCGCTCGGGCCATCCAGTATGACTCCAACCAGAACTACGCAGTGTTTGGGGCGCCCATCGACGCTAGCCTTGACGAAGATGGCTACTTCTACCCGAAGCCGAAGGTGCCCTTCCCGCCACCACCACAACCACAACCTACGGTGCCACAGGTAATATTTCTACTATCAGGTCATTATGATTATTTAATCGCATGCTGTATCGGGACGGGACTATATTGTGACTTCACGCAACATTGTTTTTTGTAACTTTCTTTATGTCATTTTTTTGTGTAATCGCACACAAAAAAATGTCATCATCATCATCATCATCATTAACAGCCTGAAGACGTCCACTGCTGAACATAGGCCTCTCCCCGGGAGCGCCACTTAGGGCGGCTGCTCGCCTCTTGCATCCATCGGCTCCCCGCAAAATGTAAATGTCAAAATTTAAATGTATTTTTTTATTCTTTCATGCAAACCACATTTCACCTTAATAGAAAATTAAAAGTGATCCTTGAAAAAAGCTGATTACGTATCAAAATATTATTATGTTTAGAAGTAAAATTAACTCCTTAAAAATCTAAATTTCAGTTTTTATGTATTATTTGCATGATTTCAGGTTGTCGTGACCAGGCCACCTTTGCCACAAACGACCGGCTACGTTTACGACAAGCCGATAATACCGTTCGAGATCCCAACCCGGCCACCACCACCACCACCACCGCCACCGACGCGGCCACCTACAACTTACCTGCCGCCGACAACAAGGTAGGTTTCAAAACTTCTAACACCACATAGCATGAAAAATAAAACGATTTTCGGGGCGCGATACGTATTTGTTTGTACTTTGTGGCTAGCTGAATCAAACGAGTGCTACGTATCTTGTAAAGTTAAAATTAAGATTGAAATGGTAGGTATTTTGTAAAGTTCTATAATGATAGAAACTAATTGTTACAAACACCATAATCTTTCAAACTTTTAGAAATTTAAATCTAATTTATCTCAATTCTCACCAAAGCATATTTTCGGTTTTTCAGACGACCACCTCCACCACCGCCGCCACCAACGAGACCCCCTCCTCCGCCACCACCACCACCACCCACCAGACCCCCACCCCCACCATCACCACCACCAACATACTCCACCATCTTAGATGTCACGAGAACTACCGGATACAACTACCCTACGCCAGTAGTACCGTTTACCTTCCCAACTAGGCCTTCACCCCCGCCCCCTACCACGCCTAGGCCAAGACCTCCTACGACTTATCTTCCTCCTACTACCAGACGGCCACCACCTCCTCCTACGCGCCCACCAATTTACCTTCCACCAACAACTAGAAGACCACCGCCACCTCCCCCGCCACCGCCGACAAGGCCACCCCCGCCACCCACAACTAGAAGGCCACCACCACCACCTCCACCACCACCACCAACAAGGCCACCAACTTACCCGACGTACTCCACTATCCTCGATGTGACCAGAACAACTGGTTATACTTACCCTACGCCAAAGATTCCCTTTACTTTCCCAACTCGTCCACCTCCGACGACACCTAGACCTTTCCCGCCGTCAACTTATTTACCACCTACCACAAGAAGGCCTCCTCCTCCGCCACCACCACCTACAAGGCCACCACCACCACCACCGCCACCGCCACCACCACCGCCACCACCGCCACCACCAACTACTAGAAGACCCCCGCCACCTCCACCAACCAGGCCGCCACCCCCACGAACTCCACCACCAACGTACTCTACTATCCTAGATCAAACTAGAACTACGGGTTATACATACCCCACTCCCAAAGTACCGTTCACTTTCCCACCAACTACTAGACGGCCATTCCCTCCATCAACGTACTTACCTCCTACTACAAGAAGGCCTCCTCCACCACCTCCGCCACCAACCCGGCCCCCTCCCCCACCTCCCCCGCCTCCCACAAGGCGACCACCACCACCACCACCACCGCCACCACCAACCAGACCACCGCCACCACCACCACCACCACCAACATATTCTACAATTCTAGACCAAACTAGGACTACAGGCTACACTTACCCCACACCTATAATCCCATTCACATTTCCAACTAGGCCACCTTCGACGTATCTACCACCCACCACAAGGCAGCCACTACCTCCACCGCCACCACCAACTCGGCCACCACCTCCACCACCGCCGCCACCAACTCGGCCACCACCTCCGCCACCACCGCCACCGACCAGACCACCCACGCCACCCCCAACCTTTTCTACCATCCTAGACGTGACAAGAACTACCGGTTACACTTACCCTACTCCTAAAATTCCGTTTACGTTACCCACAGCAGCACCCACAAGGCCTACCTTCTACCCGCAACCAAGTCCATCGCCGTCATCTCCCGTTCCATTCACAACTCAGCAACCTGTATATATAGCTCCTCAAACTACTCGAAGACCCTACTCCCCTCCAGTTTATGTCCCCCCTCAAACAAACCCGCGGCCTTATTCACCCCCAGCTTATTTCCCCCCACAGTCAACTCCGAGACCCTTCTCACGTCCAATTTACGTCCAGCCCGTTCAAACAACTCCAAGACCTTACTCTCCCCCTGTTTACTTCCCTCCAAAGTCAACTCCGAGGCCCTTCGCTCCACAAACAACTCCACGCCCTTACTCTCCTCCAGTCTACGTCCCTCCTCAAACAACTCCACGACCTTACTCTCCTCCGGTATATGTCCCCCCTCAAACAACCAGGCAGCCCGTGTTCACAACCAAGGCTCCTGAGTACTTGCCCCCTGTGACGCCAGCGCCAACGAGACCACCCTTCGTTAAAGAAGAGGGGTACTTCTACGACCGACCACAGGTTCCATTCGTGTTTTAAGATGGTTTGACGATCGATTGCACCAAGCGTAGGCTTAGAACTCACGCATAATATTAGGCTAGTGTCCTGCTATTAAAAATTAACCAGTAAATATTATTTTCATAAAGTTTGTTAAAAATTAATGCAATAATTGAAAGAATTAGTAAAATAGGTGAATAAATGACGGAGTATTAAGCTATTAAAGTTTCTGGAAGGAACGTCGCCTGTCCCTCTCGCAGAACAGAGCATCCCCACAGTTACTATGTAACTACATACACATTTTGTGTGGGAGATCACAGCTTAGTAATGAGATACTATTTTTTTGAGATATTTAATTATTTTTGTTTTCACGACTTTTCATTTTTTAAGGAACATATTTTGTGCAATAAAAGTTAGCACGACACAAGCCTATTTTAAAACAGTTTTATTCAAATTTTAGGCGCTTAGCTACATTATTTCTAAGTGAATTATTATTGTAAGATTGTGTAGAACAATCAAAGTTAACGTAGGTGCAGAATATAAGGCCGATGACAAAAAAAAACTTTTAACTGAATAATCTTTTTAACATTTAAGGAGGTTCCTTTTAAATAATCTTTTATTGGTGCAATCGGATCCAGTACACACTATGATGCCATAAATTGTGATACCAAACTGTACAGGAGAGTATGATAGCAAGCATTTTGTTTGTTAATAAGTTTAATGACTTTTTATATGAATAATGTTGTATGAATAATTATTTTACCGTTTTATGGTTACCGATACTAGTGATAATCATTAATTTTAATTAATTTGTAAAGTAAATACTCAAAAGCGAAACGTGGATCGTAGAGACATCACTGCCTTAAACTAATTGTATGTTATAAGATTGTGGAATTTTTTGTATAAATAAATAATTTAATAACTTTTGGTTTTCATTTCATGCTTTCGTAAAAATAGTTTTAAATGTTCTTTGCTCTAACTCAGTTCTAACTACAACACAATACAACTGCACTAACTACGGTTAAATGCAACTAAGCTGCACTACCTGTAGGCACCTCCTATATTAATACCTACTACAAAAAAGCATTTGGACTTTGGTAAAGTGCAAATACTGGATTGCTATACTATAGACTTAGAGTAAAGTTTTTTTTTTATGAGAATGAATAACGTGACGAGCTGGTCGTACACCTGATGTTAATTTTGAGGCGACATGGCTGCCCATAACAGTTGCAGTGTCACACGGAACTTTAAAATAATAAAGTTTCGAGTGACACTGCACTGCGCACGTCATCCCGAGACAACACACAGTTTAGCAATCAGATTACTAGACTGTGTAATCAGGTCATAAAGTCTCGTTTCCCCAGTAATTTCACTAGCTACAATGCCCTTCAAACCTGAACACACTAGTGCTTGCACACTACTGCTTGGCGGCAGAATAACTGGCATAGCGGTGGTACCTACCTAGACGAACTTTGCAGAAAAGTCCTACCACCTAGTAAGATTCCAAATAATCTATATCCCAATGCAATTTTAATCATTTATTCCTTCATATCATTTTACTAAAAAATAATGTATAAATAGCCATGTCAAAAATACGTGGTACTTTATACTGTAGCTACTTAAAGAAAAATAAAAAGGCACCTGTTACGCCCAAAATTATTAATATAAAAATCACTACCAATAATTAAATTTAATTGAACAAGCCGCGGCTACGTTCACATAAGGAAGAGTGACATTCTTCGCGGGTACTACATCAATGTTGTCAATAATAAATAGTCGCGTACCATTCGTTGCGCTTCAATGCTGTCTATGTCTATTTAGCTAGGTATTATAATTTATTATAATTTATGAGAAGAAAGTAATGATTGAATTCAGTTTTATAACCGGTAACAGTAATTTACCTATACCATGGGGTCGCATCAGGTACAAACAAAAAATAGCCCGAACTTGAAAAATGTAGTAATCGTCTCTAAAAAGTTACTAGTTAGTGTCCAGTGTATTCATTTGGCCCAATACTTCGCCAACACGCAATAAATGTCGCTTGATAATCTTGCGTTAAGCAGAAATAAAATAATTCGTAAAATAACCCGCGTTATTCCGTTGTATGAGATGAGGCATCTGTACTGTGGGTATTATATTATCTGGGCCTATACCTACTTTTTTATGAGAATGAATGACGTACCGAGCTAACCGTTTAACCGTGAAGTTAAAGTAAGTAGAATAAAATAAAATATTATAAAATAAAATAAAAGACACGGCCGTCCACAACAGTCTGCTTACCTAGACCAGAATTATTTTTCATCGTAATCATCATCACAGCCTGAAGACATCCACTGCTGCACATAGGCCTCCCCCAGGGAGCGCCACTTAGAGCGGCTGCTCGCCTCCTGCATCCATCGGCTCCCCGCGGCTTTCACCAGATCGTCGGTCCACCTAATAGGAGGCCGGCGTACGCTACGAGCAATGTGGCCTGCCCATTGCAATTTCAACTATTCATTATGTGTTTACTTACTATGAGTTATTTTTAATGTTGCAAGATTATACGTTATAAATAACACACACAAATTGAATTTTCTGTGTTGCCTGTATTAATATCCGTTATCATTATAATTATTTACAGCATAATTAGGGCAAAGAAGAGAAATTTTTCTTACAAACGTAGCTCTACAAATTGTCATCAGCTAATTTCCTTTCGTGCTAATAATTTACCAAAAACGTTGGTTGCACAGAAAGTTTGGCGGTTTCTTTTGACCTTTTATCTAGCAAGAAAAAGTGTGAGCAATTATAAAAGCATTAACTTCGCGTAGATTGAACGATATAAAAATATATCGTTAAAAATGTTGTTTCGTTTTCTTTTCTCGTAATGTATCTTTTATAAGAAGTAAATTTTTTCGGACAATGATATCCGTGTGGATTACATAGAATCACCATAATATTCTATGAGGCATTGTTAACAATCTGGATTAAAATCTATTTCAAGTGAAAAAATATTAGCATAGAAAAACAAGAACCTCTTTTTTCACTATCACATGGGCGGATAGCTCTCGATTGGGTCAATAACACAATTTCTAGGAACTGGTCGCATCATCAGCTGTTCACTGCAGAACATAGGCCTCCTTCATAAATGGACAATGGACGCTTATTATAAAGGGAGCCAAGGCTCTTAGTGATCACAGAAGATTTTAAAAAAGGAAAATGATGCTGCTGCCATTGCTTGCCTGGATATCTTCTTAGCTCCCGCAGCCATGCGAAGAGATGGGTGGTACTATTCTCATATCGGGACCTAGCGATGGTAAGTAATGTGAATGCGAAATTATGAGTCTTAGCGTACTAATTGCTATTGCTATGCTATTTGTTAATATGACAATAATTTTCTCGAATAAATTTTAGTCAATGGTGTAGACAATCCACGAACTAAAGCTAATTTTAAATAAAATATAATTAAGGTTCCTATTGATCAACTCATCATGTAGAGCAGGATTTTTCTTAGTAATTAAAATTGATTACTCATCATTCTGTGCTATCGATATCATGCATCGAAACGTGGCGATAATGATGGAAAGTTAGTGCTAGTAAATATATTAATGATATGAGAGCAATAGCTCATATCATTAATATATTTATTGAATATAATTCCATTTTTAGTGATTGGTTTACCCAAATAGAACCATTTGAAATTGGAGTAAACAGCATTATCGCAACTGTTTTATTTTATGAACTAGTCTCGTTTTCTTCTTGGAACTCTGAACTTCCTAGGATAAGTACTCTATATTTTATTGGTAGTGTAAGCAGCCTTTCAACCAAATTGAATCATCTATAAGGGATAAAAACTAATGAACAATTTTACACTCAATTAATCAGTGGAGATTATTAAGTAGATACTTAAAATTCGTAAAAATAACGGTTATAAATTATTAAATTCGGGACTTACGTAACACGAACGTTATTCATGGTCAGATGGCGTTTTTCTTCAGTTCCATACACAATTTTTACTATCTACTATGAGGACAGACAGACATACTTCATAAAAGTTAGTAACTAATCATTATCACAGGCTACTACTCTGTTTGTTATCTGTGGTAGTAGGCTTGCATTTTACCATTATTCTTATAACAAGTAAGTATGGCCTTACAAATAAAAAGTAAACATACCTAAGTTTTATCAGATATGTTGTACGAAATTTCCATTATCTTAAAAAATACCATGGAAGGTTAACGATGATAATATTTGAGAGTATGAAGACAAAATAACCATTGTATCAAAATATTCATAATTTGAGTATCTTTCTAATGTTTGTAACTACAATAAACCGCTTGCTACCACAATTAGAGCAAGATTTCTTCAAACATGACCCATCGCAGACCAAACATTACATATCTTACGTAGTTTAATAGCACACATTTATAACATAATAATTCGCAATAAAACATTACATTTGGCGAGCCATGATCGCACATTAAGCTGTAGTTTCACTTGGCTTGAATATTTAGAGGTAGGGGCCGATGTCCGTTCAACGCTTCGGTGAGTACCGAGCTGTATGGAAGCTAGTGAGGTGCTACTGTCGATGCAGTTGATTGTCGATAATATCGATATCATTGAATATTTGAATCATAATTATTTTTATTTTTGTTATGGATATGAAAAATGCAAAATACTCAACTCATTTATGTCAAAAGATAAATACTTTCACCGTACTAGGTCTGGTTTGCATAGTTAGTTATTATTCAACAAGGATTCAAACCATAAACTAAACGTTAATTAATGACAGTATGTATAAAAGTTTCGAATAATTAATTATTATTTAGGTTATTTATAGGTAAGACAACAGGCGCTAAGCAAGGTTAGAACCTGATACAACAGTACGGCCCTTTGCCTACACAAGCGAGAAGGAAAGGCTGCTTTTTTGGAACATGTTTAAGTCTTGGAGTGAGATATATTCACTATCATTACGGATTTAATTAAAAATTTCTGTGGTACATATTAGTTTAAAATTTTTTCTTTGAAACTACTTACTAACATCGATAAGAAAAATGCAATATAGAAATATCTCGCACAGCACAATGCCAAACATCAACTATCTCAAAGGAAAACACATTGTCGCTCGCACGCGAAGAATCAGCCACATTTCCCTGTGCTTGCGCACGCAACGGTCAAACAAACAATTAAACATTGTTATTTTATGCCGTCGCCAAAAAAGGCCTTGAAGATAGTTTCTTAAACGCGTGAAACATTTGAGAAAACAGCTTACAAAATTTGAAGGCAACGAAAAACCTCGAAGAGTAATAGGAGTCAGGTCAAATGTGGCAAGGATAAAACAAGGAATTTAAGAAGCTAAAGGATAGATCATTAGTGATGTACCAGTGATGTGATAACAAAATGTCAAGTGAGGGTTCCGTATCGTCCGGCTCGCAGATCCGTCAGTTTGGGTTGTACAGAACCATCGATGCGAGAACAGAAGAGTTCCTTAGGCTGTCGAGGAAACGGCAGATAAGGCAAGGATGCGCTTGCGCTGCTGCGTCTACCGCCATCACTGTTACCGTTCTTATAGTAAGTATATTGTGTCCACATTATTTTTTTAATTTTAACAAATAAGATTATTATGTGTGTTCCTTAAAACAAACTAATTAACTTTTCTGTCCCTAATCTTAGATTGTTGTCCATTTTCGTTTTGTATAATTATGCATGTTCTAATTATGTAGCTCCTGGAGATAGCAGTAGTTTTGGAAAGAGACATACTCGTAAAATAAAAAAATTGTGAGCACGCGTTGATGTCTTTTTAAGGAACAGTTTTAGTCATTTTGAACAAGATTGGCCATTTGTAAATTATTTTTAGAGTTCATATTTAATGATGCAAGAGTATTATGGATTTCATATTTAAGTAAGTACCTGTACAAATAAATGTCTTAGTGCAGCAAATACTTCAGATTATCTAAACTCTTGACTCGATACAACGTCGAGCTGTCAGAATCGTCGGCAATCCCAAGCTTACCGAACACTTGGAGCCTCTCAAAATACGCAGAGATATTGGATCTCTTTGTATATTTTGCCGTATTTACAATGGGGAATGCTCTGAAGAATTATTTGACCTGATACCGGCATCGCGTTTTTACCATCGCACCTCTCGCCACCGTGAAAAAGCTCATCCACACATTATTGAGTCGTGGAAGTCGCATACGACTCGGTTTATGGTTCTTACCGTACACCTGTAAGATGTGGAATGAGCTTCCACCAGCGGTCTTTTCCCAGTGTTACAACATGCAGCAATTTAAAAGGAGGGTCAAAAGAGTATTATCACAGGGTAAGCAACGCATCAGTGGCACGTCTA
The DNA here is from genome assembly GCA_963580505.1 of Ennomos erosarius. Classification (NCBI taxonomy): domain Eukaryota; kingdom Metazoa; phylum Arthropoda; class Insecta; order Lepidoptera; family Geometridae; genus Ennomos; species Ennomos erosarius. The sequence goes on along the minus strand of OY756983.1, from coordinate 14,971,103 downwards.
GTGTTACAGATGTCCATAGGCTACGGTGACCTCTTCCCATCAGGAGGGCCGTATGCTTGTTTGCTACCTATAGCATAAAAAAAAATCAGAATAGTCAAAACTTATAGCTTTTGTGAATTTGAATGCACTTCACGCTGAAACTAAGGGACGGATTTTAATGTAACTTGCTATGGTTATGCCAAAGGGTAAAGTGAACCCTATTACAGAGGCTCCGCTGTCCGTCCGTCGTTCTGTCTGTCCGTCTGTCACCAGGCTGTATCTAATCCACCTCGTCGTCGCCGCCCAAGACACGTGGGCGACCCGGAAGATCCTACAGCAGCCATTGTTTCGGCTGCGCTAGGATCACCGGACCAGGCGAGCCCTTCTGGCTCAGGTACCGATTTCGGCACCGGTATAGGATACCAGCGTAACACAATCAGACACCAACCCCGCCGGCAAGGTCGACGTACTCCCCGTAGGTTACCTAGAATGGTCGCGACTTTCCATAGGGTCCACTCCTCTAGCGGACGTAGCATTCCCGATCCTCTTATCCCGGCAACAACCCAAGCCGAGGCTCGCACCCCAGGGGTGCCCTTGAGCTAGTTGCCCCCCACTTTTGTCGGCTGAGTATCTTAAGTGCCTGCCCTCCCGCCCCCGGTGACGCTGTAAAGGTCGGTAGAGACCAAGAGCAATAGCCCATTCAAAAAAAAAAATCAAAAATTTTCACACATGATGTATTTCTGTTGCCGCTATAACAACGAAATATACTAAAATCCTGAATAAAATTAATATTTATGGCTCCTTTAAATATTATGGGAGCGGGAGAGATTAAATATTATAATATGCGAGCGTTGTATAGCAAACGTGATTCTTTGCTCATATTTATAGATAATGGTAAATATTTAGTTAGTTCTGTCTTTTTTTAGTATTTTTTGTTATAGCGGCAACAGAAATATAATTATCTGTGAAAAATTCAACTGTCCAACTATCACGTTTCATGAGATACAGCTTGGTGACAGATGGACCGAAAGAACGGAATGGCGAACTGACAGAAAGCGGACAGCGCAGCCTTAGTAATAGGGTCCCTTTTACCCTTTAAGTACGGAACCCTAAAAAAACATACATACGTACCTACAGAACACAAACTTTCGCATTTCTAATATTAGTAGAAGTGAAATTCATTCTTAACCTTTTCTTAGCATTTATGTCTACATTCACTTCCTCGGCTTGATCATCAAACAATTAAATAGTCATTTAAAAATTAGAAACCTTTTATAGGCATTTGCTAATGTCACAAATTTTACAATAGTCCACTGTTAATAATGTGTTAAAAGGCTACCTTGGCTTTGCCTACAATTTGTGTTACAATAAATTACTATAAATAAAAAGTATGGGTGGACACTTCACACAGCGCCATCTAGCCCCAAACTAAGCAAAGCTTGTACTATGGGAACCAGATAACTGATAGAACACTTAGATATTTTTTTGTTTGTAAAAACATGCTAGTGGAATACACCCATAGAATACAATATAACACCCAGACACAGAACAAACTGTGATTATCATCACACAAAGGTTTGTCCTGGGTGGGAATCGAACCCACAACCTACAGCTCAGAAGGCAGCGTTGCTACCAACTGAGCTATTAGGCCAGTCAAACACATCATAATCTGTGAAAATTTCAACTGCCTAACTATCATGGTTCATGAGATACAGCTGACCGACGAACACACAGACAGTCGGAAAGCGGAGTCTTGTTAATATGGTTGGCCTTTGGGTAAGGAACCCTAAAATTTTGTCAACCTTTTCGCAACGCTGCCCGTCTTACATTATATTTCAATGCAGAACTATAGCGAGATCTCTATTTATTTACACCTATTGTTTGTATCTAAAATTACAATTCTTTCATTGTTGACTGCGACATGTAATTTCTCCACACGTCATTATGTTAACAATGACACATCCATGTTTACAAACAACGTTGCTTGCATCGTTAGCGTTTTTGTGACACCTTTATTTAAAAATATTGATAGACATTGTTGACAAAACGACGCGGACGTGTACCTACGTGTCATTTGCCTTCTACCGGTACATAATTATTAATTACCTAATCGGTAATAAAATTAGTAGGTATTTTCTTTCCGTTTATGTCATGCAAACTGGAAAAAGCTATATAACTGACTGTAGTAAATAAATTGAAATAATGTGACAAAGCAATAATAGGTTTTTTTTCTTATATTTTGGCTCCACACTTAGTGTATTTAGCCAGTGTCAAGTATTAAAACCAAGCGCCAGTCAGACTCGCGCATCTATAAAGGAGCAAAAAAATCACGTTCGCGTTTCTTGTGGGATGGGTGGGAGCCGCCTTAAATATTTATTTTATTCTGTTTTTTAGTATAAGTTATTATAGCGGCAACAGAAATACACCATGTGTGAAAATTTTGACTGTGTTTCTATTACGGCTCATGCGATACAGCCTAGTGACAGACAGACAGAGAGCGGAGCTTTAGTAATAGGGTTTTCTTTACCTTTGGGTACGGAACCCTAAAATAGATTATGGATAATTTAATTTTGATCAGTAGAGCAGACCATCACGATCGCTATTACTATTGAATAAACGTGAAAATATACCGGGTGTAATTGAATTCATTAGCATCCTTTGAACTAGATACCTACTCCTGATACCGGTCACGATTGGACCAATATTTTTGAATTCTAAGGCATTATTTTGGTAAAAATAATAATTCCGAAAAATGGGATAACTTACTAAATCAAATACTACAACTCAAATTTAGGTAACTAAGTAATATGCGTGTCCCATCTTAGGTACCATCTACACTTACCATCTGGTGAGATTTGGCCAATCCTGACCTTAAACAAAAACGAGTGTGTACAGTACGAGTACGAGTTTTCCAACAGGTGAATACGCGCGAATCCATTTAAAATTTGTACTGACATTTTTAGTTCATCAACGTGTCCGCTAGGGGCGCTGCAGAGAAATGTGTGGGACAAAAACTCGTACTAGAGGTACTTTAGATTAAATAAAAAACAAGAACTTTGTCAGTGGTCGAATGTTATGCCCATAACCCACCATAACCTATAAATTATTCAAAAAAGATTCATTCAAACATTTCATATTTGTAATCGCGTAAATCTTTCCGATCAAGTTGCTTCAACCACATGCCTACATAACAAACACTTCATAAACTTTACAACCCACATTTCTATGCAAGCAGTCGCAGTACTCACAGAGTACTTTTCTATACTGCCGCAACCAACGTCACTCACGTTGCGTAGCACGTCACTACTATAAACAAGAAAGCAGAAAGCAAGACTACCTCTATAATAATAACTAGATACAATGTAAACATTAATGTAAAGCAGTTTGAATGGCATCATGGCTCAGTTGGCAGGTAGCTCTGCCTTCAGATCTATAGGTATGGGTTCGATTCCCACTTATGACAAACATTTGTGTGCTAATAACATATTAGTGTCGTGCCCAGTTAGTAAGTACACACGACGAATTCCGTCGTCATAAAATATCATCTTAACAAAACATTTGGTTCAAAGTTTTCAATTCAGATGTTTAATTTTAATTTTTGCAAGAACTTTTGACCAGAATAAGGATTTTTTGCGGCATATATGATTTATATACCAGAATAAACAAAACTTAAATACAAAATGAAACAAGAATATCTAGTGTAATTCCGCTAAAACTATAAGATTATCTATATTGGGAAAGCTGCAAGGGATTGTTGCTGGTAAATGTATGTGACAAAGAATAAGAAAAATATTTGTTATAACAGTTTTATTCAACAATCTGGAAAGGTTAAAATTGGTCCAACATTTGTTGTGATATTCTTGTTTCATTTTGTATTTAAGATGAACTTCTGCGAGGTCGCGCCTGATTCAATCAATTAACAAAACTTATATTCAAAATCAAAATGTAATTATGCACTGCAACGATAAATTGTAATCTTTGCATACAATTCTGCAGTTACGAATTTTTACTGTAAAATTATTTATTTTTCCTCAATTATTAAGGTAATTATTGCATAAAAGTAGCCAAATGTATATTAAGTGGCCATAAATCATTTTATACGTCTTATTTTGTGCTATTATGTTTTTATTACTTGTACACGTCATTATAGCTCTAATGGTTGTATTGTTATCTAATAGATTTTATTTTTGAAACCTTCATATTCTTCTTGTGTAGGCAGTGTAGGGAGTGAGAAAATATTCTACTAAGCTCCAAACTTGTAAATATTTTGTGTAAATCACAATTTTTTATGGTTTTACAGTACCATCTGTAACAAATCAATCAATTAAAAACACTTTATTATTATTATTGCTATTGCCTTTTATTTTAAATTTACTAATGATAGTTGTTGTATTATTTTTGTTTTTGTGTATTTTCTGTTGTGGAAATAGTTGTGATTTACTAACATCTTGAATTTCAACATGAAACAAAGTCCCACTTAACGCATATCTGCCGAATACAACGACTATAACACAAAAATAAGTGACTTAGACATCTTTAGTAACTCTCTTGCAGTATTTAAACGTAAAATATTCATATATTCACAAACGCAAAGTTCTCGGTGTAAATTGTAATTTTCTCAATTTTGTATCTGATTTTTCTTAATATGTTTTGTTTCATGAGTACATGTGGCCAGAGCTATGCACGCCGTACATGTCACATATATCAGTCCTATTTGTATTAGTTTTGAATGTGTAGTTTTAAGTTAATATTTGTGATGTAGCTGTGCTATTTATAAATAAATAAATTCGATACATAGTGGTATGTTTTTTCTAATACTATATATTATTATTATATGTTATTTTCATCTTTCTTTATTTAATTTATATTGGTGAGTTAGATTGAAGTACTAACTAATTGTTTAATTCAAATACTTTGACATTCAATTTTTTTAGCATATTAATAATGTTTTTCTTTTTTTTGCAGATTGTGTTTTTCGTCTACGAGTTCAGCTTAAGCACAGAAACAAAGATTGATAACACATTGAAATCTAATTGGCTCAGCTTAATGAACGACACAGCAGAAAACTCTTCATTTGCTTCTAAAATAAACAGAAATAGTATTGATAGAACGACTCTTAAGTTACTCCCTTTACTTATAAAAGCAATCAACAAAGATTCTTTTCTGGAAAAACTCTTAGAAGACTATGTTACCTCAAGCCCGTCTTACGAGAACCGAGAGGCTACTGAAGATAGCATGGAAGCAATCAAATCCTTTTCAAGGAATTGGCTGAAAATGCCAACAACCAAACTTTATGCAATTGAATATAAAACATCCCCAGTAGTATACTACAAAGATCCAACGAAATCCATTGATTATTATACTAAAATTCGGAAAATAAGAGATTACAAAAGGGTATTTAATTATGTCGATAAAATGATAAGTGAGAAAGTTTATATACGAGCAACAAAGCCGATGCCAAAAGAAGAATTTTATACTGAATTTCCTACTGTTATGAAACCAAGAGCGTTTAAGAAAACAACGCAAAGATCACCTGTTACACCTTCTAAAGCGAGAAAAGCTATGGCTAGTAATAAAAGTAATAAAAACCACGATTGTAAATGTCCCAAGAAATTAGGACTGATTCTTAACAAGATTCTTTCAAGTATACAAAAGTTATTACCAAACACAATTAAGAAAAACTCAACTCAACTAGTAAACTACACTACAAAGAAACTGACCCCCCCTAAGTTATTTAATAGTGATTTGAAAACGACTACAAATAACGCATTAGATACAATTTCACTAACATCAGCAAAACCATCAATACCTGAAACTACTCCAATCGGCAGAACGTTTGCTTTCGAAACTGAATTAGTTACAGAAGCAGATGCTTATCTATCAAATAATATAAATAGTCCTCTTCAAACAAAATCTAATGAACAAACAAAAGATTTCTCAACCGATAGCTTTAAGATGCAGAATTTGCAAACAACTAACCAGCCTATAAAATTCATTAACAAATATCAAAACATAATACAACGGAAAGAGTTACTTAGGAATTTAGGCAACAAAAATCCAAAAAGCTTCTATGAACCGATCTTTGGTGGGATAGAATATGATGAGTACACGTTTTATAGTACATCAACTCCAGCACAGGTTTATAATAAAAAAGTTAATAATGAAATTGATTTTATAAAAACGAAACTAAATTATTTACACATTACTGATATAAAACAAAAGTTAAATGTGATGAAAAACCAAACTAGATCGTCAAAACTCATATATAAAACACTAATAAATTCTGCAATAAAACCAAATAAACCTGCAAGCTTAGATATGAACGTAGTTGATAGTACAATTGTTCCTGTTCTGACAAACCCAACACACACGGTAAAAGCTAATATTAGTTTACTACAAAAAGTGGCAAACACCACCCGTAATAACATTCATAAAATAAATATTGATACCACTACACCATTGATAAGTAATACGTCTTTAACGACGGAAGAAAGATTATTTATAGATCTTTTTAAATCAAAACCATTTAACACAAATAAAAGTTGTAAGTCAGAAAATATAAGAGATGAACAGTATGAAAATTATGAAATCGATTCATCCACAAAGAAAGTTAACTTAAAAGTAAATTTAGTAACACCAAGAACTTACTTTGATCAGTTTAAATACAATAAAACTGTTTATCATTTAATTAAAAACAACATTACATCTTTCAGTACTAATAAACTAATAACTAATAGACCTAACTATGTTCAGAATAATTTAAAATCAACTTATTTGGCAGAAATTTCTTCAACTGATTCACCTAAAAAGCCATACAGTCAATTAAGTGACAGAAATAGGACTGTTTATCGTTTGGTAGGTAAAAATAATAAACCATCTATGAGACAAAACACGAGTGCTTTGGGTGATATGCTGTACCTTCGAAAAAAATTGATGGAATCTCAAAAACCAAGACCTCTTAATGACATTAGTGATTCATCCCATAAAACCAAATCAATAAAACTTGACTTTGACAAAGATAAGCAAAATTCGAACACGGTGACTACAGAAGATGATGCAGAATTTTTTACTGGAGATATTTCAGAAATCACAAAACCACCGGAGTCTGTCACCGATTCGCTGAACAAAACTAATATTACTAAAAAAACGGAATATAAATTTACTTGGGAATATTTAGTTCCTGACGAAGATAAGCCTGCGGTGACAGCAAAATATGATGTGACTCGGGAAGGCCAAGTTAATGAAAATGTAGTAGAAGTAAACTCGATGGTACCTGAACCCAAACGAATGTACTTGGAGTTTCACAGAAACACCGTGAAATACGAGGAACCGCAAGAAGAGGACTATAACAATATTAATAGCAACTTTTATGATTTAAATCTCTAAATTACACCCACATAGATTATTACAAAAAATATAATGTATTCCATTAATTAATTTATCGTATTACTTTTCCCAAATATTTTAATTTCGTAATTAAAACAATTATATTATTTTAAATACCTTATTAAAAAAAATAATATGACTCTATTTACTTTCAGGTAATTCTACTAATCTACGAATATGCGATTGCAGTAGAATGGAGCCCAGTACAAAGAAGGAGAGCCATAAACGGAACCAATAACATCAGAATCATTAACGATAGTCCCTTTGCAGATAGGCTCGACAGAAGTTATTTCGGATTCGATCAAGATTATTTCGAACGGATGCCTTTACTCATCAATGCATTGCAAGAGAGTAATTATATCGACCCATTACTGGAGACGAACAGTCCGCTCAGCAGAAAACGATACAACAAATCGGTAACCACTATGAACCCGATACTAACTACAACAACTTACAAACCAAGTAATATAAGAAGAACTAGTCCACGACCTTTTATTTTTGATCATAGGACTGACACCCCTCTTTCTTTCAGTAAGACCTATGGATCAAGGAACTGGGTAGATAGTTACCGTAACGCTCAAAGATTACAAAACATTAGACAAGTCATAAAGTATTTAGAAAAAACAATCAATGCGAAAATGGGAGACATGTATACGAAACCCTTAAGTTCTCATACTTCTATAGCTTTCTCAGGAGTTTATGTAGAACCAATGGTACATAAGAATAGTAGCTCTCAATCACATGAGTCAGATATGCAACAACAAGGCTCAAATACGGTGGAATCGTTTTACACAAACCACCAGGCTGATCCTTTGTTCAAATTCAAGCCTAATAACCCTGGAGACGTAAATTTACTAGCAGATGCGCTTTGGCGATTTTCGCCAAATGATAAAACCTCGAATATTTCTATGTTTAAAAGAATACCAAACTACAAAAGAAATTGCTCCAGCGGTAAATGCAATGAAAACGCACGTGAATCTAATGCCAACATTGATGAATCATTACTAAAAAGTTCAACACAACAAAGTACAGAATCACAATCAACTAAACCAAGATCATTCAGTGTCATGTTAAACTTATTTCCCTTCAAGCCAAGCCCTAGCTCAGAATTTAAAATACCAGACGTCAAACCCCAGACACCTGTAGAGAATATTTATTTAACAACTTCCAAACCGGTTCGATTTCAATTTAGACGAAAATCTAGTATGCCTGTAAGGCGGAGGACTTACTATCGCTATAAAAAACCGAAGTATTTGATCCAGAAGAAAAACGAAATGGAAGAAAAGCAAAAACTTCGGAACGCAGAAAAAACCACCCAAAGACCAGACTTTGATGAAGCTACCAAAATGATAGTTCATGTTAATGTTTATTCGCCGGAAGACAACACTGATATAAGAGAGAAAATAAATACTACCACTGAACCTTTTACCACAACTACACAAAGCAGTACATTCACTCCGTTAACTGAAATGCCATTTGAACTATCTTCAGGGCAAGTAGAAGAATTCCACGATGGAAGTTCTGGTGTGATCCCAGTTGACGATAGAACTGAACCACCTCCACCTACTCTACCGCAAGTAACAACAATAGTTCCTTTCTTCGACACTGACACCGTTAGCTCTGAAGTAGACTTTTGGACAACAACTCCTCTCGATGTAATGAAATTCGGTGTGGAAGATGCGAAAATTCCAAACCATTACCGCAACTTTATGGATACTACGACTTATATCCCTACAAAAGTAAACAGAAGAACTTCTGAAGATAGTTTAGAAAATTTACGTCAAACTCTTATTGTAAGATTGAAAAATGATGGTACTACAACCACAAGAGAAATGGAGGAGACAACAACAGAAAACATTGAAGAAACGACAAGTAAAGTGACCTACGTTCCCAAAACAAATGGTCATTATAGAAGTTTCAGTTCCAGAAATTCTTCTGAGAATCCTGAAATGAATCGTAAAAGAAGAATTGAGATGTCAGTGAGTGGACTTCGTACATACGTGCCTATGTATGTGGAAATAAAAAGGAACAATACGAAATCTTCCGATGAAGAAGTATGATAGATGAATCTCTCTTTAATATCTCTCTATCTCTATGTTTTGTAATAACTTTCAGTGTCCCACCGGCTCGCGTCTTTTACTTTGTGTTCTACCTTTAAAATGGACACAATGAAATAAAGTCTTATCATACTGAATTCCTCTTTATTGAAATAATTTGGCCTATTGAAATTGCCGCTGAAAATTTTATTTCTTTATTAGATTTAAAAGTAGGTATGCGAATTCTAAAATAATGGAATAAAATGAAACACGATAGCGAATAAAAAGGTTTACGAAAACATTCTGAATGCTAAAATGTAGCTTAGGGAAAATTCTGTTACTTGAGATTATTTTATTTTATTTTTACATAACAGAGAATCATAAAAATTAAATCTTAGACATTGATTTTGTAATAATTCAGCTTCTGACATCTATGAATCTGGCAGTAAACTATTTACGCACTATTTGTGTTTTAGTTAACAATCTTTTCTAGAGATTACAAGCATCGGCTGTTTTGAATGACATACGTAGGTAGCTGGCACTTGATAGTGCCAAGTGATCACAAAAGATGGCGCTATTGCAAATTATAATATTTAACTAGAAGTTTTGTGATAGTTCAAGGCAAGTAAGTATTCAAATCGATTGTAACTGTGACTTGATTTGATATTGACCTTTTAATACCAACAATTTTACGGATTTGTTTATTAAGCGTTTCGGAAATCTATTGAATCTATGGATTTTTGAAGCGGAAAATTAACGTTAAACGAAAAACATTTTAGGTGGTTAATTCAAATTTTAATAACACTCAAAAACAAAATAACCGTCATACCTAATTAACTATTATTGTAAAAAAAATTAAAAGGAGTACTTAAAGTTCTCAAGTGACTTTAACTAAAAATGAAGGAATAACTCAATTCATGTGTTTGTTTGTTTGAGCTTTTTATGTGTTTTACCTCAGATCTCTAGCATTTATAAATCGATTTTGTAAGGCTAAAGGAAGGTACCTATTTTTAGATTAACAGCATGGAACTTCTATCAAAACAAAGTTGCAGTAAGTAATTGAAAAAACCATTTATCCAAATCAATTTATAAATGACGAATTGCTAAGGTAACTAACAATATTTACTTAAAACATGGGGTCCCATCAGGTACAAACGTAGTAATTGTGTCTAGAGAGTTACTAGTTAGTATCCAGTGTATTCATTTGGCCCAATACTTCGCCAACACGCAATACATGTCGCTTGATCATCTTGCGTTATGCAGAAATAAAATAATTCGTAAAATAGCCCGCGTTATGTCGTTCTATGGGATGAGGCATCTGTACTGTAGGTATTATATTATCTCGGCTTAAAATGAAAAAAAATCTGAATTTTGAGAACTTTCTCCTTTTTTTAAGTGCATTAAGTTTGGCTTGGTATTAAATAATTATGTATAGGCAATTGAGTTATATGATGTGTGCAGTATTTCTTGGATCTACAATCCTCAGTTGCAGAAACGATCATTAACATAACTTTTTTTGACTTTATGTCTTAATTTTCTATTAAACTGTTGTCCTCCCAAGAGTTTAAGGGCTCCATTATCTCTAATGCCGCCATTAACATTAATGATCATTTCTGCAACTGGGTGAATGTGGTTCTATTTGGAATGGGAGAATATTTTTGAGTCCCTGTTACCCACCAGCGCTTTTCCAATCGACCTTATTAAACAACTATTCCGCCCTTTAGAATCGTGACCTAGTGTACCTCCATCTCTTTCTCTCCTCATTGACCTTAAATACGCTGTCTCATCTCCGCATCTCAAGAAATACCCCGTTACTTTTACCTGTGCAAAAAGGCTGTATCTGCGAAGCCTTTGAAACAAAAACGGTGAAATACGCTCATCTCTCTCACACGTACGGATTGCAGCGCCTTGTGATAAAGATGGAAATACCAGTTTTATTACCTTACCGGTGGTGCAAGTTTTTGACAGCTTGATTCGAACTGAGTCCGTGACTTCTTAAGATCAAAGTATGTTGTGTTTTAGTGAACTTTTAGTGTATTTTGTGGTATAATTATAACTTTTTTATGCGAACATGTGTTTAGTGTAGTGTGATTCAGTGCAGTGTAATGATATAATTATTATAGGGGCATATTTTTAAGGTAAGCATTTATGTCTAACTGTAAAATGACAGTTAGGTAAAGGCTTGTTTACACCGGACCTTTCTTTGCATAACATAACTGTTAGTCATCAAGGTTAGGATATTTCTCAATGTTTTAGGATATATCTTGATATTATTCGATATATCTATGACTCTACGAGCTGTGCTTTGGTTGAGTCATAAAAATCAATTAAATTGGGCTACAATAGATTTATTTTAAAAAAACTATGTGAGACACGTATGTATGAATTTCGTTCAAAAATTTGTACCTATCTATTTAAATAGGTAGATACTTACATCATGCACGTTTTTGTTTAAATAGCTAAACGTTTTATAGTACCTATGCTCTGTTGAACTTTGCTATGTACCAATGCCTGTGTAGAGTAATTTAATATACCTAGAGCACTAGTGTTTAGTTTAATAAGGTACTTGACTTACCATTACCAATCTGTGAGTGCAGTCAAATGGTAGCAGAGTAAAACTAATTAGGATTAATTAAGACAGTTTTGGACTTTCCTTTATTATAAGTAAGTACATAGTTTACAACATAACGACACGATTCTCAATTTTCAATTTTCTGTGGCTTACACTAATTTACTCTAAAGTTTATTCAAAGCTTTAATTAAAGCAACGTTAACGTTGTTTATTTACGACACTTTTATTTCATAGATTTTTCACGAGTTGACACAAATACGTGATTTCACGTGATAGATGGAAACAGTTGGTAGACTAGGAACTTACATAGATAATTTTTCTAGGGTCTATAATATTTAATAACTATATAATACATTAAAAAGAAAACAAATAGTTACAAAAGAAGACATCGCTACAAGTCCGATCGATTTTCTTCTTATATAGAAGTAAATAAAAACTTTAATTTATGTACAACTAAAAAATAAAATAGACTAAAACTAAATTAATAAATAAATAAATAATAAATATGTGTGGACATTTCATATAGCGCCATCTAGCCCCAACTAAGCATAGCTTATACTATGGGAACCAGATAACGGATATAATACTGAGATACTTTTTGTTTTGTAATAAACAATATAACACCCAGACGTAGAACAAACATCTATGTTCATTACACAAATGTTTGTCCTGGGTAGGAATCGAACCCACAGCCCTCAGTTCAAAAAGCAGGGTTACTACCAACTGAGCTATCGGGCCCGCCGAAATTAATCTAAACTAAAATAAACTACTTATCTAAATCTAAAGTAAAATACTATACAATAAGTAAACTTAATCTAAAAAGCCACTACCAGTGGGCAACGTGCCCAAAAGGATGGCGGACTTTTTTTATGTGAATAGATGACGTGACGAGCCATTCGTTCACCTGATGTTAAGCGACACGGCCGCCCATAACAGTTGCAGCGTCACTCGGAACTTTTACACTTTACACACAAAGTGGCGTTATCTGGGGAGGCCTATGTTCAGTAGTTGTCCTGAATCAGGCCTATGATGACGAAGAACAAAATCTCCAACCGATAACGAGAAGATAAGCTCTACCCAACCCTGTTTTTTGCCTACTCTAACACAACCAATAAAATTATATAGCTCAATAAATTGTGGTTTTTCAGTTCCAATCAGTGATTTATATGTATATTATGTTAATTTATTGGATTAAGCAATAATTATTAAATAAGATAAATTAATAATACAAGAATTTTATAAGCTCAATAGGTTTTTATTCGGTTTATTAATGAAATTGTTATACAATGTTTGCTTTGGTAGTACATATTTAAATTTAGTTTTATGCTCTTTTTTATGTTTATCACTAAAATTATTAAAAAATGAAAAACAACACACATAAAAGTAATAGATTGAAAATTTAGCTTTTAATCTACATTGTTTATTACTTATGACTAATTGCATATATTATTATTAACCTAAGAATAATTTTATTCAATTATGGTAGAAGTGAGATACAATAATTACAATAATTAACCGCGGGGAACCGATGGATGCAGGAGGCGAGCAGCCGCTCAAAGAGGCGCTCTCTGGGGGAGGCCTATGTTCAGCAGGGGACATCTACTGGCTGATTATTATGAGATACAATAATTATAGCTCTAAAAATGAACCTAAACTAGGTTATTCTTCTCCATCCGTAGGTACCTGGTCTAATATATTTCTACCAAGTTTCTCTTACATGTTAGCATCATTACATGTCTATAGGAGAATCTCGCTTCACAATGCAGAAAAACGGTTCTTAGGCCCTTATACGAATTTTACAAGTTTTGTAATTAGAAATCTAGTTTCACAAGTCTTGTTCTTAGCAATCGATTTCAGAAGTGTTGTGTTGCGAGAAAATCTTGCAACTGAAACAAACATAATATTTACGACGGGCCTGATAGCTCAGTTGGTAGTATCCCTGCCTTCTGAACCGAGGGCTGTGGGTTCGATTCCTACCCAGGACAAACATTTGTGTGATGAACATAGATGTTTGTTCTGTGTCTGGGTGTTATATTGTATTCTATGTATGTATTTACAAACAAAAAAGTATATAAGTATTGCATCAGTTATCTGGTTCCCATAGTACAAGCTATGCTTAGTTTGGGGCAAGATGGCGCTGTGTAAAATGTCCACACATATTTATATTTATTTATATTTATTTTAAAATGAAAACACAATTGCAATATTACATACATAATTATTAAGCAAAAAATGGATTTTCGTATGGAAAGTTTACTGAAAGACTAAGGAAGATTTACTATTATCATGCTTAAATTTTATTTCTGTGTCTGTTAAATGGCTCGTTCTCATTTTTACGATTCTCATCGTCAGTTTCATGTACAATTTTATATTGTTTTTATTTCAAATATTTTTGTACAATAAATTATAGCGCTTTATAAGACGAGTAAATTAATATATAAATTAATCAAATAGAAAGTCTTGTTTGGGTGATAAATGGTTTTGAAGTTTTAGAGGCCAAGAAAGCGACGCATCGGATCACGAAAATGACTCAGTAACTTTACAGCTATCATTTTCTCACGTTTTGCCACTGTTTATAAAACTAAATGTTCATAAAATAACATCGTAATCTTGTTTTCATAATTAAACTGGCAAACAAATGGTATTAATAACCAAAACTATGTATATTATTATTATCAGTTCGGTCCTGAGTTGGTTCATCCTACGAAATACGAATACTAATCCACTTAACTACATATTATAGGTAATAAGCCTCGCTGACAAAAAAACAGATAGTTATCGTATTAATAGCTTTATTAATTAAGAAGCATCATGAGTATTTAAAAAGTGTATTTATTTATTTATGAGTTGTGTTACTTTTTCAATAGAACAACAACCTTCACTACAATAGAAATAATCTATACTTATATTATAACGATTTATCTATAAAAACAAATCTCACTACAAAAGACAATATCTGGCACATCTTTAGGTACTCTTTTGGATTAGAAACTCCTGATTTCGTGATTTTTCCATAAACTTTTAAATATGAGCTTTACGTGTTCGGAGTCGAGCCTACGAGCAAAATAATTAAAGTATGATTGAAATGTTGGCAGGCGAGGACCAAAATGTACCTAGTAGGTACCTACCTCCCTACCTAGTACCTATATACGTACTTACGTCAAGAATAGGTAGTATTGTGATATGACGTGACGTTATTAATAATTTCAGAACCTTTTGGTGATAGTTCCTAATACCTACATACTTTAGGTACATAATATCCGACGGTAAACGTGTGTGGAGAAAAGTGTTCATAGAATGTGAACTTGGGCTAGGTACCTTTTACCTAGCTACCTACCGGAATCTTCGCAATAGGCTGCTTCTCCCGGAAACCAGAAAAATGGTATGTAACCATAATCTTTTAATCTACTACCTACCAAACGTAGGTACTGTTACTAGCTCTTCCCATTTAGGTACCTATTATTAAACATAATACAATGCTAGTTTCGAAGGAAGGTTCTCCCAACTTGAGAGTTACTAGGCTACCACGGTCCAGATCACCCCTTTTCGCGATAACATGACATACCTACCAATTCGAACTCATCCATTTTTAGGCTATGATTATTAATCACAATGAATGATGAGTGAGTTCGAATCGACCCATCTTTTCTCGATAAAAACACGTTTACATAATTATTCAAAACACTATCTTACATCTGTCATACTACAATAACTAGAATTGTTTCAATAAACTCACACCAGTCGCTACATTTCTAAATAAAAGAATGCATAAAATCAGTTTCATGTACCAAAATCAGTTTCATGACTAAAATGCCACGAAGTTTATGAAACGAAACTGACGAAATTATCCCTTTTTTGTAAAATTGCTGCAAAGTTAAGTGTATCGATTTAAATCAAATACTACATAAATATCTCGCACATTTTAGGGTTTCGATGAGCTAACTTTGATTTCAATTGCTGAAATACAATGCCCAAAAAATGTAGTGCACGTGTGATCGGTAAATTTATGAACAAATACAAGCTTACCGATATTTTTTTTTTCCGGCACGTTGAGCCACACGTCTTACGTCTGCGATGCCAGTACACGACTGACGTTCGACCGGACCACACTCAGTGTTTGATTGCTGATGTTTTGTTTAACAGGCAGCCGTTATATCACACGAATTTAAAGAACCCATATCCGCGTGACCGACGCGTATGTTGTTTTAAATTGAAAATAATGATGAAAAGATTTGTTTTAAATTATTTAGTGTAAAGTTTATTTAATTACGATAATTTTAGTATATGTTACATACAAATACAGTGAAATTTGGTGAAGTGGTAAGCAAATGTTTTACTGCATCGGAGAGTGTGACACGATGAGAACACGAAAAATTACCCCGTTTTTGACCATTTCGTGTTAATTTAAGGTATTATTTTTGCTTTTATTTTGACAAGCTTTATTTCTGTTGTAGCCTAATAGATGTTTCATCATTTAATTCACAAATTCTGTTTGTATCTTAAGCCATTTAGGAAATATAACCTCGTGACCATCAAATTTGAGCATCGATGAGAACTACCCAAATAGAGAAGATTCTCTATCAGATAAAAGCATTTTTGTGTAAGACAACAAAATTACAAGGAAACCACTTGTAAGTTGTAACAAAAGACTTGTAAGTTTCTAGAGCAAGCCCTTTTAGCACAATTATCACTGTTCCCACGTCCATTGTGATCGGTTCAATGACACACAGGTACTCCTAAGGCTTTGTTTCTATGCTAAACGCTATTTAACCTAGAATGTAGCTATTACACCGGCTGATTTGTAGGTCTCAGACAATCGCTATACAATTTCAAATAGGCTATCTATTAGTACCTAGGTACCTAAACTAAATATGTATAGTCATTATGCTGATTTGTTACTAGGTAGTAGTCGCGCAATGAGCTGTGAGAGAGCAATGCTCGGTGTTTTCCGGAGATAAGATCAGAAATGAGGAGATCCGCAGGAGAACTAAAGTGACCGATATAGCTCTTAGGATTAGCAAGTTGAAATGGCAATGGGCAGGCCACATCGCTCGTAGAACTGACAACCGATGGGGAAGAAAGGTTCTCGAGTGGCGACCACGAACTGGAAGATGTAGCGTAGGCCAGCCCCCCACTAGGTGGACCGACGACCTGGTGAAAGCCGCGGGGAGCCGATGGATGCAGGAGGCGAGCAGCCGCTCTAAGTGGCGCTCCTTGGGGGAGGCCAATGTTCAGCAGTCGACGTCTTCAGGCTGATGATGATGATGATGATGATGATGATGGGTAGTAACCAACAAAGCTATCAGGCCAAACATAATAAAAAAAAACAGTCCAGTACCGGTACCACAGATAACTAAATAATATGTATAAGGGCTGAAAGTAAAAGGTCTTGGGCTCCGACGGCACTCACGGGAAGAGATGGAGTGGTCCTATTCTCACACCGCTGGGACCACACTGTTATGGTATAAAATTGCCATTATTTAAATGAACGATGAGGTAAAAAGCAAAAAATTAAATAAATATTATTATTTAAATGGAAAGAACATTACAAACCAAAAAAAAAAAACGTTTCCGCATAGCATGAATAATAAAGTTTTCAATAGTTTATCGGCGACTGATTACAAACATCACGCAGAGTATGCGGTCCAAGTTAATATTAGAATTATGCAATGCTGCACAAGAAAGATATGCCACGCGATACGACACAGCAATTACCGTCAGTAGGCCTAGCACGAACATTTACGCGCGCGTAAGTGTAACGTTAGCGTACGTCTGTTGTATGGCATTTGATCAGCGCCCCATACAACTGGCTTACGTTAACGTTACACTTACGCGCGCGTAAATGTTCGTGCTAGGCCTACTGAACTCAGCAATAGGCATTATGACTACTATTAACAATGAGAAAGTAAATATTATTTTGATAAAATAGATAAAAAATGAATGCAATAATTGAAAAATAAGTAAAATCGGTAAATGAATCACAGAGTAATAAGGTTTTAAAGTTTCTGGAGAGGGCATCGCCTGCCCCTTTCTCTCTAAACAGAGCGCCTCAACAGTTACTATGAAAACACCACTGGTGATGTCACACGCCAAAGAGATTGTATGTAAAGCTACCACAGCTTAGTATTTGAGGTACTATGAAGGACCTAGCTCTGACGTCACTGCCTGTTTGAGCTGTCTCTTTCTATTCCTGTTTTTAAAACGCTTGTAACTTTGTAACTTTTTGAGGTATTTTATTTTTGTTTTACGACTGTTTATCTTTTGAGATATATTTAATTATTGCAATAAAACAATCGTAGTCATCATGCCTATTATAATAAATATCAGTTGCTCAGCGATTTGTTATGCCGGTCAAGGGCGTCGTATTTCCGTATTTGCAGTCTATCACGGGGCTTAGGTTTTAGAAATATGCAGAAATATTTTATAATTAATGTTATAATTATAAAAATTGCGTGCTTTGTTTTTTCTGCAACCCAAATGCAACAAAGCCAATAAATTGTCAAATTTATATCTAACATAATATTTTAAAATAAAATCATTTTGAGGAAGAATAGAAAAATATGGTATTAAAATTTTTGCGTGTCTGTTTGTATGAATTGTATGCAGATTATGTTGTGGCTCTAGCCAAGTTACTCTAGCCAACCTAATTCCATGAAATATCGGAGCACAGCGTTGGGTACTTTACTAGGTGGTAAGACTTTTCTGCAAAGTTCGTCTAGGTAGGTACCACTGCTTTGCCAGTTATTCTGCCGCCAAGCAGTAGTGTGCAAGCACTATTGTGTTCCGGTTTGAAGGGCATTGTAGCTAGTGAAATTACTGGGCAAATGAGACTTTATGACCTGATTACACAGTGTAGTAATCTGATTACTAGACTGTGTGATGGCTCAGGATGACGTGCGCAGTGCAGTCTCACGCGAAACTTTATTATTTTAAAGTTCCGAGTGACACTGCAACTGTTATGGGCGGCCGTATTGCTTAGCGACGAACGACCAGCTCGTCAAGTCATGAATTCCCCTTAAAAATTAATAATAATAATACAGACAGACTCCATACTCCATATACCCATCTGTGTGAAAATTTAATAGGTTTTTAATGGAATTTATGAATCCCTATTTCAGTAGCTTTGTCCATACAAACTACGGACTCTGTTTTGAATCTAATAGATACAATCTTTAATTTTAGATTTTGGAATCGACTAGGTACCTAAATATATAAGTGTAACAACTGGGTAAGTAAATGTTCTACAGCATGTGGCAAATGTCGAGACAATGCAAAAGATAAGGTTACAACACTCGTTCATGAGACCAGTATGACGTAACCATTTCTTAACGTTCATCTACAATAGTTTTGGTAATTACAATGCTGAGCTACTTCAAGTAGGTGCAGCATACATTTAACACCTGGCTGTTGTAAAATCTAAACGATTTTGAGGCTTTAGGCTTTTGCGGTGTCATCTTCAATATTTTTTTGCTCTCGTTTTTGAACACAGTCTCACCTATTGGCCTAGCACGAATCTTTACGCAAAAGTAAGTGTAACGTTAACGTAAGTCAGTCATACAACTTACTCACGTTAACGTTACACTTACTTTCGCGTAAATATTCGTGCTAGGCCTACTGATGGTAAGCGCCGCGATAACCGATGGAGCATGCTTGCTTATAGTGGTCAGGAAATAATGATGGTCAATAATGGGCTCTGAGCCAGTCCATGTAGATTATGAAAGATAGTTCAGGTGCAGTCCTACGCAACTGCTATCCAAACTTGGGCTAGCACACAACAGGTTGAGACAACACACACCATCAGCCTGAAAGCGTCCATGGCTGAACATAGGCCTCTTCCATAAAACACCCTTGCACGCTTGTCATAGGGTGGGATTTGCCATAATCACATCTTCAGGCGTCTAGGTGATCGCAGCAGATTTCTATACCAGGAGAATACTGGTGTCTAATTCTCTGGCTAGCTCCTTAGACGGCTCATATTTATGGCACACAGGGGCAGAGCTGAGGTGGTACTATTCGGAAGCCACGACCACAATGGCACTAGGGAGAGTGACACTAATATATCCTATAATTTTATTCATAATGCATTATGTTTTGAAGTGGACAGCACTAAGTCCACACGGAGTTCCGTATTGGAACTAGTGAGAAACGAATTTCTCAGAATTTGCTATGACGGAACTATTGAGAGATAACTATACTTCTACGGGACTTCTAGGAATGAACGAGAATAACATGGGGAAGATGACGATCAATAATGGTGACACACAGCCACTATGACGTCAATCGAGATGGTAGCTAGGATAGCCTTACTTTTACTTGGCTTTAGGTGGTTGTAGTGGCCATTGATTACACAAAAACAGCTCGTGGAGTCGTCGAATAATTTCACTTTTTACTTAAATATCGAAGGAAACACGAGCAGACTTATTTAAACAATTTCTGTGATGTTTCTGTAATCTTGTTACACTACTAACAAGGCGAGCATCAGCTATCACGTAGATAAATACAATCCTGCAACTAATTAAAACTAAGTAAATAGCACGACCGGAAGACGCATGGTAGGCCGGGCCCCCACTAGGTGGACCGACGATCTGGTGTAAACCGTGAGGAGCCGTGGATGAAGGAAGCGAGCAGCCGCACAAGGTGGTGCTCTTTGGGGAGGCCTAAGTTCAGCGGTGGTAGTCTTCGGGCTCCGGGGAAGTTAAAGATTGTAAAGCATAAAGCTACATTCGAGATGTTAAACCATGTGTTTGGTTGCGTAATAATTATTTCTCTCGTCAAATAAAGAAAACTCTATTCGACTCTATCAATAAACGGGTTCCCTGTAATCTATGCCAATGTCCTCTAAAGCCCAGCATTTCTGTCCGCACCCTAAATGAGACTAGTGACCACTGCGACCGCAAACACGATACTAGTTCCACATTGTGCAACTAGCCTTACCGCTTAGTATTGCAGTGAACAGTAGCTTAGCTCATGCCAGAGTAAGGTTATAAATAGGTAATCAACCACTTTGAATTAGTTATGATAGCTCAGTCCGTCACAGATTTGGAGAGTTAGGTTAACATAGGTTAGGTAGTATACATAAGCAGGTATGTATACCTACTCTAAGGTTTGAACCCTACAGTTTGAACTGAAGATAAGATCTGAAATGAGGAGATCCGCAGGAGAACTAAAATGACCGATACTGCTCTTAGAGTTAGAAAGTTGAAATGGCAATGGGCAGGCCACGTCGCTTGTAGAAATTACAACCTATGGGGAAGAAAGGTTCTCGAGTGGCGACCACGAACCGGAAACGCAGCGTAGGCCGGCCCCCATTAGGTGGACCTAGAATCTGGTGAAAGCCACGGGGAGTCGATGCATGCGGGAGGCGAGCAGCCGCTCAAGGTAGGGCTCTGTGAGGGAGGCTTAATGTTGGAGCAGTGGACGTCTTCAGACTTTCGATGATGATGATGATGTACGGTTGTACACGCTGGCTGAGTGCTCACATGGCTGGTTACCTTGAACTACCTAAAGTATGGTTTGGTAATCTAGCTAATAAGCTAACCCCTAACGGTGGCAAGATCCTGTTGCTAAAATGGGTGTTTCGTGGCACAATCTTACATTGTTTATTGGTTTGCTATAATTGGGTACCTATTTAAACGATGAGTGAAACTACAACAAAAATTAAATGCGTGAAGTGCTACTAATCTGCACGTGTGTGTGAGTTTTGTCACAAGGAAAGTATTTTTTTGTAAGACGGATTTGTTACGCGTAATATTGTTAGAGAAAATGACACTTTCTACTAGCAATGTTCAACTGAGTTTTGAAAGAAATTCGTTATTGGTGCTGAAAACAGATGTTATGTGGAACTCTATCGATTAACAGCGTATTAGGTACCACTAGACAACTAGGTATGTAGTTCCAAAGATAATGCCTTACAAATCAGATTGCCGACTTAAGTTATAGCGAGCATCTAGGCATTTTAGATGAAATATAGGACTAGGACTCTTACCAGCGAATTTCTGTTTTGAATAATACGTAGTGTCGGATTAGTCACTGTGTTTCTTTATACGGTTTATGGTAATCATTTGTTTGAACCGGTTCAGGTACCTACCTATGTATAGGTACGTAGGACTGTACTATTTATTCTGTGATACAGGTAGAGTTATGCATGTCAAGTAGTAATTCATTCAAAATTACTCTACTTTAAACTTTAATGGTATGTACATTATTAAGTAAAAAATAATTAGCTAAGAATTTCAAGTTGTTGCAGTTAAAACCCATTTTAGAAATTTCGAGGCTGTAATAATTTTAAATGGGTGGTACGTAACGTAATCATAACTTGGCTACATCCTTACTACACACACCTACACTAGTTGGACCGACGATCTGGCGAAAGCCGCGGGGAGCCGATGGATGCAGGAGGCGAGCAGCTGCTCAAAGTTACGCTGGGGGAAGCCTATCTTCAGCAGGGGACGTCTTCAGGCTGTTAATGATGATGGATATAATGAATGGCTATTTGAATAGACATGACGGTGATTCGTTTAATTTCCTTTAGGTAATTCATCATTATCATCATTAACAGCCTGAAGTTGTCCACTGCTGAACAAAGCCCCCTTATAGCGCCATCCTGAGCGGCCACTCGCCTCCTGCATCCATCGGCTCTCCGCGGGTTTCACCAGATCGTTTAGGTACTTAACCTGTAAAATGCTAATACTTACGCCCATTCACAACAAACTTCTTAATGGATTCCTATACTTGATGCATTTGTTTTAGTAGCAATTTATGAAAAAATACATTCCAATTTCAGATGGCAGAAATAGTATTCCAGAGGCGGAAAGCGGCTACAGTCTTCATTGAGCCCAGTCACCTTATAATCCTGCTAATACTGACGCTCGCCCAGCTATGTGCAAGTCAGATCATAAACAGGGCTCCCCATTTTGTTCCGCAAGGGGACATGTCACAATTCAGCTTACTAGAAAACACGCCTGTTGGGACGCCAGTGTATCAGTTGAAAGGTAATTTCATCACATTAACCGTAGTACAGAAAAAAATATACTTAAAGGCCATAGTATCAAAGGTAAAAAGTCATTTTACCATAGTTCGATACGTATATTTTTGGCTACTTTTTTATTCGGAGGGCATTGTTATCTATTTGTTTGTATCTTGACTCAGCATCACGCCGAAACTACTGAATGTATTCAATGAAACTCCTCTTCCTCCTGTATTTTACTTTCTGTTCCTACCTATAAAAAAATTGTTTCTTTAAACTTCCAGGTATAGACCCGGAAAACGGGCAGCTCCGGTATTCAATATCAGGGCAGTACTTCACAGTAGATCCTCAGACCGGGGTAGTCACCCTCGCGAAGTCACTGGATCGGGAGAAACAAGCTTTCCTTGAAGTTGTTATCAGTTTAACAGGTAGGTACACAATAAATAAATAAATAAATAAATATGTGTGGACATTTCACGCAGCGCCACAATATGAAAAAAGTTCATCTACATAATTTAAATCATGATCAATGACTTAAATGGAGAGAGAGAAAGAGAGAGAGAGGGAGAGAGAGAAACAAGTAAAGTTGGGTTTCTTCAGTCCCAGCCCAGCATAGGTAAAGTTGTGTGGAAGAGATCGCTCTGAGCGATAAGACCGCCAATTGTTACACTTTTGTTATGTTGGTTCACTAAGCTTTTAATTATTTGTGATGTGGTGTTTCAATAAAGAGTTTATCTATCTATCTATCTATCTATCTATCTATCATAAAGAATATCTCAAAAGACCAGATGATTTTATGAAAGAGATTTCACCAATTTACTATAAATGTGATACACAACACAGCTATGTTAGTCAATTTAGTTGCATGTATTTTTCTTTAATGGTTCGTTTGGGTAGGAGATAAGAATTGACTTTGAAAATTACAGATGATGATGATGACGATGATGATGAATGACTAGCTAGTCATGGTATTCATTCATATAAATAAATCCTTTACAGATGAAGGAATAGCGAATACGGAACCAAACACGATATCACTGCGAAGGGTGATCCCGGTGAAGGACGTGAACGACAATCCTCCAGTCTTCCACAATAGACCTTACATCGTCAACATCAGTGAGGCTACTCCAGTAGGAACTGAAATTGAAGTAAGTGTTAATGCAAGTAAAACTTTGTAGCACCTTGCTGATACTAGACATTGCGTTAAAGATCATAATAATAATATAAGAAAGACACAATATATGATAATTTACGATAATTATGCCTCCTCCTCCTCTTTGCATAGACTCTACGACAGATGTATGTAGGTATAGGTATTCTATGTGTTGATAAGCGTAACTTAGACGGTCTCTGTTGATCATGTTACTCATAACCTGGAGGATGTGAGTTTGATACCCGTACCTGGGCACGTATTTATGCACAGAAAAAGCGCATATACTTAGGTACAATGTGTCTAGGTGCTGTGGCGTTAAAAGTGTTGTTCTTGGTAGCTCCTGGGTCCCAATATTTGTAGAAAGGATCTAAATATTATAATAGTTTACATTATTAAAGTTACAATAGTTTCATTGACTTATTTCAGGTGAATCCAAAAATATTGGTAACAGATATCGACGAGGGAGATAATGCAAAAATAAATGTGATATGCACGACTAAAGAAAAAGGTGGTGACGTTGAAGCTTGCGCAACATTCAGAGTTGCCACCGACATGGTAAGACATAATCAGTTAGAATATTTTGAGTATGATTTAATCAACTTCCACAAACATGAAAAAAATTAAGTTGTACTTTCATTTCAGATTACCCCAAATGAGTATCAAGTGCGACTTTTTCTCAATCAACCCCTAGACTTCGAAAGTAGATCAGCATACGTCATTAGTTTGGAAGCTAGTGATGCATCTGACAAACCCTTACGTGCCATTGCAAGCATTTCTGCAGCCATTTGGGATGTTCAAGACCAACCACCAACGTTTTTGAACGCTCCTTTCTCCGCTACAGTACCAGAAAATACATTGCCTGTAGGTAACTTTTAAATAAAGATCCTTTGGGGGATTTACTTGGATTTTCATCAGTAACAACATTAGACTTTATTATTAGTCCATTGCTGGAAATAAGCTACTCCTTATGAACACCATTGTGCTTAATGATTCGTTGTTTCTCAAACAAGGTCTGCCTGATGCGTTCTTGAATGACTTTACGTAAAGCTTTACGTAAGCCCATTCAAAGACGCACCTACTGTAATGGTATAATATTCATTCTTCCATGAACTAAAACGCAATTTTATTATAACAGGCCTCTAGCATTATGGAAATCATTGCGAAAGATGGTGATACAGCAACTCCTCGACCAGTTTTAATAACCATCGAAGGTGACACAGAGCATTACTTCAAACTACTTCCTGAAAAGCCTTTGGGAAAAGCAACGCTGGTTACCACAGATATCCCTATAGATAGAGAAAGTGATATTGTTATGCAGAACGGAGGGGTTTATAGTTTCTATATCAAGGTATCATATATTAATAACATTACTTATTCAAGATAGTTATGTCGGACGCACACGATTTGTCCAGCTTTCAATTGCAAATTCATTGTTGTGGAGTGCAGCCCATCTTAAGCGCATAAAAATAGCACGGTGTTTAATTATCCATCTATTATCTAGGAAAATTAAATGATAAGTAGTAAGTTTGATGACGTGAAATAATATTTTTTTATTACAGGCCACAGAACTGATAAATAACGAAGTGCCATCAGACTTTACAGTCACGCCTATTACAATTATAGTTACAGATGTAGATGATCATGTACCGAAATTCAACAAAGATGTTTTTGATATATCCATACCGGAAAATATAGAAAATGGAAGCCCAATTCCTGGACTATCAATATACGTGGAAGATATAGATATTGGACAAAATAGCAAATATGATTTGAAAGTCCGAAATATTTTTAATTCTGAAGATGTATTTGCACTTAGTACAGAACATGGGGAAGGCAGAACTCCTATTAGCGTTAAAGTAAAAGATTCTTCAAAGCTTGATTATGACGTTGATGATGATGACTTGAGAATGTTCAGCTTTGACATTGTAACTTTAGCGGGTGATAGAGAATTATCATCAGCTAGAATAAACATTAAATTACTAGACATGAATGATAATTCTCCAGTATTCAAGGAATCCAGTTACAAGTTTAACGTACTTGAAAATGCTACAATTGGAACTAAAATTAGAGATGTGCAAGCTACAGATAGAGATTATGGTATATTTGGGGAAATAGAATATACATTGACTGGATTCGGATCAAATTATTTCAAGACTGATAGAAGTAAAGGTGGTATTTATGTAGCGCAATTACTAGACTACGAAAAGCAAAAAAGTTATAGTTTGACATTGTTTGCCAAAGATGGTGGTGCAAAAGCATCTACAACTAGTATTTTTATAGAAGTGTTAGATGTTAACGATAATTCTCCTATTTTTGAAGCTCTTGAGTATAGTCGTACAATCAGAGATGGTGCTTCTAGCTTTGAGCCTCAACTTGTTGTTAGAGTAAGTATTTAATTGAAATACATAAGACTCAAAGTTTTGGTGGAATCTAGTTGATATGAGAATTAAAATAACTTTTTTCAGGCTACTGATTCTGATGGACCTACTCAAGGTGACGGTAAAATCAAATATTCACTGGAAACTGATAACAGCATAAACCGTAAAGGAAATGTCTTCAGTGTGGATGAAAACACAGGAGAAATCACTATAATAGACAAGGTCGACTCTATGGATACGCCTCGAGGGCAATACGAACTTATCATAAGGGCTACCGATTTAGGTAATAAAACAATTTCGCTGACCACCTTGAAGCTATCGATCTATTTATTGAGATTCGAGGCTATGATTTCAGAATAATTCTAACAAAATGTAATTTTTAGGTACCCCGCCTTTACACAACGAGACACGAGTTTTCATTAGAGTCGGAGTACCAGGCAATCAACGTCCTACTTTTAAAGGAAACTATCATCATTATAAATACACTGTTTCTCAAAAAGTTCAAGACACTAACGAAGATTTTACATTTGACCTTAACCCTATGAACTATAAGGCTAGTATAAGAGA
Source organism: Ennomos erosarius (assembly GCA_963580505.1). Taxonomy (NCBI): domain Eukaryota; kingdom Metazoa; phylum Arthropoda; class Insecta; order Lepidoptera; family Geometridae; genus Ennomos; species Ennomos erosarius. Next base: position 14,944,066 of record OY756983.1, on the reverse strand, counting down.
AGATGCAAAACCAGGGCAAAACGTTACTATTGTAGTTGCTAATGATCCAGATGGCTTAGATGATTTACTGAGGTATCACATAGTATCAGGATCCAAAGACAACTTCGTCATAAATGAGAAGTAAGTAATAACTTGTGTCAAAATGTGACTGTGGCCTAATAATTATTTCAAAGTATCAAAGGTCATTTTATTACTTGCTTATTGTAAAACTTTTTTCAGAACTGGAGTGATCACTGTTTCAAACGATGCCAATTTGGACCGAGACATAAACCCAGAGAAATACGAAATATTAGTAGCAGCAGTTGATAGTGGTGTACCGATCCCTGAAACAGCTACATCTACCGTCTTTGTTACAATCCAAGATGTAAATGACAAGCCACCAAAGTTCAACATGATTGAATCAACAACTTATATATCTGAAAAAGCAAACGTCGGTGACTCTGTTTCAAAAATGGTTGCTTATGATACTGACGTTAACTCACAACTGCAATACAGTATAGTTGAACCAATAAAAGCATTATCCAAGGCTGGTGTGCAACTAAAACCCAACGGCCAATATGATTACAAAAACATATTTCGTATCGATGAAAATACTGGTGAAATATTTGTCAACGGCAAGTTGGACTATAGCCAAGCATCCATTGTGATACTGACTATAAAAGTGTTGGATGCAAACGCTGAACTCAACAAAGAAAGCCAGTTTGCTTTAATAGAACACACAATTTATATTCAACCATTTAATGATAAGAACCCTCAATTCACAAATCCAGGGTGGACAAGTTCTAACCCAGTAATATACCACAAGATAAAAGAAGAACAACCAATTGGTAGTACTGTGGTAGTGTTAACAGCAGAAGATCCAATTTCAGGACATGTAATATCAAACTTTAAAGTAATCAACGCCGAGACCGGTTTACTACAAGTGGACCCACTAAGCGGACAAGTTCTTTTGACTGGTCATCTTGATTATGAAGAGTTAACAAGTTCAAATTTGACATTAACTGTACAAGCTACGAGCAATGATGGTAGTAAGCATAGTGTAGCCAAAATTATAATTGAAATCATCAATTTGAATGACAATCCACCAATTTTTGAAAACGAAGTAATTATTTTATATTAGTTTTTAAAATGATTTTAATTATCACCTATTGAATTATTTCTACTAACAACGATATTTTTACAGCTTTATAAAGTAAGTGTTTTGGAATCTGTCAAATATCCTGAGATAATAGTGACAGTTAAAGCCAATGATGCCGATGCAATATTGACAGAAGAAGACAGAGTAAAGGGGTATTCCGATATACGTTATACACTGCGAGGAGGAAACTCAGATTTGTTTACCATTAATAACGTAACAGGAGCTGTGCAGGTCAGTTAAAACAAGACTGGTATTATAAATGTAATAATCAATTTTAATACTATGATAATATCGCATTTATTTATTCCTAAAGGTTGCTGAAAACAAAACTCTTGACAGAGAGCGTCAGTCTGTTCTTCGTCTTGAACTAGAAGCCTCTGATACTCCAAACGGTGGAACAGATAGGCTGAAAACTACAGCTACAGTGCTCATAGATGTATTGGATGTTGACGATAATGCTCCTGTTTTCGAAAAAAGTGTATATACTGGTAAGTTGAGTAAATTTTTATTTTAATGTTAGTCTATTTTAATGTTTATTATGAAAATTTCACTTTCGAGGTTCTTGATAAAAGTGTAATTTTCTTTATTTTAGCTGTAGTACCTGAAAATGTTCCGGTTGGGATAGGTGTGATAAATATAACTGCAACGGACCCCGACGAAGGCTTGGGAGGAGAAATAAAGTATGAATTTTTGGATGAAGGAGAAGCTAACGGTAAGTTTATCGGATTATTTCCTTTCAAAAGTACCGATTTTTTTTATTTATCTAAAACATGACTATTCTTGTAAATCGTCTTAAAGCAGAAGTTTCTAACGATTGTCATTTCTCCAGGACTCTTCACAATAGACTCTACCACTGGTGAAGTAAAGACCAGCAAAGATTTGACTGGACGTGGTCGCACCGATCCTTATAGACTCCTAATTGGAGCAACGGATGGAGGTGGCCATAGTGGTGACGCATCATTGTCTTTGTATATTGGAGACGTTAGCGCTAATGATGGAGTCCCAAGGTTCATCAGACCAGCTACAGGAGAAGTTCTCAGTGTTAGCGAGGTACGACTAGACAGTATATTAATTTGCTGAGGTGTTACCCTACCTACCCTTTAGTTTTACTTTAGTTTTTTCTGTAAGTATTTTAGACACATTTTCATTACAGAATGCAACAATTGGATCTGCCGTATTTCAAGTGGTGGCCAGTGATCCCGACGATCCCACACAACCATCTGGGCAGCTTTTTTATTCTATTCAACAGGGCAATGCTGACGCCAAGATTTTTTCTATTGGTAACTAATTACTAAACCATAGTTAAGATATTGTTAGGTACTATTAAAAACTGTATCACTTACTCATTTCCTGAGTATTTTTGGCACAACATCTAAAAATCAGTTCTTTATTTTTGAAGCGATTTTATTTTAATCGTAAAAATATTACAGATGCACATTCTGGTCTAATCACAACACGTCAATCGCTGGATCGTGAGCGCAAAGACTCCTATACATTGGTGCTTCTAGTAACAGACACAGGTGAACCACCACAGCAAAGTACTAGAATCGTTACCGTTATGGTTACTGATGTTGATGACCATAAACCTCATTTTGGTAGAAATTTGGTAAGTTGTTATAATTATTGACTAGAGACAAAGCTTAGACTTTAACATCATCATCATCATCATTAACAGCCTGAAGACGTCTAATGCTGAACATAGGCCTCCCCCAGGGAGCGCCACTTGGAGCGGCTGCTCGCCTCTTGCATCCATCGGCTCCCTGCGGCTTTCACCAGGTCGTCGGTCCACCTAGTGGGGGGCCGGCCTACGCTGCGTTTTCCAGATCGTGGTCGCCACTCGAGAACCTTTCTCCCCCATCGGTTGTCAGTTCTACGAGCGATGTGGCCTGCCCATTGCCATTTCAATTTGCTAATCCTAAGAGCTACATCGGTCACTTTAGTTCTCCTGCGGATCTCCTCATTTCTGATCTTATCTCGCAGGGAAACACCGAGCATTGCTCTCTCCATAGCTCGTTGCGCGACTTTGAGCTTAGTAATGAGGCCAACAGTTAGAGACCATGTCTCAGTTCCATAAGTCATCACTAGCAACACACATTGATTGAAAACTTTTGTTTTGAAGGCTTTGTGGTATTTTGTACGAAAAGATAGGTCGAAGCTTCCCGAACGCTGCCCAGCCGAGTTGGAGTCTTCGGGCGACCTCTTTGTCGAAGTTGGACCTACCCAATTGGACAGTCTGCCCTAGATAGACGTATTTGTTGACAACTTCGAGAGTATCGTTCCCAACAATTACCGGTATAGGTGGAACATGGGCATTTGACGTGATTTTCGTTTTGTAACATACTAACTAATAATAACGGTTTAATTATCACGTTACTTTCCACTTGTAGGATGATCCACCAGTCCTCATGACCGTTAAAGAAGAAGTCTTGATTGGGACCATCATTGGTCAAATTGAAGCAATTGATGAAGACATTGGTGATAACGCCGCTGTCGACTATGCTATTACTTCTGGTAATGAATTAGCTCTAATCAAATTGGAGAGAACGAATGACAGTAAAGCAGTTATAGTAGCAGCCGCAAGACTTGATAGAGAAGTTATTTCCAAGCAATTGTTGACATTAAAATGCTTCAAATATGGCACGAAACCAAAATTGAATAAAATTTATAATAGGCTAGTAAGTATTAGAGTTCTAATCATGAGGTGAAACATTATAGAGGTATACTAATACCTAGATGAACAGTTAAAATATATAGCATTTTATAATTATTATTCTTATGTTACAGGATCCATCTGAAATTCAAATTCTAATTAAAATTCTTGACATCGATGATCATCTACCAGAGTTTGAAAGTGCCAATATAACTGTTGGAGTCAGGCTGAATGTACCTATAGATACTGTCATAGGAAATGTAAAAGCCACTGACAAAGACCCTGATGCGTCGCCAATAGTTTACAAAATAGTTAACATGACATTCGAATCACCCATCAAGGGTAAATCTTTCAACAATATAACTGATGTGATCGTTTTGAACAACGTTACTGCTGATTTAAAGATCATGAAGAACTTGATACATTATGCAGATGGAATATTTAGGTAAGAAGAAACATAATTAACATAATATTGTTATTTATTCTTGCATGGACAAAGAAAATCTGGCCAATAAATTACGTTTTATTGCAGTAGCTGAAGCAGGTTGTCTTTTCCTATTGTACAAGTTTTTTAAAATTTTACAGGCTAGTAGTGCGAGCGAATAACTCTCGTGATCCAGAAAGAGCCAGTGACATCCAAGTTGAGGTTTGTAAAATCTGCAAATTATGTAAAATCTGTAATAAGCACGATCAATCAAGAAAAACAATTAAGTGTGTTGACGGGTGCGATCAAAAATAAAAAGCGATGGCAAAAATGCAAACCTTTTCAAATGCAAAATCGAACCCCGTACCCCAACTCTAACCTAAGTATGCTCTACCCACAATCTCCCTTGCAGAAAAAATGTCATGTTATTGAGCTTGTCTGCCGTACCAAGTCATGTAAACTGTCGCCAAGTAAATAACTTCACATAGCTTTCCGCCAGCTTCACCTTATAGGCCCATGTACCAAGAATAGCGCTGCGCTTATAACAAAATCATCACAATAATCTGATCAAAAGAACCATGTTAAATTTATTAAATAAAAATCGAAAATTTTTAAAAATTGACATATTTGAAAGTCTTGTCTGCCATCAGGTAGTGGTAGTCCGTGAACGCGACTTACTCCGGCTAGTAATGGTGGGCGGCACCAGGCAGCGGTACAGCGACCTGCGAGACCGGATGTCAGCAGTTCTGATGCAGAAAAACCTGAGGATGCAGCTCCACGATGCCAACACAGCCTTCTATGCCAACCCTGGGTAAGAAAAACGTTCTTCTAATTCTTTTATTTTTTAACTTATCTTTGTTTTTGACTTCATGACAGCTTCCGTGGTGTGCTGGTGGAGCAGGTAGGGAGGGTCATAACCCGGGAGGCAACGGGTTTGATTCCCGCGACAGGACAAGTAATTGTCCACAAGAAAAAAACCCAAATACTTGTTCTGTGTCTGGGTTGTTCCTGTTTGTCCCCTCGTTTTGTCCCCGAGAGGGGACAGACAAGAATACGAATGAGAAATAATTCCTGTTTGTCCCCGAATTGTCACCGAATGCAAATTCGGGGACAAACAAGAAATAATAATTCCTGTCTGTCCCCGAATTTAATTACGGGGACAGACAGGAATTATTTTTTCTTGTTTGTCCCCGAAATTAAATAAGGCGATTAATAGACGTATATCAAAATTAGAAAAGAAGTAATATACAAATACTGTGGTACTAATTGCATGAATGTCCTCTACACATTAGCATAGGTTTGAAAGGTGGCCGTGCAAGTGAAAAAAAACAAGATGGCGGCTGGTTAGAGAGGTAAGCAAGGGGGCGTGCATTTTATTGCTAAAAAACGTGTAGTTTCTTATTCTCACGCGCCGTAATTACCTAGTAAACATAGTAGTAACCAAAGGGTATTATATAATACCTAGTAGTAACTAAAGGTTATAAGTGGTGAGCCAATCACTGATTAGAAAAAAAAGATTTGTTTTAGTGGTGCGAACAATATCGATGCAGCCATAATAAAATAAGAAATATGTAGAAGAAATATAATAAAGCGAATAACAATGTATTAAAAACATAACTTACTGTGAATAATTCATAAAATTAAATTTTTACTAACGTACCTGTCAGATTTTTGTTTTTCTCTAATCTGTGGTAATACCAGTTACGAAAATATTCTAACACCCCTATTCTGAACGCATCAAAATGAAACGAAATCTACACTCTCCACCTCTTTCATTCTAAATGTAGATGAAAGAGACGGATAGCGTAAGTTTTGAATCAAAACGTTTTCAATAGATTTAGAAAAGGGGTGCTGCCCCGCTATTACGAAGGAGTTAGCAGCGCTGCTGACGGGCGTCTGCCGCTCAACTGCTATCAAAATTGTATGAAAATTGACAACAGTTGAGCGGCAGACACTCGTCAGCAACGCTGCTAGCTCGTTCGTAATAGGGGGACAGGTCTAGGGGTATTTTTTTTCTCTATAATCTGTGCCTGTGAGTAATACTGAATCTGTATAAGCCGGGTATATTAAAAATTCTTCTTTTGTATAGGTATTACTTGAAGCGAGACACAAACTTAACTGAATCGTGTTATCATCATAAACCACTAGTGGTGTAATGTAAAGTAAAAAGCACACGTCGGAAATTTCTTGGATTATTATTCTAAAAGCGGTATGATAAGAGCCAATCGACGAGCAACTGTGATGAAAAATAAGTTCCCGCAGTTGCTATCCAAATACCCTAGTTGACATTGAATTGATTGTTTGTTGTAAGAATAAATACAAGAATCAGAAAACTTATTTTTCATCACAATTGCTCGTAAAGTGGCTTTTATCTTACCGCTTTTAGGATCATAACCCAAGATATTTTCGACGTGTTTTGTAATGAAAACCCGATCGAGCCTGTTATAGTTTAATTTATTAAATATTCATAATAGGTTAGGTATGATATAAATACAAAAATATTTGATTGCTTTATTATTTATTATAATTATGTAGGATTTTCTGTGTGGTTAGGAACGTAAGTGTGAAGAAAAAGGACGGGTGACTAGAAGGATGAATGGATGCTTAAGGAAAGAGATAGCTGAAAGGGAGAATGGAAGACGATTGAATGACGTTAGGACGTGTAAAGTTTTGTTTTATCGATTTAATTAAATAAATCCAAGTTTTGCCACGAAATCAGTATTTTTCTTCCCGGCCCCACGCAAAATTCTCCTACAATTATTACTAGATTTTTTAATGTCGGCTGTATGGGGGTTTTTTTTACACCACTATGACGCCACTGGTTATATAGTCAATATCATTAATTTGTGCTAAGTCACGGCAGAATTTAGTGTAAATCTAAACCTAGAAGTTTAGATTTACCTAAGCTCTAGAGAAATCTAATTCAGAAATTTGTGACTAAGATGTTTCCAGTGAATAAAGTCAATAAGCGATTTAATTTAGGTACGTGATCAGTGGTAACATCGTGAATATTATTACATCGCTAGTTAACATCAATGGTATTTACTGACTTACAGGCAGTAAAACAATTTTAGTTCATTATTCGGTGATTAGATCATCAAAATAAGGCATGTATCAAGTATTATAAATACTGTGGAAATGAGAGCTGTCAAAATGCAATACTTTTTCGTTAGGTCGGTTGCAAGTTCTGTTACTAACAGTTACAATTACGAGTAATATCTTACTTCTTGGTAATTATGATATAAAGTAGTCACATTTTGATAAGTTTAAACATAGCCTATCCTACAGTCGGGGTAACTAGAACAGAGTTTTCACTTATACTATGAAAACTAGTAAATTAGTACTACTGACATAGAGGCGATAAAAGGAAATATAACTTATTTTCTAATTTCGATATCGGTTTACTCGTCGCCTAATTTAAATTCGGGGACAATCAAGAAAAAATAATTCCTGCCTGTCCCCGAATCGTCATCGAATTTAAAATCGGGGACAGACAAGAATTATTTTTTCTTGTTTGTCCCCGAATTTGAATTCGGGGACAAACAGGAATTCTTTTTCATTCGTATTCCTGTCTGTCCCCTCTCGGGGACAGCACGAGGGGACAAACAGGAACAACCCCCGTGTCTGGGTGTTATGGGACCATGTTCTCGTAGTTCCTGGGTTAATAGATACATGGAATACTAGTAAGGGTCCAGGATATATGTATTACATGTGATCGTTAGGCGTTATTTATTAATATTTATTTTTCACTAGCTTTTGCCCGCGGCTTCGCACGCTTGTGTTATGTTATTTTTACGTTATAGTCTAATAATAGATCATGCATTTCGTATCAAACAACAAAATCCACTAAATCTTTTCGAAGCTGCGCACAGTAACCTGTATTAGCTTAGGTATAACGCAAGCATAGCCGTGAGTGGAAGCTATTTAAGCCATTATTTAAAATAAATGTTTTGAGTCTAATATAGATTTATAATAGTAAAAGAAGTTTCAAACAAAAAACTACAATTTTATAAGTACCTCTTCATATTACAACAAAAATAAATCATCATCACATCACTCAGGACTTTAACAGAAGTTTCAGTATATATTGTTTAGTAAGTAGTTACCTAAGCAGGCAGGTATAGTTTAGAAAAATGAAAGAATCACACACGATGATGGTGTTTTGCTCAATTTTACATATGTAAACATGGATGAAATAAAAAAAGAAGGATTGAGTTTTGATTGACATGAAACTGAAGCCGAAAATGGCGGACATATTACATATGTGTGTCAGATGAAAGTATGGCGACCGGCTGCCTATGATGTGAGTGTGTGCGTGCCCCGCTCGTACGTACGAAGCGTTCCGGCTTCCTAAGGGTGCTTCAGTTTCGGATCAGACGGGATTCCCTCCTTCTTTTTTTATTAGCTCCATGTATGTAAAGATATTATCCGCGCGCTTTTTGTTCTTTTTACCACATTTTTTTACCTTCTTAAGTTTGGCTCCATACGAATTGAGTTACCTACACTTAGCCCGTATCAATAATAAGTTTATAAAAATACATAATGCTTTACAGCCGAAGATATGCATTTACCTGTACGATGCGTACATAATTAATTTTCTTAATACTAATTAGGAATTACAAATACTAAACCACCACTCCTTAAAGAATCGACAGTTATAATTATTATTATGTCCATTATTTTCCACGCTGTTTCATTCCTACTGCACTTTTAACATACCTACCTAGTGATGAAAGTGAGGAAGTAGGTTAAATCGTCATTACTAATAATAGTAATAATTATATTACTTACACCCAAAGATGAGTTACTTACCTACTATAACTATAACCTCCTTGGAGTAACCGAGTAATCAATCATTTTTTGCTCCCGTGGTTTATTTAAAAGTCCACAGATCTACAATATTTTAACTTATAGAAACTTATTTCAACATGCAAGAAGAAGAAGAACAAATCAAAAACAGACAAAAACGAACGTTACGCTACATGTTATTATTAATTCGAGGTTACAATTGCCATAATGATTACCTACATATTATTATATCTAAGTACCTACCCTTTTTAACATTTTTCATATAATATTTCGTATCATTGGCTAAATACAAATAATAAGCACGCACTCCGGCTTACTTTAATGCCAAAATGAAAAAGGTTTTAAAATGCGTAGCAATGGTAAGGGTCTATAACTTAAGTAGCTATAAGTACTATAGGTAACTTAAAACTTCCTTGGGGCCGATCAAGATCGCAGTGTAGCAGTAGTGCAAAAATAATTTTAACTACATGATTTAGAATGGTAACGTGTTGTAAGTTTATGTAAATAATACATTTGACCAGATCGCCAATAAAGAACATTGCTCCCGCCAAAACCCTATAAATCGATAACTTGTATAAAAATATTAATTAAGTATGCTTCAATATTGGCTAAGTATGATAATCGCGTGAAGCCTTATGAATGATTATAAAAAGTCTAAGAACCTACCCTTTTACAGTTTTCATAAAATACTTAGACAAAATTTGACAATATTATATTATTAAATATATATTATATATTATTATTATTAAATATTTATTATATATTATATTATTAGACAAAATTTGTATTTAGCCAATGATACGAATCATTGGCTAAATACAAATTTTGTCTAATGCCAAAAAAAAAAGGTTTTACAATACGTAGCAAAAGCAAGGGTCAATAAATTAATTACCTTGTGACAACTAGCCACAGAAGCCATAAACCAAGAAGTCAAGTTACCTTTAGCCTCAGATTACTGAGTATGTTACTACTATAGGTTAAGCTATAGATACTATAAATACAATTTTAAATACTTATTTCGAATGGTAACGCGTAGTACATTTTTGAAAACGAATACATAATACCAATTCGCCAATAAAGAGTTTTGCCCTCGCCAGAACCCAATAAATCGAAAACATGAATAATAATTTTAGTTATGTTTCAATATTGGCTAAATATGATATCTCGTGAAGCCTTAACTTATAATAAAAAGTCTAAGAAGGTTTTAGTATTCGAAATTCCTTGTTCTCTGTGTCGTGTTCGTATTCGAGAAGGTTCTCATACCTATCCTCTTTTTTAGTTTGTACCACAGATTAACGAAAAAACTTATCTATATGTAATACATATGACTTCCTTGGGTATAGGTACTTACATAATAAACACATTGTTTTTCTCTAATCTGCATTGCATCGAGCGCAGACGAAGTTATCGTGCGATGTATTTCGCCGTAGCCCGAAAAGTGTGATACACTGCCGTTAATGCAGGCGCGCCAATTGTTATTTACTGTTTTTTGTTTTTTATGTTATAAATAAAGACATGCATAAATAAATTACTTCCTTATTGCTTAGTGCAGTGGGGATTGTTCAGAATGAAATAAAAATGATTGGGGTCCCGTACTCAAAGGGTAAATCCTTATTACTAAATCTCCGCTGTCCGCCTGTCTGTCTGTGTGTCCATCAGTCACCAGGATGTACTCATGAATCGTGATAGACAGTTGAATTTTTCACAGATGATATATTTCTGTTGCCACTATAACAACCGTGATCCGTATTCAAAGGGACAGATAAACAGACAAATAAAAAACATTGGTTTTACTTCATATTGATAAGGAAATATAAATTAACACTATTTAAATTTATTTTTTTAATCGCAAATAATACTCTCACAGTTTGTAAAACATATTTATTCGCCGACATGCAATATAACGCTACTGCTTCCTCCATTTTATTTAGCCCACGTCGGTCGCGCAGCGGGGCAAACAAATTGACTGTGTGTCCGGGTTAGGGCGCTACAAAAACTTCGAGGATAGTCAACAGAGATGTTTTGCGCGCCAACTCAACAGCATCAGCATTCATTTCATTTCATTTCAAAAACAGTGAAGGTTCGGGCGTATATGAAGCCGCGCCATAATAGTAACAGAGTTTTTTTTTTAATCTGTGCATCCGGATAAACCCGAGATAAAATTACCGTCAGTAGCACAGAGTAATATTTTTTTCTCTCATCTATGATTAGTAGCCAAAATGAAACTTACCTTTTGACACTGGCTAAATACCTACAGTATGTGTGGCGCCAAAATATAAGAAAAAAAAAACTTACCTTGAAGCCTTGAAGCGGCCATCATGTTAAAATCCCGTTTCGTTTCATAATGAAATCTTAATCATTTCCACCAAAAAAAAAATTAACGATATTTAAAATTTAATATATCCTATGTTTTGCGCCGGGTTTTTCTAAGCTTATTAGTGAAAACCGCATGAAAATCCGTACAAACAAACAGACAAAATGTCTAAAAAGTATCTTAACGTGATCAGCGAAAAATTTCAAGCCAACCTGTGTAATTTTTTTTTCGATATCTTGCATTTACAGATTTTTTTATCTCTTCAGTTTTATTATATGTGTAAATAGAAGATAGATTTCACTTTTGGAAAGCTTAGCTATTTGAATGAGACTGTATTCGTTAATAACGTAGAATCTAACTTCTTTCGGTTAAAATCTAAATTTATACCTACTTTGAACTAAAGAGTCAAAAGTTAACCATACTATTACACGTTAAATAGAATTTATAGACACAATAAAAGAATATTTAACTGGTAGCTGGAGTCAGAAAGTTAATTAATTCTCGTCTCAACAACAAGACCCCGTGCCATACTCCGCGTGTTTTTGTCCGTCTGCCAGTAGTTTTACTTTTATGTATTTGATAATTTGTAAATAATAATTATAAAATTCTTATTCTAGACATTTAAGATATTAGTTAGCTGATGAACCCAAATAATACTTGAGCAAAACACTTCATATTAATATTATTAGTAATTATTCATGTATAATACCACTTGGTTCATGTCTAGACAAAACAATACAGGTGAGACCTGACATGACTAGCAATTAGCAAATAATATCCAAGCAAAGTTCAAGTAGGGCCCTACATTGTACATAAATTACTTAATAACTAACATCTATGTAGTTCAACTCGTGTAGCCTTCTTGGCAAAGATTTAAAATTTCCGTTCCGAGTGGAGATCGATGTAGACAGACTATGTCATTCCTACGTTTTTAACTTACGGGATCTTTACCGTGATTAGAATTATTTTTGAGTTCCCGCTATTTCGGCACAGTTACATGCACCATGTTCACAAACAAACAAATTTTTACAGTGTTTTATGATATTCCTGTTCATTGTTGCTTGATAGATTTGTTAAACAAGAGTTTGCCTGGGTCATGATCTACACGGGAAACAATGCATTTCGAGTGGCTCCTGCTTGCTGCAATATGGGGCTCATAGATATTTCAGAAGGAAAGGTAGCGTGAGCCTGCCCTAGCACGGATGTTAGACAAAATTGTCTTTTACCTGTTTTATTCCACTTGACAAGCAAGCAAGTATGAAAAAAGTGACATTAAACGAGGAAATCGTCATTAATTATTTCTTCTTTCAAAAAAGCGTTTTCTATTAATGAAAACGTAACAAAAGGGTTATTTTATAATGAGATTCGCGCGATTGACAGATAATTTTATAAGTCGCGAGAAGCTGGCTGCCCTGAAACTAGATAACAACTAGAGCTAGATTCTAAAATTAAGAAAGGCTCCGTCGGTTGAAGATGATTTATTAAACCAATCCCTTTCTTCTACAGCCCCTGCTTCCAATTCAGGAAAACAGACACAGGAGAAGCTCTCACACCGAAAGCAATGAAGGCGACCATCCGTTCCTTGGGTATCGAGATCCAGAACATTCTAGAAACGTTCAACGTGCAGAACATCACGAGTTGCGGGGTGTCGAGGACGAAGCATTCGCTGGCACAACATGCATTGCTGGCTTTAGCTGGTGTACTCCCACTAGCAGCCTTTATAGCAACAGTTGTGTTGTGCTGCATGCATTCTAGCGGTAAGTTAGATATCAGTGTAAAAGTAAATAAAATCTGGTGGCAGGGGTTTGGGAGGTCTGTTCTAAGTTTCACATGCCTTCTCCAACCTCTGTAGTGTTGGGTCGGCAACGCATAGTCTGAAAGAAACTCAATGTCAGCTGTGAAGTGCGCTGCAAGCCGCCCGCACGCTGCTCGCACCGCTTACCTTTTCCCGCGCACATTTAATTTTTGCTACTGCGCAGCATTTCGCGCCGACTTCACGGCCCCCCATGAGTTTGATTCGCACTCTAGTCAGAGAGCTCTCTGGCGTCACGCTCACTCGACCCCACACGTCTGGTGGGTAACCGAGATGGAAGGTTACCCACCCACTGGGTAACCCTTGGGCGAGATAGTGAATGCTAGCGCGACCCTATCTCGCCCCGTCCCGACGGCGGACGGATCACGGAGGGTTTTAGTGGGTTCGAGTCCCACATACCTTCTGCCATCACCCCCGTACTGGAAGGAACGGGTGAGGGTATTTTCCTGACCTCTTCTCATCGGAGGGCCGTATGCTTGTTTGCTTTATAATATCTATAGCCTATACCTATCTACATTAGTATTGTTTTTTATTTTTAATCATAAAAAGACGAGTTCATGGCTATAATTATTTTATGTTTAAAATCATTCGACTACCTGAGCCACGACCGCTTAGAAATACGTTGAAGACCCTATTCTATCATTTTTGTTCCAGCTAAGAGACGAGCCAAGTCAGCGCTTCTCATAGCCCGAGAGCCGCCTCAAGTCGCAGCGAGTAACATGTCCGGCCCGACTCGGTTATATGCAGAACCTCTTTATACCACGTGACATAATGGAAAATATTTCAACAGAAATAACTTTTTGATGTTTAGGTACCTTCTACATATTAGTTAGAGCTACCCCTGGGTTTTTAAACGTTTGTTTTTTTCGCAGAAACTAAGCCTCCCGGGATAAATGTATTCGACATAGTATACTAAGTAACTGCAGTTACCGGCAGTAAATATAATGCACAAAACATTGTTTGTAGACCGTCATCTCAGTCACTCACAGGGAAATATAGTCGGCTTCGTAGAGCGTTGCCTCTTTTCAATGACAAAATCAGCCCAGGTAGCATCGATATAGAAGGATCGACTAGTCTCTAAATAAGTAGATGGACATCTCACACAGCGCCATCTAGCCCCTACCTAAGCTCAGCTTTAGGGTCTGTGCACACCTCAATTACACAGGCCCGGCACAGATCCGGTGCAGACCCGGCGCACCCCCGGCGGTTTTTTGTTTCGCATTGTCCCAAACAATGCGAAACAAAAAACCAACAATGCGCCAGGCCAGGCCTGTGCCGGGCCTGTGCCGGTGAGATGTGCACAGAGCCTTATGGGAACCAGCCCCCCTATTACGAAGTAGCTAGCAACGCTGCTAGGTTGATCGGGGCTGATAACTGATAGAATACTGAGATACTTTTTGTTTTAAATACACACATGGAATACAATATAACACGCAGACATAGAAAATACACAAATGTTCATCACACAAATGCTTGACCTAGATGGGAATAGAACCCACAAGCTATAATAACTTTGGGGTTATCAATAAATTATTTGTAAGTATTTGTATTTATTTGTATAGTTATGAAGGCTCTACCAACTGAGCTATCAGTCCAGGCGGCAGTCTCTAACGGAGCCAATGACACCGTTTCTGTGCCGGTCTTTCTTGAGGCTACTGAGACCGATGGCACTTTTGCCGATTTCGATCGATGAAAACAACTCAAAGTAATAAATGTGAGAGCAACCATTCAATTCGGCTATTCTGTGTGTGTTTAAACTGCAAAAGCCATATTAAACATAGTCTTGGTACTGTCATAGATAATATAGTACTATACTAGTAGTAGTACTGAAATACCAATATGGTAGATGGAAAAATCGATGTTCTGGCTATTGATTGACACCGCTACTACTACTGTACCTACTTATATTTTTTTCATTACACTTGTATGGAGAATCGGCCATCCCCGTCCCAGGCCATTGTAGCTAGTCAAATTACTGGGCAAATGAGACTTTATGACCTGTAGGGTTACTCTTGAATCCAATCCCAATTTCACTAAAATTCTAATCCGAATCAATCCCAATTCCAATGTTAAATAATTTGGTACCCTTGAACAAAATCGAGCTGGAAATTGAAATCGCATATGCGATCGACTTAACATTGTGACTCACAAAATAACAACACTATGTAAGTGCTGCCATACTCAACATAATAGAAAATACTAATACCAAAATTGGTTGAAAACATTTCATTTATTTATTTATTTATTTATTTATTTATTTATTTATTTACTTATTTACTTAAATTTAAATAAAAGCGCATAGGAATGATTTTTGAAGGGTAAACCACACTTTAGGTATATCTATAAGGATATTATAGTCCTCAAAATTTTAGCAACCAGCGGGATTTGAACCCGCGCCCTCCAACTCTCTAGTTGGTAGAACGTCCAATCCGGTGAGTTGGAGGGCACGGGTTCAAATCCCGCTGGTTGCTAAAATTTTGAGGACTATAATATCTTTAGGCCAACCTACCAACAGCTGGAGGATCTAGCGGATTTTTTACAAGATAATCCAGGGATAGCAAAAGGTTGTTGCGCTCCGCCCATGGGAATTATCATGTGTTTGTGTTTGTGTCATCAACAAGACTGAGTGTATATTTTGTGTATAAATTTGTCCAAAATATTAAAAATAAGAGACAAACGTGCCATTTTACTTCCGAACACAACACACTCGAACGCAAAAAAGTTAACTTTTGAAAACTGTAAAAATTCTATCGCAAACTCGACTTCAAGCTCAATTTGTCAACGTCAAATCGCGTCAAGAGTACCGAAAAAACGTATGGTATAAAAATGAGTCGATTACATTTAGTTTCATAAAATTCCACGGACAAAGATTCCAATCGTGCGCTAGTATCGGATTCAAGAGTACCAAATACCACGATTTCGTTCCAAATCCCAAATTACGATTGAAATCGAGTGTCAAGAGTAACCCTGCTGATCTCACAGTCTAGTTATTTGATTGCTAAACTATGTAATGTCTCAGAATGGCGTGCCATTGCAGTGTCACGTGAAACCGTATTATTTTAAAGTTCCGAGTGACACCGCTGTTATGGGTGGCAGTGTCGCTTAACATCAGGTGAACGACTAGCTCATCAGGTCATTCTTTCTCATAAAAAAGTATTTCGTAAGTATTAAGATACCTATCTACATATAAAAATGATTGTGTTGGTGTCCGATAAATAGTTGTTTATACAAAGTGACCTTGAATTGGTATGTTATCCCGAAAGGCCCCCCTTTCGGGATAACATACCAATTCAAGGTCGAACCTCCGCGGCGAAAAATAAATCCACTCGCAAAATTGTTCGTGCGATCGCTACGAGAGCTAACAAGATACTATAAATACATTTTTAAACACAGGTCGTTAAACTCATTTATGTGCTCTCGGTCAAGGACAAAGTTCAACCACCCAGCTGCGCTAAGGCTATTTTCGAACGTGAACTTTAAATGGCCTTTCTTCAATGAAAAACTATTAATTTAGGAAAATCGAAGAAGAAATATTGTCTAACAGTAGGGTTAGCACGGACGGTAGACAAAATTGTCTTTCCCCTGTTTTACTCCACTTGACAAGTAAATTGTATGAAGAAAGTGACATATAACGGGGAAAGACAATTTTGTCTACCGTCCGTGCTAGGCCTACTGGAGTGTAGATTTACCCCCTCTCGGGATAATATACCAATTCAACATCAGATAGTAGAGCTCTGAGGCACTTCACACACAGGTTATAGATACCCATGTTAAACCTAGTATACCTGCCTACATTGTAATTAACCGCTTGTTACAATTTGTATTTAATAAATGTAGATTTATAATTTAATTGACCTACTTATGGCTTGCTTAGCCAGGCCCTTTTTCTACCTACCTATATAATTTATTCGTAAGGTAAACCGTAACTTTGTATTTAATTAATATGGCATGTTTGAAACCACATTGTGTACTGTATTTATCTCTATCGTGTATCATATTTTAACTTTATTGTTAGTAATCAAGACTAATCAATTACCTATTATTGTATAGGTACCTATTTCTTAACTCACAAACAAAAACATGATAACTAACGATTAGTTTTATGTAAATATTAGTTAATTATTTATTACTTTATTTTTAAGTTCAATCATTGTGAACGAACAATTTATTTATTTATTTATTTATTTATTGAACACCAACACAATGTACATTATTACTATTGAATGTGACTAAATACTAAGGGTAACATGGTTAATGTCATCGCAATTATAGGCGTTGACTGCTTACATTTAGCGAGTATTCAAAGTAAAAAGAATAACATAAAATAAAAGTTTAGAACAACTTAATTGAACATCCAGAATTATTGTAATGACAAAAAAAGTTTAAGAATTTACCTTTCATAATTTTGAATAAAATTTACATTTTATAATAATGACAAAAAGTTTAAGAATAGATATTATAATAATAACAATCCGCAGACATAAAACTGTAAACGTAAAATTAGAACGGTTAGATAGAATATTAGTTTAAAGTAAGTAGGTAGGTACTATCTACCCAACTACAAAAAAAAAAAACAAAAAACATGGCATTTATCCAGCTTCCAACTACAAATAAAGTAATAATATAAAGCAAAATAAAAATTCCATACATTATAATTATTACAAAACAAAAAAAAAACAAAATTAATAAAATCACACATGGGTAACTATACTAAAACTACATACATATACCATCTATTAATTAGTTAGCTGTAATCATAAGTTATGCATTGTTTGAACCTACTTACGTTAAGGACAAAAAGATCTATGCTGTTCGACTTCGCGTAATCATTAAACTCTCTTATAAGTCTGTTAAGAGGTGCATTGAGACCCAGGTTTGACTTACATAAGGTATTTCTTAATAATTGGAATCGTGACGCTCTTGGTAGCCGCGGAGGAGTAGAAAAAGATAGAGAGGCTAGGAGCTCTGGTGTATCTAGGATACCATTCGCAAGCTTGTAAAGAAAAATTAGGTCAGCCAACTGTCTACGATCGGCGAGAGATGTTATTTTAAAGTGCTTCAATCTTTCTTTGTATGACAAAAGAACTTTCCCCAAATTTAGCGAATAGATCAAATGCCACAAAAATCTCTTTTGTATCCTTTCCAGTCTTGTAATATAAATATTATAAAAGGGATTCCACACAACACTGCAGTACTCCAGACCACTTCGAACGAACGAGTTGTATAATAAAAGTTTAGTCTTTGGTGATTTAAAATCCTTGCAATTACGAAGAATAAAACCCAGATTCTTAAATCCCTTGGAACAAATATTGTCAGTATGAATGTCAAATTTTAATTTAGAGTCGAGATGTACGCCTAAATCTCTTATTGAACTAACTTTTTCAAGATGTCTGAAATTTATGTTGTAACATGTATTCAGAGTTTTTTTCTTTTTAGAAAACTGCATATAATAACACTTAGAGGTATTCAGTTCCATGAAATTATGTCTACACCAATCGACTAAGCGGTTTAGATCATCTTGTAAGAGATCAGCATCCAAAGTAGTGTTAACAGGCCTAAAAAATTTCAAGTCATCGGCAAAAAGATAGTAACGGGAATGCTGAAAACAGTCTCCTATGTCGTTAATAAATACATTAAATAGCAAGGGACCCAAATGAGATCCCTGTGGCACCCCTGACATAACCGAAAAAGGGTCAGAACAGTAACCACCTACCACTACCTTAGACTGCCGACCAGAAAGATAAGATGCGCACCAACTCAGTAAAGGCTCGGCGATGCCAAGATGTGAAAGCTTTTGAAGGAGAACATGGTGATTTACCCTATCGAAGGCCTTACTAAAATCAGTGTAGATTGCGTCCACGGAAGACCGACCATCCACAATTAGCGAAACTTCATTTATGAAAGACGTTAGATTAGTCGTTGTAGATCTAGCCTTTGTGAAACCATGCTGATATTGATTAATTACCTGCTTAAGATGCCAAGAGAGCAAAGGACAGAGTAGCTGTTCAAAAATCTTAGCGAAAACCGGGAGAATCGAAATCGGCCTATAATTAGTAATCTGCTCTTTTTTACCGCTTTTGAATAGTGGGACTACTAAGGCCATCTTCCATTCATCGGGAAAAATACCAGTGCTAAGCGACCTATTATAAATAAGACGCAGTGGTCTTACCAACGCCGGTGCACAATTTGCAACAAACACTGATGGGATTCCGTCAGAACCTGCCCCTTTGTATAAGTCGAGTCTCTTTAAAACTTTTAAAACCTGGTCGTCCTTAAATTTTATAAACGTTAAATAGTCACTGGTCACCGTACGATAACAATTCGAGCAGGCGCTAACAGAGCTATGGCAAACATGGTTGGATTTAAAATTATCAGCGAATAAGTTACAGACGTCCTTAGCACTATTAGAAGCTTGATCCCCATAAAACATTTTATCTGGGTAGGAATTAGTACACCTCTTTTTAGCTTTAATGAATGACCAGAAAAGTTTTGGATTAGATCGCAAGTTTTGCTCAAGCCTTACAATATACTTTTGGTAGCACGTTGTCATCAACTGTTCAGACCGTTTTCTAGCTAAATCGAAGGCTATCTGATCAAGAGGATTATTATTAAATTTACGCAGCTTATTCCGATATTTGAGCTTTTCACGTAATAGACATATTAATTCACGGGAAAACCATATCGGATAGTTTCGTGACCTGCTTTTAGTTTTAGGGACATATTTAATAAGCATTCTATGTATATGACTGTAAAATACTGAGAGCATATCATTGACAGTAGCACACACTTCAAACTCCTCCTCCCAATGTAGATTATTGAGATCGTTAATAATCTTAGCATAGTCGGCCTTAAAAAAACAATAGTGGTCAACATTGTTATATTTGAGACTAGTGTGATAGCTAAATGACAGAGAAAACTGAAGGGGGGGATGAAAAACATCAATTTTAGTGAGAGGATCATCATTGACACGAAGATTAGAAATCTCAGCGGTACTAATGACTAAGTCTAAAATCTTTCCTTTGACATTTAAAACATTATTATATTGTTTCATATCATTTAACATGCAAAAATCGACCAGCGAAGTATTAAATAAACTATTATCCGCAGAGTTGACCAATAAGTCAGTGTCACTAGAAAAATTCCAATCTATAGAGCCTAAGTTAAAGTCGCCAACAAACATTACTCTCTCCAAATTATTTTGTTCAATATTTTTATTAGAAGTGTTTATAAACTCATCGAGAACGTGTTTTTGAATAGGAGGAGGAAGGTAAGCAGCACATAAGTACAACCGTTCCACTGAACCCTTGTTGTTACGGCACTCAACCTCCACCCATAGATCTTCGCAGTTAGACTCAAAGCTTAGTAATCGCCTAGAATTAAACTTTTTAGATACAGCAACCATAACACCCCCACCATTCTTACCTCCGTGAAAGCCGCTAGTCTCTCTATCCCTTCTATAAACGACATATCGACAATCAAACAGCTCGGAATCATAGATACTGTCATTTAACCAAGTTTCACTTAAAGCTATTATATCATAATTATTACAAACAACGTTATTAAAAAAATCAATAGTTTTTGTTCTCAAGCCTCTGACGTTTTGATAATAAAAGTTTATCATTAATAAAACAAGAAAAAAAACAACAAAAACGAGCCGCTCAAAATATTTTATATTAAGTAACGATATATTTAGAGTTAAAAATTATGCTTAGGAAAGATTTTCTATCACGCTGAGATCCTTGACCAGTATAAAGCCAGACGTATCCGTTTTACGAAGAAAAACTTTGCCGTCCCGCACCCACACAAATCTGTAGCCAAGCTGTCTGGCCTTCAGACGAGCCGCAGCGTGCAGGGTCTTCGCCTCCGAAGTGAGATGCTCCGACACATACACCGCAGACTTTTTGTTACCACCGTAGCCTAAGTGGCTAGTGTTTAGCCGGTCACTGGGGTTGTTTTTGTTAAGTTTTATAACTCCAGCCAGAAATGTATCGCGCAGGCGGCGGCTGCTAAACTTCACCAAGATAGACCGCGGACGAGGACTTGCAGGGTTCAATTTGGCCACACGGCTGCAGTACTGCAGGTCGGTATCCGTAATGGGACACTTGATAGTGTTACCCAGCTGCTGCACCGTGGTATAAAGGTTTTCACTATTATGCTCGGGAACACAGTGAATCTCGAGGTTGTTCGAACGAGACAGTTGTTCCTGCAGACGCAGCCGGTTTGAGAGATCGCAGGTGATGGTACGTAGGTCGTCGTTCTCTTTTTTAAGGTGGAGTATTTGTGCCTTCTGAGATTCAGTTTCAATTTTAATTATATCACGCTCCGAATTAGATAACGCAAGTGACTCTTCCAATTTATCGATCTTAATGTGTATGTTTTGTATATCAGCGTCAAGCTTTCTATCAAGTTCCTCTCTTATAATCTCTCTAATTACGTCTGCCGACAAGCAATTGCAAGAACTCGGGGAGCGCGGCTTAGAACGCAGAGTGACGTTGTCACGCGATGGCTGTAGGCTAGGGGCGCAGTCTACCAGTCGGGCGGGTGCCAATCCCGCGGCTGCCGTGGTGACTTGCAGACGTACAGGCGTATTAGTATTATCTCCCCGCTTACGTTCTTTACAGCGACAAGAGGGGCACACCCAATTATCCTTAAAATCCTTGTCAAGCTTTTCAAAATCTTTCTTAACAAAATTCACACACGTATAGTGGTACTTGTCTGGGCATCGACTACACTGTAAGAAGCCAATTCCACTCATGGTGTCCGGGCATCCAGAGCAAGTAGTACTCATTGCTTAATTTTTCAAAATAACTATTAAATGCAATGCAGGTAGGAAGCACCAATCTATGCAGCACAAAATGCTATGAATCGATGCAACGTCGCGCACGAAAAGGCTCAAGCGCCATGCAGGTCGCGTCTCTTACGCGTTTTCGTCAAACGATGCGAAAAAATATGAATTTGAAGTTAAATTGCGGAATAATCACTATAAAAATACTTTGTAGAATTACAACAATCACTTCACTGAGAAACCCACTGATTTACTTAACAAACTATTGCCAATTTAGAAAAAAAAACTTCTAAAAACTGCATTTTATGAATAAAACTAGTGGAGCAAAATGAAAAGATGTTACTCGCTCGCTTATAATCCTAACATTATCCACTAACATAACAATAAAAATAATACTCAATAATTTATTTTGTAAATGTTTTCAATATTCTTAATAAATATTTTACCTAAGTGTAGTATTAAGTCACAGAATTCGCTCTATTATCTAAGTCTATGCATAAGGTCATAACGACGTTTTTCATCAGAGTTGCGAGGAAAAAATAAAGCTGTTATCAATTAACTTTAGTGAAAGATTTTGATCAGCCGTGTTGATGGTGCAAACAAAATCGACATCGACGAAATGAAAACTGAAATTGAAACTGGTACTAGAACGAAACGAAATGAAAAGTATAACTTGCAGTAAGATACAAACACAAGTGAATCAGGTAATCATAAATTACAATTTGTGTGATAAGAGTAAAAAGCACACGTTCGATTATGGTTCAAAAATCGGAGGCAGAAGAGCAACCAGCACTTGGCCGTTTTAGAAAACATAAAGTATCCCAAATGTTATTCTGCTTAATCAGATATAACCATACGAAATTTGAGCAAAATCGGTTCAGTAGTTCCAGCGTTATACGTGTTCAAAGGAACAGACAGACAGACAGCCAGGTTCATCTGAGCAGCCAGACAAAAAATTAAAAAAAAATTGTTTAACTTTTTTTTTAAATTTTGGCTCCACACTTTGTGTATAAAAGTGATGAAGATTTATTTTTGTTGTAATATGAAGAGGTACTTATAAAATTGAAGTTTTTTGTTTGAAAATTCTTTTACTGTTATAAATCTATATTAGTCTCATAACATTTAATTTTAGGTAATGGCTTAAATAGTTTCCACTCACGGCTTTGCTTGCGTTATACCTATACCTATGCTAATACAGGTTATGCTAATACAGGTTACTATGCTCAACTTCGAACAGTTTTAGTGGATTTTGTTGTTTGGTACGAAATGCATGATCTATTATTAGACTATAACGTAAAAATAACATAACACAAGCGTGCGAAGCCGCAGGCAAAAGCTAGTCCCTCCCTACATATAATAAATGTGTAATTCTGGCGCGCTACGGAACACTCACATAATTATGTCAAATCAAATTTATCCCATAAGTTTTATTTTTCAAAAAATATCTTAACCGCGATGCAGGAATACAAGACTTTTTTCCCTTTTCCATACATTTTCTAATTTATCGTATCTAACGCCATCTATGGACAATAATTTGTAGCTGTTTGTTTGTTTGTTTGTTTGTTATTGAACAAAACCCTAGATACTGAACTGATTTTCATGCGGGTTGCATTAATATACTTAAAAATAACCAGCGCTTAAAATATGATATATTAAAATCGAAATAGCATTAAAAATATTTGGTCAAAATTATTAAAATATCATTACGAAACCGGACGGAATTTTATACAACATGGCCCATGGAATGTTGATGAAATGGCCGCTTCATGGTGAAATTTTTTTTTTGACGGTTAGTTTAATTCACAGTTATGTTTTTTTATATTATATTATGGCTCCACACATAGTGTATTTAGCCAGTGTTAAGCATAGTAATTTTTCGTCGTGTTGATATTGAATATTCCACATGTTTCGCTTAAAGTCAATCTGGAGGCAAAGATTAAAGAAAGAAAAAATTGTGTAAGGCCATGACCAAAGAGTAATAGGAGTTAATTTCGGTAGTAAATATGCATTAAACAGCGGAATGAAACTATCAATTTAAAACAATTATTATTAGATTAACATTTTACAATTTATTAGATTTGATTAACAGTTACCAGTTTTTCTATTTAAGCCCTTACAGGTTGTTTGGGGTTTTTGGAGTAAAATAGATATACCATCCAATAATAAGTAAGTAGTATGAATCGATTGCATTCAAGTTACAAACATGTTACTTATACCGCAGATTAGAGAAATAACCGGCCAAGTGCGAGTTGGGCTCGCGCACGAAAGGTTCAGGTCCAAAATTGGTCCAGGAAGATGAAGTATAATAATTAACGTACCTACCATGTACCTACGCTGTTTTGGAAAATGTTATAATTAAGACATGTCATTTTTACTTCGTGGAAGTGATTATACTTACGAGCACAAAACTCAGTGTGGCTGATGGAAAATCAGTTTTTAAAAATAAATCCATTACCCAAACCGAAACCTGAAAAGTAATGTAGTCCACGCATGGCAACGCCGCGGGCAGTAGCTACTAGCTAGTATTAAATATAAGTAAAAGAAATCAAAATAAAACTGCAGACCATTTTCGTTTTAAATGTCAATCTGACTAGGTCATTTTTATTCTTTTTAATTCAGAATACCATTCAGGTTTCTATTTTGAGATCAGATTATTATTGAATATAGAAATCATTGAATTTAATTACTAAAACAGTCCGCTCAGAACCGCTGGGAGCCGATGGATGCAAGAAGCGAGCAGCGCTCAAAGTGGCGTTCGTGGCCTATGTTCAGCAGTGGACGTCTTCAGGCTGATTGATGATGATAATGACTAAAAAGTCTTTGAACAATAATATGTTTAATACTTATATTACGATATTTTTGTTTTGTTTTTGTGTCGAGATAAAACCATATTTCGCAAGCTTCTAGTAAAGTTTCCACCACTTTGCTGGGGCATGACTTAGACTGGACTATGACTACCCGACTTAAGCTGGACTATGACTATGACTAGGACATGACTTCGCGTGAAATATTTTATAACACGATGAAAATATAATACTTGACACTGGCTAAATACACTATGTGTGGAGCCAAAATACAAGAAAAAAAAACAAGGAACTTATACGTATACTATAAGGGAAGAACTACTCGCCGCCTTTATGTCCCGATCAGGCTCACTGGCTATGTAATCGTGACTTTAATCGAATATAGAGAACGAAGCCCTCTCTGTGTCTGTTTACCCGCCTCATCTGAGAAGAAAAATAACCGGCCAAATGCGAGTCAAACTCGTGCACGAAGGGTTCCGTATCATTGCCTATAAAAACGAGCAATTAAAATCACGTTTGTTATATAGGCTATATCACCTGTGAAAATTTCAACTTTCTAACTATCACGGTTCATGAGATACAGCCTGGTGACAGACGGATAGGTAGACAGACAGACGGACAGCGGAGCCTTAGTAATAGGGTTCGTTTTACCCTTTGGGTACGAAACCTTAAAAACAATTGACTGCCAAGTTAGCCTTGGTATTTTTTTTTTGCTATTATTTGCGTAAGCGCTTACTTTTACGCTTCGGCAAATATACAAACATACGTTTACGTCTATAAATTTTATAAGTAAAACTGGCGGAACGAGATTTTTTCTTAATTTTTTTTTATTTTATTGTTCGTCGCCTAGCTCCAAGTTACAACGAGGAAAATAAAGGACTATTCAGACAAAGGCGTTATCAAGTGGGTATGCGATTTTTTTTAGGGTTCCGTACCCAAAGGGCAAAGCGAACCCTATCACTAAGACTTCGCTGTCCGTCCGTCTGTCTGTCCGTACGTCTGTCCGTCTGTCACCAGGCTGTATCTCGCCCCTATACCAACAAAACATGATAAATGCATGAAACACCATTTCGAGATATCGGCGTTTGAAAGTTTGAGGCTGTTATTAGGAGGTAAATAGTATTTTAAAATTGACTTGGACAGCATTTCATTTTAAATAATAACTATTTTCCTATAATTTCCGACATACAACATGCTACGTTAAAGTCGAATAAGAGTTAAAATTGTAAAAAGGAGGTGTCGCTTATCACCTTTTACCTGTACATCAACATGTTTCAATATTTCCGCTCCTAATGACTACAAAAAATAAATTAATTGATGACATAGCGCTTTTTTAATTATGAAGTGTTACTACTAATTATGTTTTATTTGCGATGATAATTCCACGATTATAATATTTTTCTGAATAACTTGTTTTACCTGTAAACATTGTTTTTAAATTGCTAAATATTATTTTCCTGCATAGAAGTAAAGCATAAAATCGTTGTTTATTTGCATTTTAGAAGCTCAAAACATCATTTGACTTTAACTTTTAACTAAACTAATGCCTAATCAGAAAGAAAATACTGAGTTTTTACGAAATTAGAACTATAAATTATAATTTTTTTTTTTACTTTTATTCATGAAAAACTACACAGTACTGTATATTTAACTCATTTTTGACATTTGTGTTAGTTATCATGTTTTGCATGTATAGGGGCGTCTCATGAACCGTGATAGCTAGACAATTGTTTCACAGTTGATGTATTTCTGTTGTTGTTATAACAACAAAATACTTAAATACTAAAAACAGAATAAATTAAGTATTTAAGGGGCCCCCCAACAAATAAACGCGATTTTTTTTGGTCGTTTTGATGTGTTAATGCTACGGAAGCCTTCATGCCAGAATCCGACTCGCATTTGGCCGGTTATTACGCGAACTTTCCCTCTGGCCGAGGAACTTGATATAAAATACCCGACGAAAACCGATCCCGCCTGGTAGGTAATAATCTTTCACCAACAGTGGTAGCAAATAACGCTCTGGTCTGAATAAGCCTTTAGTTAAACTAAGTAAGTAGGTATTTTAAATCTAAAAATAGTCATTTACATTAAGTATTACTTATTTGACTTTCAATAATTTCTGAAAATAACCTCTTTTTGTCTTTATACTCGCATAATAAACATTTTGAGCACCGCTTTATAATATCAGAGTTCTCTCACAACTCCGTAAAGCGTCTTAAGCCACCACGCGCCATGTCCGTCTTGTTACTAACCGTAATAATTGTTTTAGTACTCATAATAATATTATTAGTGATTGGTATTTACCAGAAAAGTACAAACGCTATATGTTTATCTAAAAAACGTCTCGATGGAAGAACTGTGCTGGTGACCGGTGGGACGGCGGGTATGGGACTAGAAGCGGCTAAAGACTTCGCCCAGCGCGGGGCCAGAGTCATCGTCGCGTGTCCCTTTGTGGACGAAGGGAAGCGAGCTGTGCGGACGATCGTACAGAACAGTGACAATGACAGTGTCGTGTTCAAGCTCCTCGATCTAGCCTCATTCACGTCGGTTCGGAAGCTTGCTACTGATATCTTGGAAAACGAAGACCGGCTTGATGTTTTGGTTAACAACGCTGGAGTAGGGGGCCCAGGTGACGCTGTATCACAAGATGGACTGAACTTCGTAATGCAAGTCAACTACTACGGCGGATTTTTGTTGACTCTGTTACTCCTACCGCTTCTGAAGAAGACGGGACGGCCCGGAGAGCCAAGCCGGATCGTCAACTTATCGTCGATACTGCACAACATAGGCAAGGTGAATATCGATAACTTAGAAAAAAGACATTTACTATTGCAATCATACGGGAACAGTAAGCTGTTTTTGATTATGTTTTCACGAGAGCTGACAAGAAGGCTTCAGAGCTCTGACGTGGTGATAAACAATGCGGATCCGGGAGCGGTCGGAACTAAAATTTTCCTTTCGGTTCATTGGTACTTGGGCTATATCGTTTCGTTTTTATGTATTGTGTTATTTAAGACTGCGTGGGAAGGGGCACAGACTACGATTTATGCGGCCGTGGACAAGAAGGCTGGTGAAGTGAGCGGAGAGCTATTCAAGAACTGTAAACAAACACGAGCGGTCAGCATGGCGTACAATGATAAGTTGTCGAAAATGTTGTTTGAAGAGTCTATTAGAATTGTGAAGTTAAGCAATGAAGAATTTGACCAGTGTTTTAAATAAAATCATAAATAAGCTAATATGAATATGATTTTATTCAATATGTTTATATTATGTATACAAACAATGTGTATATAGTAGGTATGAGGTACCTATAAGTAGGTGCACCTACATCTTTCTACAGAATAGGTACTGAATTTAATAGTAAAAAATAATTTACAAGTCTATAACCTAATAAGATACATTAAATATGAGGCCAATCTTCTATACTTAGAATAAAACTGTAACAGGTCCTATTTTGTAAATTGAAAATATAAATTTGAAAATTTTTTGGAGGGCAAAATGAGAAATATTATGGATGCTGAAACCAAAACTTTTTTGTTAATTTTTGTCTGTCTTTCTGTCTATCTGTCTGTGCTAGCGCATCTGCCTCCGTTCGCCGATTCATCAATTCATCCTTTTCCTTTATCTTGGAAACCCCAACATTCCTTATGATATATGACTTTCCCTGCATCTCCCACTACGATCTGAAGTATTTTTGTCACCAAATGAGGCATAAGTCTGGAAGCCGGAGCACACCATACCTGCGCAAGCTTCTTCTGGAGGAAGACTAGTCGAAGGCTCGCAAAAGATAGCAGCATATAACTGCGATCTTACATTTTACCGTCCTAAGCTCTTACTCTGGCCCCAAAAAATTAATAATTGGAGAACTTGCTCCTTTTATAAGACTCGGTCAATATGAAGTAGCTAAAGTCATTATTTTTACAATAAAGTATTTGATTGTATGGTGTAATCTAATCGAATCGTACCTAATTACCTAAACTAAAAACAAATTAAATTCACTGTATATATTTAACCACGGTTATATTTAAATAAATAAATGAACGTAGGCGTTTATTGCGATGTTTACCTACTTATATCACGGAATATAATTATATAATAGGTATAGTAGGTATTCACAATTATTATACAACTAGCTAACCCACCCGGCTTCACGGGCTTATTAGTTTTACGCCTAATTCCAATGTAGAGGAAGAGAGAAGGATGAGAGAAAAAGATTAAGGAAATGGA
Source organism: Ennomos erosarius (assembly GCA_963580505.1). NCBI lineage: Eukaryota > Metazoa > Arthropoda > Insecta > Lepidoptera > Geometridae > Ennomos > Ennomos erosarius. The sequence goes on along the minus strand of OY756983.1, from coordinate 14,915,102 downwards.
TGAATGAACGAAACGACAAACCCGACCTCCCTTTCACTTTCATCCAATGATCCCTTTCTCTTATCTTTTCCCATAGTATCGATGGTATCGGATTGGAGTTGCTTTGGACCTACTGAAGGTAGGATGTCTGTAATTTCTGAACCACAAAACCAACGACCTTGAAATATTTACGGGACAATGTTTATAGAGCATTATTTTAATTATTGCCCCGTAAATATATCTGGTGAAAACCGCGGGGAGCCGATGGATGCAGGAGGCGAGCAGCTCAAAGTGGCGCTCTCTGGGGGAGGCCTATGTTTAGCAGTGGACTGCGCGACACAACCAAGCAGAGCAAAGTAAGAGTTAGGGCACTAAAACTTGTTAGCTATTCCAATGCCAGTGAATGTGCAAACAGCTGCTTGTCTCTTTCTCTACTATTGCATCTAGAGTTCAGATTCTGAACTATCATTTACCTTTGAGTTAATGCGCTGCGCTGCGCTGGCTATCAGGTAGTAATCTACCTGATAGCCAGCGCAGCTTGCGAGCGCTTTATATTAATCAAGCCTAAATAAAAAATAAAAATAAATAAATAGCTATTTGAAATTAGTTTGTGTAAAATTTTTGCTCAAAAAATGTTTCATGAGGTTTCCTTAATATTTTAAGAGATAAAAAACACTGCTTTTTATGACTCACATGTCCATGAGGATATTTAAAAAAAAAACAGATTGTAAAAGACATCATTTGTAGAAATGGCATGAAATACAATGGGCAAACACAATATTTAAAAAGTAAAGTAAATATATATATAAATAAAATAAATTAAACACAACCGGCGGTATCTGTATAAATTTTTTTTTTTTTTTCAAAAATTGTGGAGCTGTCCAAAAAATATTCATTAATCTTTTAATGTACAGAATTGGACCTGTTACAGTTTTATTATAAAAGTATAGATTATTTTGACTACTTAATTTTTTAGTTTTAGTGCGCCTTTACCGATAAGTTTATTCAATGACGTCAAGTTCCATACGATAAGTTGAACTCTAGTAAGTAGAGGGTCATTTATATAAATACTATCATCATCATCATCATCACCCTCATATTATTGTTCACTTACCTTTTTTTATTGTTTGATAGGCTTGCGCGTCCCAGTTAAGGTGAAGGGTAGAGCCAAAACACAAAAATGAGGTACTTTTGGGCGGATTTCCTGGCGCGAAAATAGCACGCTTTGAAATTAGCATATTATAAATTTGATGTGATCCATCTAAATGCGTGCTGTGGCCTTACCGCGTAAGCCCGGTGGCAATCGTAATCGTGTGCTCTCTTGCTCGCACTCAAGGGCTTGTACATTGGCGTAAGCAGGATGGCAGGCGATGTTCATTACCAGAATGCTTACACGGTAGGGCTGCTGATGTGCTGATAGTTATAATTAGCACTCAAGACTATTTTGAAATACCGAGACTACCAAAATTTTAGTCAAGTTTTGTATCGGCGTGTCAAATTTGTTCAGCACCAAACTTGGCATAGCTATTCTTATAGTTCGCACCTATTTTGTGATGAACGATTCATGTCGAAAAGTTATCTAATTAGGTCAAAACGATGCAACCTGAAAGACGTGGATTAGGTAAACGGGTTCAAAAATGTTGGCCCTATATAACAGATTTGATCGTTATATAATTTTAACTGGAATAGATACAGTTATAATTGTTTTTTTTTTTATTATTTATCACCACATTAGCTTACATTCATGCCAACATCACATCTATTATGTTGTTAATAGAAACCTCATAATAATAATTATAATCATAGACTTAGATTATATAAATATGATAAAACATCTTTTGTAAAGATAATAATAATACACACAATAAAAAAGTCTAAGAAACACATATTTTTTAGAATATTTCTTTTTTCTTTGCTTATAAACTTTTATGGGTTATCAAACCTTCTTTGAATAGGCAACCTCTTTGTTAAACAAAAGAATACTGGCTGGTTTTTTTTGTAGCTTTATAATTTTATCTGAATGCTATAAAAAAATCTCAAATTTATAAACCACATATTTTTGACTTCAAAAACCTCTTCTAATGCGCAGCACATCATACATCTAAAAAAACTCGATATAACGAATACAGTTTTATTTAATAATAGTATCAGAGATAGACAAAAGCACCCGAGGTAAGAAAAACGGCCTTACCTAGAAATTAAACACTTTTGCAATTCTTCGTTACTTAACTTCACTATTCTCACTGATTCGTCAAACAACTTCTTCGCCAGCAGGTCATTAAACGCTGGGCTGGTCCCTTTGATTTGCTTGCAATTCTTAAACAACATCCCACTCACTTCTCCAGCTTTCCTGTCCAAAACTACGTGAATAGTTGTCTGAGCCGCTTCCCAAGGCGTTTTAAACAAAATAGAACATAACAGCATAGGAATGTTAAATAACAACATAGGAACATACCCCAAGAAACGATGAGCCGTTAAAAATATCTTCGTCACAGATGCTCCTGGGTCTACGTTGTTTATCACAACATCACGTGGGTACTGGAGCCTCTTCGTCAGCTCCCGAGAAAACATTTCCATGCACAACTTGCTATTTCCATAAGCTTGCAAGAAGTTTATTTTTGAATTTCCCATGTCCACTTTTCCGAAGATGCGCATCATTGATAGAGTGTTGACGATTCGGCTTGGTACTCCAGGCTGTCCCGTCTTCTTCAGAAGCGGTATTAGTAAAAGAGTTAACAGAAATGCGCCGTAGTAGTTGACTTGCATTATGAAGTTCAGTCCATCCAGTGACACAGCATCTCCTGGGCCGATTACTCCAGCATTATTAACCAATACATCAAGCCGGTCTTCGTTTTCCAAGATATCAGCAGCAAGTTTCCGAACCGATGTAAAAGAAGCTAGATCGAGGAGCTTGAACACGACACTGTCGTTTTCACTGTTCTGTACGATCATCCGCACAGCTCGCTTCCCTTCGTCCACAAAGGGACACGCGACAATGACTCTGGCCCCGCGCTGGGCGAAGTCTGTAGCTGCCTCAAGTCCGATACCTGCCGTCCCACCGGTCACCAGCACAGTTCTTCCATCGAGACGTTTTTTAGATAAACATACAGCGTTTGTAATTTTCTGGTAATTGGCAATGACTAAATATAATATAACTGTTATTAATATTATTAAAGTGATAATGTATACGGTGGACATGACGCGCCTTCCTAGTTCGGACAGCTGATGCTTTATAATTAATAATAGTTCTGAATTTATAGTAGCGTGAACCTGATTCGTGACTTTGAACTAGCTGCCATTTCAACTTGCTTCGTCTAAGAGCTATATTGGTCAACTCACTTTATTTCTCACTGCGAATCTCCTCATTTCAGATCTTATCTCACAGGAAAACACCTAGTTCTCTCCATAGCTCGAAGCGTGACTTGAAACTTACTAACAAGACCGACAATAAAAGACCACGTCTTACCCCCATATTCTAAGTCGTTACCATGAGATTATTCCACTCGATTTAACCTTGAATTAACCTCATTTTTGTATATTGGTATTTTTAATTGACAATATATAATCAACTTGACATTTCTGAGTCAATTTTTCTCAAACGAGGGAAGCAAAGCAACTGTCATCTCAAGGTACGTCGTAATGTACCTCAATCCTCATCACTCAATTCAATTCAATTCAACTCAATTGTTTATTTCCATAGGAACACAAAGAACACTTGGATAAGATCAATATTACAAATTATTGCTTATAGCTTTTGCAGATCTAGGGCCTCGTCAAATTGTATACTAGGTAGGTGCACAAAAATTTGCGTTACAACATAAGTAAATTAGCTTAAGCAGCTGCATAGTGCCTTGTCAGTTTGTATACATAGGTCATAGCTAATATTATTATGCGGAAACAGCTGATAATAGGGCTTTGTCAATCTTAAAATTAGCTAATACTATTGCACAGAGCTAGATCTGTCCACGCATTTTTATCCTCAATGTAGTCATTGACACTGTAGTAGGCCTTTTTAATTAAATTTGTTTTAGTTACATTTTTAAATCTAGTTTCATTTAGATTAGTGATTTCCTTGGGAATTTAATTGTAGAACCTTACTGAATTTCCGAGAAATTACTTATTGCTTTTTTGACGTGGAAATAGGGAACTACTAATTTGTTTGTTTCGCGTGTTGAATGGGTGTATATCGCTTCTTTTCGCAAACATTTTTATGTTTTTACGTGTATACATCACGACTTCATAGATGTACAGAGACGAAACGATAAGAATATTGATGGACTTAAAAAACTCGCGTAATGATGTTCTAGGAGCAAGATTATAAATAGCTCGTACTGTTCTTTTTTGGAGGATGAAAATAACATTTATATCAGCCGCTGTTCCGTTGCCGTAAAAAACAAATAAAAAAAAACTAAAACAAAATTTCAAAAAAAAATTATACTTTGTCGAAGGGAAGATAGAAGAGAAAGGTAAAAAAATTGGGGACAAGGATGAATGGATGAATCCATATTTTTTTACCTTACACTTCTCTCTTACCCATAAACAAAGTTAAGACTTAAAACTAATTAACCCGTGCGAAGCCGGGGCGGGTCAGCTAGTAAACTATAATAATAAACACTATGATTAATTATTTATCTGGTGAACGCCGCGGGGAGCCGATGGATGCAGGAAGCGAGCAGCCACTCAAAGTGGCACTCTAAGGTAGGCCTATGTCCAGCATTGGACGTCTTCGGAAGGTTGACTATGATGATGCGTGTATAATTATCTTTTGCCATATTATTATTCTGAGAGAGCCATTATCTTTAAACAACAGGCGCAATTACCAAATACCACCAATATCACCAAATACTCGGCTATCATCGTAAGCAGCATTATGTTTTGGACTTTCGTTCATGTACCTATGCTTTAATTCCTGCTTTCGCCAATTTTCGCAGGAAGATTGCAGGAAGAGTGAATTGGGCTAATATAATATGGTCTATTCTTAGAGCGTTAAGCGCCAGTATAATATTTTTGGTTTAGTAGGTAGATTAATCTCGCTATATTTTTAACTATCACAGGTTTTTCTTTAATACACTTTGGGTATAAAAATCCCCCAATTCTCCTCCCGAACCAGTTGTTTCCCTCCACATTTCCCCCTCATAGCTATAAAAACACCCCAATTTTGGGGAATTCCCCCAACCTGGCATCAGTGATTGACATTTAATATGAAATTGACACTGACATTTTTAAGGGTATAAGTAAAAATCTTTCGTTCCTCCATAATAAATTTCTACTCTTTTCGGTTGCACTATAGGTCGAGCCTTCCCGAACGCTACCCAGCTGAGTTATAGGTATCTTCGTGCGACCTCAACAATTACTGGTACCTATACAAGGTAAACTTGAATTGGTATGTTATCCCGAAAGGGGGTAAATCTACACCCCAAGGTAGACAATGTTTCTTATACGACTTTACTAAATTAATAGTTTTTTATTGAAGAAATGACATGTAAATTTTACGTTCGAAAATAGCCTTAGCGCAGCTGGGTGGTTGAACTTCGTCCTTGACCAAGCACATGAATGAGTTTAATGACCTGTGTTTAGAAATGAATTTATGGTATCTTCTTAACTCTCGCAGCGATTGCACGTGCAATTTTGCAAATGGATTTATTTTTTACCATGGAGGTTTGGAAACCCCCAGTATCAAGTAAGGCTCTCAGAACTTGTAGGGTATCATGTCCCTATTTAGGGATAACATACCAATTCAAAGTCACCTTGTATAGGTGGAACATGAGAAATTAGAATTTTAGATAATTATACCAGCGATACAGAAAAACACTTATTTCCGTATCCGCTATTAATAAAATACCAATATTACCATACCTACATTATACCTACTCGTATAATTATCTAGCTACCGCGCTCCGGCTTCGCACGAGTTTATTAGTTTTACGTCTTATCTCAGTCTAAAGGTAAAGAGAAGGAATATATACAGGGTTACAGGAAAATTTGTGCTAGATCCGTTAAGGGCGTGGAGTACCCATAATTTCTGACTTATTTCACTATGAGACACCCTAGCCTAAACTTAACCGTTTTCCAGATATTCGACTTTTAATATTTTTATTGAAAATTGCCGATTTTTATGCAACAAAATTTAATTTTGTTTATTTTGTGTGTCTTTTTACTATTATTATTGCATTTTTATATGTGTAATAATATGCTTTAGGACGTCAATCATTAAAATAGTACATAAGTTAATTGAATAGACCGTAGTAGACAAGTGAAAGTTAAGAAATAAACAAAAAAATTATAAACTGTATTGTTCTCTAAATGATATCTAAAAAAAATATTATGGCAGTTGTTCGGCAGATGTGTTATAAAATATCTACGTTTCATCAGCTTTCTAACGAGGTATAATAATCTAGGGTTTGTATTACATTTCGGGTAAAAAAATAGTTGGAACGCTCCAGATAGCAGTTCTAACGGTCTCGGTATCTTGGTTGTCAGACTGCTTTTGTGCTTCGTACATAGTAGATGTGATATCGTTTTGCTCTATTTCTCGACTTGGCTGTGATTCTGGACTATTTCTTCTGATTTGTGATTACTATGCTTGTTAACCGGACTCTGATTTGTACCTGTGATACGGAAGTGTTGAAGATGACGTCCTACACACCTGAGGAATATGCTGATATGCTTATTTGTTACGGATACTGCGATCGTGTGTCTGCGCAAGCTCGCAACGAATACATAACTCGCTACCCCGGTCGTCGAGTGCCGGATGTGGCCGTTCTTGACAGAGCTTATCGAAGACTTCGAGAAACTGGCTCTGTTTTGAGACCCTGCGAGAAGATTGGACTTTTGCAGATTTATGCTAAATGCTGACGTAGAAGACCCAGATTTTCTAAGAAATATCTTGTGAACGAATGAGTCCAAATTTGATAAAGATGACATAACTAACTATCACAAGGCCCACCCATTACTGGGCCCCAAAATAACTAAGGAATCCCAATATCCAATCATTTGATTGGACCTTACTTTCTCCCGGATAATGTAAATGGGGAAAGCTACGAAAATTTCCTGAGAGCAGACTTGAGTGATATGCTGGATGATCTGCCACTCAACCTGATCAGGGACATGTGGTTCCAACACGATGGCTACCCTGCCCATTTCAGGAGAAGTGTCAGAGACTGGCTGGACACAAATTACCAAACCAAATGGATTAGACGAGGTGGGCCGTTGCCATGGCCAGCAAGGAGTCCGGACCTAACCCCCATGGATTTTCATGTATGGGGGCTCATGAAAAGTCTTGTGTACAGCGAGCTAAATCCACTTTCGTCTGTGGCAGACTTAAGAGAAAGGATTGTGGATGCAGCAAATAAAATGAGGACCACGTTGACCACTGGAGTAGTGAAGACTGGTCTCCGTAGAAGGATGCGACAATGTATCAGAAATAGAGACGGCCATGTTGAACATGAACTGTAGAATAAGAAAAATTTGTGTGAAAACCTTTAATAACTGACATTGCATGCTTACCTATTGTTTTATTTTACTTTTTAGGGCTAAGTATAAATTTTCTTCTCCACTGTCGCCTATGAAACTAATTTTTTTTCAATGCATTTGAATAAAATCCTAGATTATTATACCTCGTTAGATAGCTGATGAAACGTAGATATTTTAAAACACATTTGCCGAACTACTGCCATAATATTTTTTTTAGATATCCTTTAGAGAACAATACAGTTTATAATTTTTTTGTTTATTTCTTAACTTTCACTTGTCTACTACGGCCTATTCAATTAACTTATGTACTATTTTAATGATTGACGTCCTAAAGCATATTATTACACATATTAAAATGCAATAATAATAGTAATAAGACACACAAAATAAACAAAATTAAATTTTGTAGCCTAAAAAACGGCAATTTTCAATAAAAAAATTAAAAGTCGAATATCTGGAAAAGAGTTAAGTTTAGGCTAGAGTGTTTCATAGTGAAATAAGTCTGAAATGATGGGTACTCCACGCCCTTAATGGATCTAGCACGATTTTTCCTGTAACCCTGTATATAATGGATGAAGGCGAAATTCGCCAGTTCATTCTTATCTTTCCCCTCCTCTCTTCTCTCTTCCCCATAGAACAGGATAGGAGTGGCTTATTGGACCTCATACTGAAGGTTGGATGTCTGTAATTTCTGAACAAGTCCCGCTCGCAATTCAAATTTTTCCATTACAAATTAATTCTCTTAAATGTTTTAGTTAAAACCGCGGGGAGCCGATGGATGCATGAGGCCAGCAGCCGCTCTAAGTGGCTGCTCGCTCCCTGGGAGAGGCCTATGTTCAGCAGTGGACGTCTTCAGGCTGTTAATGATGATGATGATGATGATGAACAGTTTTAAAGTATCCTCTACAGAATATGTGTCTGCACGTGTCATAGCTTTGGGTAGTTAAAATTAAGTAACTAAGTACATATATATTTATTAATGTAAAATAATTATTATTATCTTCTATCTTCTTTATTATTTTATTATTATTATTATTTTATCTTCTATATCTTAATCTTAACATCTTAATAATAATAATAATAATAATAATAATAACAGATATATAAAGCTAAAAAACGGTGACAGATGATTTATTGACATGAATGTTTTCGTAAGAAGGAGCCATCGGACGACCTTACAATCTATGAGAGATATGTACGGAAAAATCCCGAGGCCAAAAATTAAATATGTCAGCATCAGAAAGTGGTACCAGGAAGAAGTTCCAGATGGGATCTCGGAAACGGTAAGAGATAAAGATAAACTAATTGAACAAAAATGTAGTAAACCTTGGGACGATTCTAAATAAACAATAAAAAAAGGTACCTCTTATACAAAAAAACATATTTTTCATACAAAAACCGAAAAATACTTACTCAGAAAGTCATATATTCCTGTCCTGTCATCCAGTAAGAAACTCTATAGGCCCTTGAATAAGGTCGATAATCGTATGAAACAAGATGGCCGCATACGGCTAACTTCTGTTCGGTGCTGGTAAATAATAATGTGATCTATGGTCTATGGTGGATGGAGTGCGACCACTTGGGCAGATTTCTGCCATTTGGGCAGATTTCAAATTTACACTGTAATGATAAATAGTGTAAACGTATTAAAAAATGTGTCTAAATACTTAATAAGATATTTTATGGAAAAAATGATGATCCGCCATTTTGATAAATGTTATTCATACAACTGAACCGTTATTACGCTGAAACCATTACATAATAATAATTCCTTGATTGAATCTTAGGTCATGATGTTTTTCCTGAATCTTGAATTAATAATGTGTATGGTATTAGTATGTAGTATTATGTATAACTGTAGTTATGTATTATTTTTAGTAGGTAAGAGTATAAATTTTTGTTTTATATTTACGCAATCATGCACTTTTTTATTTCATTGTTGTTCTTGGATGTAATTTGTAACTGTTGCAACACCACCCGTAATTTTTGTTTTAATTCCTGTCCATACAAAAGTAGCCTGGAAGAAATCGCTTAATGCGATAAGGCCGCCGTTCTACCATTCTTTTATAAATTTGTATCTGTGTGCATTCTTGTTTATTGGTGTTCAATAAAGTATTATTGTATTGTATTGTATTGTAATAAAATACCTGTTCTTGAAAAACTTCATGTCATAAAAAGTTTGGCAGATTTAGGCTAATTTGTGGCCTATATTTAAGGTTAGGATTGAGGAGTTTTTGCGGGAACGTGAAAAAGTTCACGTCGTTGCATTGTATTATTTCTCAAAACTTGTGCTTTTTCCAGTGTTAATGTTTAAAATTGGTGGCGTTTTACGCATTAAGTGCTGAATTACGAGCATGAGTGTGGTCAAGTGATATAATGTGGTTTTTTGTGTTGCTTCCAAAATTCCATAGAAGCTTCTTGTAAAGTTGCAACCACTTTACTTTGACTGGACTATGACCCGACTTAGACTGGACTATGACTAAGACTAAGACTTACTACGTAAAATATTCTAAAACTCGATGAAAATATACAATACTTGACACTGGCTAAATACACTATGTGTGGAGCCAACATATAAAAAAAAAAAAAAGGTTAGGGCAGAATCTGTAGTTTATAGATATAGTAATACAGATTTGTTTTGTTTTGTTACATTTGTGCTTTTCTTTTATTAATTTAAATTATCCATACAGTTTTTAGTATTTAATCCTCTAAGCCTGTCGGAGAAGCATTGTGAATAAAAGCTTAGTAAATTAGTAAGCGATGGAATGTACTTCCATGAAAGTACTATCATTATCAATGTGGAATTTATGACAATAAAAAGGAGCACCACAAACATTGAGATTGGGTGTGTGGTTCCGGTTGTGTGAGAATAGGCCAGCCCATCTCTTCCCATGGGTATCATTAGCATGTAACACGTAAGTCTTTTAAATGACCTACTATTTGAAAATCACCAACTAAGACATAGGTACTACTTTAACTAACATATTGTGAGAAACCGGAGTTACTATAGATACATTTTTTATTATTTAATCTTCTAAGCCTATGGGAAAACTGTGGATAATAGCTTAATAGAGATTTAGAGTGGGTATTTTCACCAATAGTTGAGGTAACCAATGGAAATGGTCAAAATTTGTTAGAGCTATTAACTGTTGGTTACCTTAGTAAGCTAAAAGTAGCCCAGCAAGCAGAACTAAAATGACCAGTTTAGTACTTAGGTTAGAATTGGCAGGTTGAAATAGCAACGGGCAGGTCATATTGCTTGTACAAATGAAAACTAACGGGGAAGATTATTTTTTATATAAACAAGTTACATACTTGTTTGGAAATAAACATCAAACTTGCAAATGGTATCATGGTATTTTACATAATATATGAATATTCAAAGGCCATTACAATGTTGTCACCAAATTATATTACACAAGAAAGAGATCAACTTAGGTGGACCGACCGGCGACCTGGTCCGAACCGTGGGGAGCTGATGGATGCAAGAGGCAAGCAGCCGCTCAAAGTGGCGCTCTTTGGGGGAGACCTATATTAAGCAGTGGACGTCTTCAGGCTGATGATGATGATGACACAAGAGAAACCAATCCCAAGATTTAATCCATAAAGCATACATTCTAACAAATACTTACTTCTATTTATTTTCAGGACCTAAAAAAGAGAGATATGGCTAAGCTCAGTGTAGTGTGTGCTACATGTTGAGCTGATGGATGCAGAAAGCAAGCAGCCTCTTAAAGTGGCGCTCTCACGGGAGGCCTGGACGTCTTCAGACTTATGATGAGACAAATGCAGTTATTATTCGAAAAAGCGTACAAAATCAATTTAGTTATATAGGTATAATAAAAAAGTAGTCTGGAAGAGACCGCTTTAGTTTCCCTCAAAGTTGAGTTGAAGTCAAGTGAAGGATTATTGGTGAAATGTTTTGGAATACGGGGGTCAGTTTCAAGCTTGTGTGTATATTGATTATTTTTTTTATAAGTGTGGTGTTTCAATAAAGTGTTTTATCTATCTGTAAAATTATGAGGTGCTACCTACGTCATGTAAAGATAAGTCGCTCTTTTTTGTAAACTGTATCTTACCTAAATAAAGAAATGTATCTATGAGTTTTTTTTGTGTCCCAGTATAAGGTAATGGTGGTGGATCATCAACTGTTATATTATTCAAATTTAAAATCATTAGGGCAGGATTTATATATCTAGCTACCTAGAACTTTATTCATTTCGGTGGATTTTTCATACTATTATCTGAACCTGACTGAAAAAAATAGAGGATTTTTTTTATATCTTATATAGATAGGTAGGTACCTATAACTATTCCCACCATCAATGATACCTACCCAATTCATCAGTTCTGCAGCTATTTATTCTATCAGTTATCTGCTTCCCATACCACAGTGACACTTTTTTAAGAAATTCTTTGTTCTAATTGCTAAATATAACAATTTATTTGTCATCATAGGTGCCTACTTTACAAGCAATTCTTAAAAAAAAGGATATATAAAAGTGTTACACACAGTAATGTCAATTATTGTAATAAATTACCTATTAACTCAATTCTATGGCCGGGGTTTACATCAGCAAGAATCTTTTGCAAGTAGTGTCTTAACTGTAGGTAGTTTACATTGATTAACACTTGCAAGCTAAAATTGATATCTGGGGGTCCTCAAGAATGTTGATCAACATTCTAATCTATTACCTATAAAGATAAACAGATAGATCACTGCCATGAATGTTCCCGAAAACTGGCCCATAGGATGATTTGGAAATGTACTAGAGATATGTACGGAAAAATCCCGAGGCAAAGAATTAAATATGTCAGCATCAGAAAGTGGTACCAGGAAGAAGTTCCAGATGGGATCTCGGAAACGATAAGAGATAAAAATAAACTAATAGAACAAAAATGTAGTAAACCTTGGGACGATTCTAAATAAACAATAAAAAAAGGTACCTTTCATACAAAAAAACATATTTTTCATACAAAAACCGAAAAATACTTACTCAGAAAGTCATATATTCCTGTCCTGTCATCCAGTAAGAAACTTTATCCCCTCTCAAATAAGGTCGTTAATCGTATGAAATAAGATGGCCGCATACGGCTAACTTCAGTTTCATGTTTTGACATTTGACGTATATAGCAAAGTTCTCTGTGCATTTGACTAGATAGATATGGCGGCCACAGAGATGGCGGCGGTTTAATTTTTGTTTGTAATAAGAAAAACAACATTATTTATGTATGTGAGACAAGTAATAAGGGGAATTCTGTGATGTGAGAATAGAACCAGCCTATTTGTTCCCGTGGGTATCATTTGAACGTTCTGACACGTATAGCAACAAGTAAGTCTTATGATAAACGAAGTAAAAGCAGACTCAAAATATACTGCAGAAATGCATAGACTAGGTACTTATTCTAAGCATTAGCATAAAATAATAACAATACCAGGAACAAATTATGCTCTTCATCCAGAACACACTAAAATTCTATGCTTGTTTATTAGTACCTAAAGTATTAATATCCACCTTGTTTTTTATTAACTCAATGCTACCTTGTCTCATTTTCAGAGTTCCAACCTATAAAAGATCCAAAAAACAAGCGCTCAGTGATGGATGTTAATTATGACAGAGGAAAAACAGGAGTTTGGTTTAGCATCAGGTAAATAATTAGGTCACCTCTTCTAAGCTTATGGGGAAACTGTGAATAATAGCTTAATATAGATTTAGGGTGGGAATTTTCACCAATCGTTGAGGTAACCAATGGAAATGGTCAAAATTTGTTAGAGCTGTTGGTCACCTTAACTATTGGTGTAAACCCACCCTCAAGCTCAAGTAAGCTCAAAGTAGCCCAGCAAGCAGAACTAAAATGACCAATTTAGTTGTTTTGAAATAGCAACGGGCAGGTCCTAAAACAAAACTTTCATGGTTGTTACCCACTGGAATACTACCACTGAGATGACAGCATGCATGTTTTTGAAATTGGGTCGCTGGGAGTTAAAAAGTTAAGCTATGATCATAAAGACAGTGAAGTTAAAATGTTGATTGCATATTTCTATTTTTGCTCTTTGCATTCTATGAAGTTGATAATACCAAAAACAAAGCAATTTTATGAAGTAAGTATGTATATATTTATATGTGTATATGTAGTATGTATAATGGTGTAATTTATGTTATCTTATTTAGAATCAGCAAGTTGAAGTGGCAATGGGCAAGCCACATCACTCGTAGAACTGACAACAAAAGGGAAGAAAGGTGGGCCGACAACCTGGTGACCATAACCATGGGGAGCCGATGGATGCAGAAAGCAAGCAGTCTCTTAAAGTGGCATTCTTTGGGGGAGTTCTGGTTGTCTTCATGTTGTTGATGATGATACAAATTGGTTTTTATTCAAAGAAAGCATGCAAAATCAAAATGAAACAATATAATAATAGTTATGTATGTAGGTGTATAAAATTATATAATGAGGTGCTGCTTATGTCATTGTTATATAAACTATCTTATCAATGTATCTAAGTGTTTTTTTTGGGTCTTGGTATAGAAGTACTATATATTTATTCTGTGGTATAGGTAAGGTAATTGTGTTAAGTCCAGGTAACAGATACATATATTTCTATCTCTTGGTAGTGTGGTACAAACTCAATGGCGGCTATGAAGTGCACTGCAAGCCATCCACATGCTGCACTCATATTTCTCACCGACTTCAAAGCTGACATTGAGTTTGAATCACACTTTATGTATGTAACCGGTATATTCCCAGTTGCCCGTACATTGCCCTGAGGTGGTATTTGGGAATAATATGGGTTGCAAGTTGGTAATGTTTTTTAAATAATGCTACTTTGGATCTAGAGTAGCAGTGGAATAGTTAGGAAACTGTGGGTTGGATTCCCACCTGGTACCAACATTTGTGTGATGAAAATAGGTATTTGTCCTCTGTCTGGGTATTATATACTGTTAGTTTATCTGAGTATATCAGTTATCTGGTTCCCATAGTACAAGCTATGCTTAATTCTGGGTTAGATTAAAGTAAATCTTCTGAAGTAGGTAAGTTTTATATATATAGAAGACTATATATTTCACGAATTGTTGAGATAACTATAAGGTGATATATAAATAAATGTTTTAAATGAGATTGCCATGGCTAGGTAAATACATCATTCCTAACCTATCAACAGAAAAGAACAGTACCTATGCAAAGGAACAATGACTGACAATTAAATAAAAAAATGACCTACTATTTGAAAATCACTAACTAGGTACTAAGACATAGGTTAACTACTTAAGTTACTAACATATTGTGAGAAACAAGAGATTAAAAAACTACCTAAAACGTTTATTTTATCACCCTATCTGCTCCTTCAGTCTACCTATGAAAATAAAGCATGTAACTGTGCTGCTGGAACTTAGGAAATGATTCCAATAGTGGTAAAGATCCTGTAAGAACTATTAAAAATGTAAGATAAGAAGAATCTAAATGTAATATCCTGAAGGACTGAAACAGTGTTTGTGAATTAATGTGGTAGAATAATAATTAGAAAATGGTGTCTCCAAGTTTCTTTGGTCCCTTGATTTTTTTTATAACACCGATTTGCTATGTTCAAGAGTCCATGAAAGTACTATCACAATATACCTACCTAATTTCATTAAGATCATAGAATGACGATAAATAATTTCAAATGTAAGAGTATCAATATTTTATTATAATTTGGACTTGGATTGCATTATTAAATTAAAGGTAATCAATCAGACACAAACCAATTTTATTTATTTATTTATCTAAGATTCACAGCGTAGGCAGACCACCCACTAAGTGGACCGATGACCTGGTGAAAACTGTGGCAAGCCGATGGATGCAGAAGGTGAGCAGCCGCTCAAAGTGGCACTCTCTGGGGGAGGCCTATGTTCAGCAGTGGATGATGATGAACTATGATGAACCATCAGCTCCTCGCAGTAGGTACTGACCAGATCAATAATTACTATTAGGTAACCAGGTTTAAACATAAATTTAGATATGCCTTGCATGAGACCAGTAGGTAAGTACAATCTATGATGTATTTTTAGCTAACAGGCAATTTACTAATATTATTTCCCTTCACTTGAAACTACCTACATACATTGAAAAACTAAATAAAATACCATTAACTTTGCTAAGGTTGTATTTGGAACATCTGTGAATAAATGGATTCTATAATTAATTGTTCATCCTGTTGCAACTGAAATCATTAAATTCATTATGTGTCCCACGGGCAGCTGTGCGCTGTCTGCCTGCATAGACATGGCAAGTTATACTATAAAAAAAAATGGGAGGTAAATTCTATGGCTGTCTGTCAAACAACCTATACAATATAACCTTTTCTATTTCTGAATTAATAACACTATAAAAAGTATATTAATAAATATCAGTTATCTGGTTCCCATAGTACAAGCTATGCTTAATTATGGGTTAGATGGTGCTGTGTGTAATGTCCGCACATTTATTTATTTTCCTCTTCCTTTTCTTCTGTGTTTTTATTATAATCAAATCCTCCTTTCTAATGGGAACGCCTATGTTCAGCTGTGGACATCTGACTGGTGACATGCCTATTCATAACTTATTGGTAGGTCCTAAAATGAATAATACTACTACTACTTTCTCCATGTGTACATAATTTATATATGTTTTGCACTATAAATAATAAATAAATATCTGGACATTCACACACCGGCACCACAATCTAGCCTTAAACTAAGCAAAGCTTGTACCATGAAGACAATAATAAATTTAATACAATATTTACACCCTTGTTTCTAAATTCAACATTTTTACCAGAAATCTGCCAATACAAACGGTATATTCATGTTGCCGCAAATTCAATTCAATTATACAACTATTTTTGTTAAAAAAAGCTTACAATTGTAACTGAATTTTGAATATTTTATTAACGAATATCTATCATAATTCAATTTTGAACAGTTGACTTTTTAAATAAACATTAATAGCCCTAACACGCCCACTACTGAACATGGGCCTCCAATTTAGCAAAATTCATTAGCTACTTATATTTAAATGTGCATAGGTACTTAAATGTTTAAATATAATGATCACAATAATAAATCCTTTTTGTATTTTATCCATAGCATTCTTCTGTTACATATAGCTGGTTGGCAATATACAACTCCTTACTTAAAAGATATCCATGCCCTCATGTGTGTTATACAGTTATACTGTACTATTGCAGCTACATACAGTTTTTCTAAGTACTTTCAAACAATTTTTCACCTGAAACATAAGAAACAACACAGTTAATATAAAAGAAGGTATAATCTATACAAATGGGTAATTGTATAAAAAAATTACAATGAAAGAAAATTCATCATCAACCGGAAAACATCCATAATAATCATGTTAAATAAAACGATTGTATAATAAATTTAGTATGTGCATATTGAGCTAGGTGCTAGCTTAAACCCTCGGCTCAGACTCCAGTCAGGCGGTTAAGAAAAGGATGTCCCAGCTTAGGCTTTCAGGATGGATAGATGCAGGTTAAAATTGCATCATGATTCAAAATATTTCCGTACCAATAAAATTAATCTGTCCTAGAATGATATTTAAGCAATTTGTGTAGAAGTTTGTCTGCCTCCGCTTATTGTAACCATTCCATCTGAAAACAAATCATAATAAATTCTCATGGGATATGGAAATCAGATATAATCTGTGAATGGTCTATCCATGTTGTATGGTATCATCATCATCAGCTTAGTGTGATGTCTATGCGGCCTAATTATACTTACAGGGTCAAAATATCTTTTAGATGAATAAGTGTCAGATACAAACAGTGGTACCGATGTCTATTATTTATTATTTTTCTCTATGTTTTCTCTGTTAGGTTTTGTTTTGAGGAACTTTGTTATATAGATTGATAAATCTTCCCCACAAATAACATCAATCAAAATGACCATAGTGACTTCT